>WNYA01000234.1:50701-211635 GCA_019512145.1 Engystomops pustulosus | reverse complement strand
CTGTGAGCCGGACAAGTCACGTCCTCACACCCTGATATATGTGCAGCGCGTGACGTACAGAGCACAGCAGTAGCGACACCTCCAACACTTTCACCCAGGACCGCTGAAAGGGATCTGTCAGCCGATGTCACCATACAGACTGCAGCAGCATTATTGTCCTCACACTGCTGTGCTCTCTGCAGTCAGTGTTGGGTGTAGAATCTGGAGAGGTGTGTAATCATACAGGCTCACACTGCTGTGCTCTGTGGTCTCTGCAGCCAGTGTTATGTATTGTTCCTGGACAGATGTGTAATCATACCGGCTCACACTGCTGTGCTCTCTGCAGTCAGTGTTGGGTGTAGAACCTGGAGAGGTGTGTAATCATACAGGCTCACACTGCTGTGCTCAGTGTTCTCTGCAGCCAGTGTTGCATATGGAACCTGGAGAGATGTGTAATCATACCGCCTCACACTGCTGTGCTCTCTGCAGCCAGTGTTGCATATAGTACCTGGAGAGATGTGTAATGATATCTTTGTGTATGCTGTTAGTAGCAGCAGGACTGTAGCAGCTGCTGTGCATAAAGCTGAATGAACCCCATATGTAAGAGCTGTGCTCACCCTGCAGAACTATGCACCAGTAACTCAGGAGTCTGAGAAAGCTGGATGACAATTAGTGTCCTGCGTCTGACCTTAGGAGTCATAAAGGGGAAGTGCAACCTCACATGAGGACAGCTCTGATCTGCCCCGGCTGCTGACATATCTTTCCTCCCCAGGCCAGGTGGGGGCGCCGCATCCTCTCCAGGCACAATGGTGGGAAGATAAAGGTCAATGTATGCCGGTGGCTGCAGCCATGTTGGATGGACGGCTTAGAGTCCGGGTCTGTGTCCGGCTGCGCTGAACCCTGCATTGCTGTAACCCTATGTGACTTCCAATATGTGCCTCCCCTCTGCTCTGAGGTTTTACAACAGTCACACAGAGCAGAGGAAAGGGGATGTTTAAAGCACAGAGAAGAGCAGTGTGAGGACACCACCCTAGTGTACCATGGGAAGTTACAATCCTGGATTTTAAATCCATATGTCACAGTCCTGCTGCTACTAACAACATACACAAAGGTCAAATTACACACCTCTCCTGAGACAATACAGAACAATGGCTTCAGAGAGCACAGAGCACAGCAGTGTGAGTACACATCCCGAGTGTACCATGAGAAGTTACAATCCTGGATTTTAAATCCATATGTCCAAGTCCTGCTGCTACTTACAACATACACAAAGGTCGAATTACACACCTCTCCTGAGACAATACAGAACAATGGCTTCAGAGAGCACAGAGCACAGCAGTGTGGGGACGAGCCCTCAAGGACAATACCAAACCCTGCCTGCAGTCTGTATGGTCACATCCAACAACAGAGACCTTTCAAAGCAATGATAAGATAGACCAGGGAGGCTGCACGCACCAGGTCCGGGTGTTGACCTCATATCGGTAGAGGTCGTCCACCAGGCCGTACTTGTTCCCGGGCAGAGCCTTGTACCCTCCGTGCACGTATGCCGCCTTGGTGATGGGGTCGTAGACGCTGGTGTGACCGTATCCTCCCTGCACAATGGCTCCTCGCGTCTCCGGCACCAGCCACGTGTTGGACCCTGAAAAATACAGAGAAAAGTCAGAAAGTGAGAAAAGAAAACTGACAGGAAGCTGTCAGGTGCGGAAACTGTCAGCAAGCAGGCTGACAGTACACGTACATAAGCCCTTCCCCACGCCACATACGCCCATCTGTAATGAGGCCGCACCAGGGCAAGTAGGAACAAAAGTGGTGGACCCTCCAGAAGCCTCCATAGCCAGAACACCCATCCTGCCCAAGAGCTGACAATCAGGCTAACACGCCCCTGACAGACGGCTGTACAGAGAAGTGGGTATAATAAAGCCGCGTTCACACATTGCGAGATTTAGGTGTAAAACTCTGGCTGCTCATTACCAATCCTTACACCATGTGTGAATGCGGCCCCAGGTCCTCTGCTTGCTGTCAGTGAGTGGGGGAGGGCTGGTGCCGCGGTGTATACGGGAATGTGCAGCCGCGGTCACAATAGGTTTTCCCAGTTTTTTGTGTTGAAATTAGGGGTCTCAGCTTATACTCGGGTCGGCTTATACTCGAGTATATACGGTACGTGTTTTTGTGTTCTTGTGTTTTATATACTTTATTTGCATTTTATGTGTTACTGGGGAGATTACGGGACTTTTATTTTATTAATTTATTTAATTATATTATAAAATGATTTACTCTTTTTTTTTTTTTTTTTACTTTTTTTACAATTCCATCCTTTGGTTTGAACAAGTGATCGTCCGATGCATGCATGCTCAGTTACTTACAGCCGGGTCCTGCCAGGAAGGCAGAACCCGCCGAAAAGATGAGCTGGAAGCCTCGGGTCACTCGCCGGACCCGGGGGCAGCGGCAGGATACACGTGGGACACACTTGCACGCCGCGGCGTGTAAGGGGTTAAACACCCGTGATTGGAGTTTTTCCGATCCCGGGTGTTAGTGCCAGGTCTGGGCTGTGATATCACAGCCCGACACCGGCACCAGCGAGACCCGGTGTCCCGAAATCTTCTTCAGTCGTATCATATTAGGGAACATAGCTTTTTTTGATCACTTTTTAGAACATTTTTTGTGATGGTGTTTGATGAAAAATTGTATATTACGGGGAGTTTTTCGTGTTTTGTTTTTTGTTGTTCACCGAGCGGGTTCAATATTGATTTAGATTTATTGTACAGATTAATGCAGACGCGGTGATACCAAATATGTACGTGTTTTTGTGTTCTTGTGTTTTATATACTTTATTTGCATTTTATGTGTAACTGGGGAGATTACGGGACTTTTATTTTTTTTTTTTTTTTTTTTTTTTACTTTTTTTACAATTTCCATCCTTTGGTTTGAACAAGCGATCGTCCGATGCATGCATGCTCAGTTACTTATAGCCGGGTCCTGCCAGGAAGGCAGAACCCGCCGAAAAGATGAGCTGGAAGCCTCGGGTCACTCGCCGGACCCGGGGGCAGCGGCAGGATACACGTGGGACACACTTGCACACCCGTGATATCACAGCCCGACACCCGTGATATCACAGCCCGACACCGGCACCAGCGAGACCCGGTGTCCCGAAATCTTCTTCTGACGTGCCGCCATAGAAAGGCGTCGCATCAGAAGAAGTACCCTTAATGACCGCCGTAAAAAAACGATACGGGGGTCATTAAGGGGTTAAGATGTCACTGCTACATAGATGTTGCTGTAACACTATAAACTACCACAAGAAGTCACTGTAACACCACACACTACCACCAGATGTTGTTGTAACACTACAAAGCACCACTAGATGTCACTGTAACACCACACACTACCAATAGATGTCGTTGTAACACCCTAAACCACCGGTGGAGGGGAAACAGAGCGAGCAGTCAGGGCCTGAGTACAGGGAGATGATGGAACAGTCAGGTGACAGACGCTGCCTCAGTCACAAACTTAATGATAATAGAGACTAGAATGATCAAATGCAAAAAAGGCTAACAGCCTGTAAATGTTACCCTAATGTAAGAAGAAGAAACAGACGGGTCACTCACCAAAATAGCAGTCTTTATTCACGCCAGCAGGGTAACATAGAGAGGTGCCGGGCACGCCACAAACGACAGGCTGTTTCGCGCGTAACGCGCTTTCTCAAGTCTGTGACATCATGCGATGGGCGGATACCTCGTATAAGACGAGTTCCGGCCATGTTGCCATAGAGACAATAAACAGTGATCCTCCACCACATAATAAAATGATCGCAGCTCTACAGGAACCGCTGTGGTTACTATGCCAAGTAGAGGCTGATACCTTATCTATACAATAATAACAAGAATCATAGAAAAACGCTTAATTCGTTGCGATCATTGAGACCTATCGGTCCCATCGCTTTTGTGCGCATGATCCACTTTCCTCGCATCTCATGAGCTCTCTATTCCTATCCCCACCTAGCGGATTCACATTGATTTTATCAATACCCATGAAACGCAATGTTTCTGTATGTCCCGAATGGGCTGATCTGATGTGTTCTATAAATCGGGGGGAACCGTGTCCAGTTCTAACTGAGCTAATGTGCTCTCGGAATCTGATGTGAAGATGTCGGATCGTTTTTCCAATGTAGAATCTACGGCAGGGACAGAAAATGGCATATACCACATATTGTGACTTACAGTTAAAAAAGTGTTTGACTGTATGACAAATATCACCTATGGTTACTGTCTTTTTACTTAGATTGTAATTACAGTAGTTACATTGGCCACATTTAAAGTTGCCGTGTGGGACAGAACGGTCCAGCCATGTGTTTTGAGTAAGAGAAAACCGACTACTCACTAATTCGCTTCTTAATGTTTTGCTACGCCTGAAGGATATAAGTGGTCTAGTGTCGACTGTCTTTTGTAAATCAGGATCCGTAGCTAACAAGTGCCAATTATTGAGTATGGCAGATCGAATAATGTTCTCTTGTGGACTATACCCAAATGTGAACGAAAACCTTTTTTGTTGTGTATCTTTCTTGTTTGCAATTGTTTTGTGTCTTTCTAGCAGTTCTGATCGTTTTGTTTGATTAATTCTAGTTCTCGCTTTTTTTAAAATTTGTGAGGGATATCCTCTATCTTTCAGGCGGGTTTCCAACTCATCTGCTTGGGATTGGAACGTGTCTTCTCTGCTATTTATTCTACGGAGTCGTAGAAATTGGCTATATGGGATCCCATCCCTGGTGTGCATGGGATGAAAGCTCTTGTAATGTAAAATAGAATTAGTGGCTGTTTGTTTCCTAAATCCTTCAGTGGATAACCCTTCTGTGCTAATAGTCACCATAACATCCAAAAATTCTAATGACTGTTGTGTTTTCATAGTGCATTTTTCCGCAGAAGACGTAGTTGCCTGCCTCTTTTTCTCTTGTTACCCTAATGTAACACCACAAACAGCCAGTAGATGTCATTATAACACCACAAACCACCACTAGATGTCACTGTAACACCCCAAACCACCAATAGATGTCACTGTAACCTGCACCGATACATTGTAACAAACCTGCACCGATACATTGTAACAAACCTGCACCGATACATTGTAACAAAGCCTGCAGCTAGGAGAATGTGGGGGGCAGTATGTGGAGGTGTGGGGGGGGGGGGGGGGTAAGGGAAGGAAGGTAGGGGGGGGTGGGGGGGGGAGGTGGGGGGCGGAAGAAGGGGGGGGGGGGGGGGGGGCGGGGGCGGTATGACCCTCTGACCCCAGGCACGGCTCACCTCAGGACGGCGATGAGGGGGGAGTAGATGGAGTCCCCGTCGTACACGTACATGTGGTCCCAGCTACATTCTGTGGCAAAGTGATTGAAGCGTAACCTCAGGACGGCGTTGGAGCTGCAAATAAAGAAGACGGGAAATCAGCGCCAATCAGAGACCTCCCTCACCCGCAGCTACAGCGCCATCACAAAAAGAGGGTTACAATTGTATAACTTTTTTCGTGGGCAAAACCCTGTAAGTAGCACAAAGTTGTCTGAAGTCTCTGACCGTAAATAGAAGACTGAAAAAAAGGTGATAATAAGAAGCCGAAATATAATCGTGTCACACAGGAGCAGCGGGGAGACACTCACTAGCCCTCGATCAGCCAGGTGCACTTGGTCTTGTACTTGTAGTTGATTGGTCCGTCTGTCAGATATCCTGATGGCTCCGTCAGCCTGCAAGACACAAAGTGGCAGAGAGGTAAGTGACAGGGGGCGACACTGAGCCTAATACCCTCCAGGTGCAAGATACTGGGAAAGCAGGAAGACAAGTGTAAGGCACCACTAGGGGGAGCTCCTAATATACTGATCATACACCACCACTAGGGGGAGCTCACTACATACAGATTATACACCACCACTAGGGGGAGCTCACTACATACAGATTATACACCACCACTAGGAGGAGCTCACTACATACAGATTATACGGTCACCACTAGGGGGAGCTCACTACATACAAATTATACAGCCACCACTAGGGAAAGCTCACTACATACAGATTAAATAGCCACCACACTAGGGGGAGCTCACTACATACAGATTAAATAGCCACCACACTAGGGGGAGCTCACTACATACAGATTATACACCACCACTAGGGGGAGCTCACTACATACAGATTATACACCACCACTAGGGGGAGCTCCTGTCAGCTCCCTGCTCTGCCATGCATCCAGAGTCTCTGCTGTCATCACTATGCTCTGCCATTCATCCTGAGTCTCTGCTGTCCCTCTCTGCTCTATAATTCATCCTGTGCCTCTGCCGTCAGCTCCCTGCTCCACCATTCATCCTGTGTCTCTGCTGTCAGCTCACTGCTCCACTATTAACCCTGTGCCTCTGCTGTCAGCTCACTGCTCCACTATTAACCCTCTGCCTCTGCTGTCAGCTCCCTGCTCCACTTTCCGTGTCTCTGCTGTCAGCTCCCTCCTCCACTATTAACCCTGTGCCTCTGCTGTCAGCTCCCTGCTCCACTTTCCGTGTCTCTGCTGTCAGCTCGCTCCTCCACCGTTCACCCTTTGCCTCTGCTGTCAGCTCCCTGCTCCACTATTCACCCCTTGTCTCTGCGGTCAGCTGTCAGCTCCCTGCTCTGCCATGCATCCAGAGTCTCTGCTGTCATCACTATGCTCTGCCATTCATCCTGAGTCTCTGCTGTCCCTCTCTGCTCTATAATTCATCCTGTGCCTCTGCCGTCAGCTCCCTGCTCCACCATTCATCCTGTGCCTATGCTGTCAGCTCACTGCTCCACTATTAACCCTGTGCCTCTGCTGTCAGCTCACTGCTCCACTATTAACCCTCTGCCTCTGCTGTCAGCTCCCTGCTCCACTTTCCGTGCCTCTGCTGTCAGCTCCCTACTCCACTATTAACCCTGTGCCTCTGCTGTCAGCTCCCTGCTCCACTTTCCGTGTCTCTGCTGTTAGCTCGCTCCTCCACCGTTCACCCTTTGCCTCCGCTGTCAGCTCCCTGCTCCACTATTCACCCCTTGTCTCTGCTGTCAGATATAGATGACATCACTCTCCTCCCAGTGTATATAGATGACATCACTCTCCTCCCAGTGTATATAGATGACATCACTATCCTCCCAGTGTATATAGATGACATCACTATCCTCCCAGTGTATATAGATGACATCACTATCCTCCCAGTGTATACAGATGACATTACTATCCTCCCAGTGTATATATTGCAGCACACGCTGTTATATGAATTCTATTTTCTGTCTGAACGCTGAGGGTGAATCATATTTTCCTATATTTTTGTGACCTAAGTGATGGGCGCGAGGCCCGGGCACAGATCTTCTTCCCTGCACTGGAATAATAAAACATTTCCTGTAGCGGGAAAAAGTCTTTTTGAAAGTGATCATGAGAGCGCAGAACATTATAACAGAAGTGTCACTAGTACTATGTTATTAATTACAAGTACTGGTGAGAGGGGGGCGGGGACTGGCGACTCCTCACAAGACCCCTCCCCTGCGGAGCATTCAGACTGAGCGATTAAACAAGTAGGATAGTAACAGAAGTGTCACTAGTACTATTTATTAATAACATTGCTGGAGGGCAGGGGACGGCTGACTCTCACATACCCTCCCCTGCGGAGCGCATCAGATGAGCAATATACACAGTAGGATAGTAACAGAAGTGTCAGCAAGTTACTATGTAATTATACATTTGGGGAGGGCGGGGACTGCTGACTCCTCACATGACCCCTCCCCTGCGGAGCATCAGATGAGCGATATACACAGTAGGATAGTAACAGAAGTGTCACTAGTACTATGTATTATACATTGCTGGGAGGGCGGGGACTGCTGACTCCTCACATGACCCCTCCCCTGCGGAGCATCAGATGAGCGATATACACAGTAGGATAGTAACAGAAGTGTCACTAGTACTATGATTTTACATTGCTGGGAGGGCGGGACGGTGACTCCTCACATGACCCCCCCCTGCGGGGAAGCATCGATGAGCGTATCTGGGGGATGTGCACAGGAACCTATTACAGAAGTGTCACTAATACTATTTGTTATACATTACTGTGAGGATGAGAACTGCGACTCCTCACATGGACCCCTCCCCCGTGGAGGCAGGTATGAATAATTAACAATCTCTTGCACACCTCGAGTCTTTCTCTCATTGATTGCCCTAATAAAAAAACTTTGGCATTCCAGTGATTAGGGAGGGACCAAGCGGCGGCGGGTGGTAAGGTTTAAATAGGGCGCACATGGCATCTCAAACACGTGGCACCCATACAGCAAACGCTGCAGGGGGAGGAGGAAGACGATGAGACTAGAACAAAAAAACGCACATAATACAGACTTTGCTATGAATTTTGAGGTCACAGGTTTTGAAAATTAGATGACCCCATGACAACCCTCCCTGGCCCAAACATCTCTTACTTGTCCTGTAGTATTTCTGTGGGATTGTGAATATGTATATAAATCAACATTAAATGGGGAATCTGCATGTGGATGACAGGAAGTATGTTCATAGGACAACAGGGAACAAAGCAGTACTGATGCCCGGGATCCAGCACAGCTACCCCTGGTTATACCCGCAGATTCAGAAGTGACTACGTATAATAAAAACTATTTGCTTTGAGTTTGAAATTTCATCTATTGTGTTGACAAATTCTCACATTTGCCGGCTAAAAATTATTTTTTTTTCAGTTTCTTTTCATGATCACTGCTCGTCAGTGAACATTCTTGGTCACATATAGTCCTGTCTCTAGTGTGATGCCAGTCCGAAATGAAGGCAACACGTCACCTGTCGGGACCTGAGGTAGTCACGACACAGAGAGAACCAGGCTTCTCTGCAGTGATTTACATTATGGAGTTTGTAATAAGAGTGCGGCTAATGGTTGATTCACGCAGCAGAAAATGATTTTAACTGTTCCTTATAAAGAATGGCTGGACCATTAGTAAAACGCCTCATACCTTGTCACCCCCTCTCCTCATAGACTGTAAGCTCTTGTGTCACCCCCTCATCCTATAGACTGTACTCTTGGTGTCCCCCCCCCTGATCCTCATAGATGTAAGCTCTTGTGTCACCCCCTATCCTCATAGACTGTAAGCTCTTGTGTCACCCCCTCATCCTGATGGACTGTAAGCTCTTGTGTCACCCCCTCATCCTCATAGACTGAAAGCTATTGGGTCACCCCCTCATCCTCATAGACTGTAAGCTCTTGTGTCACCCCCTCATTCTCAAAGACTCTAAGCTCCTGTGTCACCCCTCATCCTCATAGACTGTAAGCTCCTGTGTCACCCCTCATCCTCATAGACTGTAGCTCCTGTGTACCCCCTCATCCTCATGAATGAGGCTCTGTGTCCCCCTCAGCTCATAGCTGTAAGCCTCTAGTGTCAACCCCTTATCCTCATAGATGTAAGCTCTTTGTGTCACCCCCTCATCCTTCAAGCTGTACCTTAGTTCAACCCCTTATCCTCATAGACCGTAAAGCTCTTGTGCACCCACCTCATCTCCTATAGACTGTAAGCTCTTTGTCACCCCCTCATCCTCATAGACTGTAAGCTATTGGGTCACCCCCTCATCCTCATGACTGTAAGCTCTTGTGTCACCCCTCATCCTCATAGACTGTAAGTCTTGTGTCAACCCCACTCATCCTCATAGACTGTAAGCTCGTGTCACTCCTCATCCTCATAGACTGTAAGCTCTTGTGTCACCCCTCATCTCATAGACTGTAAAGCTCTTGCGCACCCCCTTCATCCTATGGACTTTAACTCTCTGTGTCAACCCACTTACCTCATAGGACTGTAAGGCTCTTGGTGTCAACCCCTTATCCTTATAGACTGTAAGCCTCTGTTGTCACCCCCTTCAATCCTCATAGACTGTAAGCTCTTGTGCCCCCCCCTGATCTCATAGACTGTAAGCTCTTGTGTCACCCCCTCATCTCATAGACCAGTGATGGCGAAACCTTTTAGAGGACCGGTGGCCCAAAAAATTCAACCAAAACCCACTTATTTACCATGAAGTGCAACCATGACAATTTAAACGGTGACCTATTGCTCTCTTCTGTTCCACAACATTAATCGTATTAAGCCCCCTGAGGGCACCTATACAGTTGAGAGCAGGAAGGCAAATTAGACATCATTGTAGCTTCTCTCCAGGGTTCTATCTGTACAGGAAAATCTTGGGGCCGAGTAGTAGGACCTCCAAAAATATTCTGGCCTGTTCAGGCTTCTTACTCCTCTTGAGTTCCTATCAGTCAAAGATACGTCACCTTAAAAGAGTGCCGAAAGCTGCATCTCAATTGTCTAGGACGCAGTAAGATTTAAGGTTCTGGTGAACTTTGTCCTGGGGCGACAGCCTGGGTGCCCACAGAAAGGTCCCAGAAGTGCCACCTCTGGCACCCGTGCCATAGGTCGCCATCACTGTCATAGACTGTACGCTTTGTGTCACCCCCTCATCTCATGGAACTGTAACCTCTGTGTCAACCCTTATCCTTATAGATGTAAGCTCTTGTGTCACCCCCATCTCAAGACTGTAACCTTTGTGTCACCCCCTTATCCTATAAGACTGTAAGCTCTTGGTCACCCCACTCATCCTCATAGACGTAAGCTCTTGTGTCACCTCATCCTCATAGACCTTAAGCTCTTGTGTCACCCCCTCATCCTCATAGAATGTAAGCATCCTGTGTCACCCCTCATCTCATAGACTCGCTCTGTGTCACCCCTCATCCTCATAGCTGTAAGCTCCTGTGTCACCCCCTCATCCTCATAGACTGTAAGCTCCTGTTCACCCCTCATCCATAGACTGGAAGCTCTTGTGTACCCCCACATCCTCATAGACTGTAAGCTCTTGTGTCACCCCTCTTCTTAGACTGTAAGCTCCTGTGTCACCCCTCATCCACAAGACTGAAGCTCTTGTGTCACCCCCCTCATCCCATAGACTGTAAGCTCCTGTGTCACCCCTCATCCTCATAGACTGTAAGCTCTTGTCACCCCCCTCATCCTCATAGACTGTAACTCTTGTGTCACCCCCTTCTCCTCATAGGACTGTAAGCTCTTGTGTCAACCCCCTCATCCTCATAGACTGTAAGCTCTTGTGTCACCCCTCATACCTTCATAGACTGTAAGTTTGGGTCACCCCTCTATCTCATAGTCTGTAAGCTCTTGTGTCACCCCCTCAATCCTCATAGACTGTAAGCTCCTGTGTCACCCCTATCCTATAGACTGTAGCTCGTGTTACCCTCATCCTCATAGACTGTAAGCTTGTGGTCACCCCTCATCTCATAGACTGTAAGCTCTGTGTCACCCCCTCACCACATAGACTGTAAGCTCTTGTGTCACCCCCCTCAATCCTCATGACTGTAAGCTCTGTGTCACCCCCTCATCCTCATAGACTGTAAGCTCCTGTGTCACCCCCCTCAAATCCTCCATCGACTGTAAGCTCTTGTGTCACCCCTCATCCTAATAGACTGTAAGCTCTTGTGTCACCCCCTCATCCTCATAGACTGTAAGCTCTTGGTCACCCCCTCATCCTCATAGACTGTAAGCTTTGGGTGTACCCTCATCCTCATAGACTGTAAGCTTCTTGTCACCCCCTCATCCTCATAGACTGTAAGCTCTTGTGTCACCCCTTCATCCTCATAGACGTTAAGCTCTTGTGTCACCCCTCATCCTAATAGACTGTTAAGCTCTTTGTGTCACCCCCTTCATCCTCATAGACTGTTAGACTCGGTGTCACCCCCTCATCCTCATAGACTGTAAGCTCTTTGGTCCCCCTCATCCTCATAGACTGTAAGCTCTTTGTGTACCCCTCATCCTCATAGACTGTAAGCTCTTGTGTACCCCTCATCCTCATAGACTGTAAGCTCTTGTGTCCCCCCTATCCTCATAGACTGTAAGCTCTTGTGTTACCCCTCATCCTCATAGACTGTAAGCTCCTTGTGTCCCTCATCTCATAGACTGTAAGCTCTTGTGTCACCCCCTCATCCTTATAGACTGTAAGCTCTTGTGTACCCCCTCATCCTCATAGACTGTAAGCTATTGGGTCACCCTCATCCTCATAGACTGTAAGCTCTGTGTGTCCCCCCCTCATCCTCATAGACTGTAAGCTCTTGTGTACCCCCTATCCTCATAGACTGTAAGGCCTCTATGTGTCTGTCCCCCTCATCCTCATAGACTGTAAGCTCTTGTGTCACCCCCTCATCCTCATAGACTGTAAGCTCTTGTGTCCTTCCCTCATCCTCATAGACTGTAAGCTCTTGTGTCACCCCTCATCCTTCATAGCTGTTAAGCTCTACTTGTTGTCCCCTCATCTCACTAGACTGTAAGCTCTGTGTCACCCTCATCCTCATAGTGTCAGCTCTTGTGTTACCGCCTCATCCTCATAGACTGTAGCCCTTGTGTCCCCCTCATCCTCATGACTGTAAGCTTTGTGTCACCCCATCCTCATGACTCTAGCTCTTTGTTACCCTCATCCTCATAGACTGTAAGCTCTCTGTGTCCACCCCTTCATCCTCATAGACTGTAAGCTCTTGTGTCACCCCCTCATCCTCATAGACTGTAAAGCTCTTGTTGTCAACCCCTCATCCTCATAGACTGTAAGCTTTGTGTTCACCCCCTAATTCCTCATAGGACTGTAAGCTTATTGGGTCACCCCCTTCTCATAGATGTAAGCTTCTTGGGTCCCCTTCATCCTCATAGGACTGTTCAATAGACCTCGTAGAGGCAGAGGCCCTCATTCCAGAGAGAGGCTGCAGCTGTGCTCCCTCCAATCCTTTCCATAATCCTTCATCCCGTCCTCCTCGGAGTCCCTCCCGGTCATATGTCCTGGCATTACAGGTGGGGGAATCTCTCTTACAGACGGGGAGGCTAAGATAATGAAACGATACACTACAGCCACAGTGGATCCTGATTATTAAAATCCATAGTTATTCCACAGACCTTATCCCTAGTTTTTGGGGCTGATACCAGTCACAGCACATGAATTATCACATTCCTGCCATGCTGATGGTTCCCAAATAGGAAGAAAGAACAATAGCAGCAGATCTCTCCACCCAGACCTCCCGCTCCTCATTACAATCACCCGTCACTGTCAGGGCACAGCAAGACACCGCGCCGGTGACACTATGGGCTCCGCTCCTTGCCGGGGCTCTGGTTTCCATGGTAACCACCCTGGATGAGAGATGAACACAAGTAAAATAATGTGAACTCCGGGAAAATATCTTTTGAGAAACGGGAGATACTGGAAACCGACGGAAAATATGAAAAATTCCCACCCCCAAAACTCCTGGTAGATACATTGTACCATCTGTTGCTTATCTCTATGACAACTAATAGTTGTGACAATTAAAGGGATGAGAACAATGAGAAGCGGATGGCTTGGTTACAATGTAAGCAATGATGCTGCTCATTCACTGACAATAAGCAGAGATCTGGATCATCGAGGGGGATGGTATCAGAATTTGTGCACCTCTGTGTATCCCGTGGTAGTCACTGACTCTTCCAATCAGCCTCATATAGATGAGGTCAGCCAGACCCATGCGCTGCCCCGTGCCTGCCTGGGCTCCGATCACATGACTTCTATCTCCATGAGTATGGGGAGACGTGTGGGGGTGCTTTATGCACGTCATTCTACAAATCTGTCAAATCTGGCAGCGCACATCTTTAACTTAGATGAGATCAGTGATACTTCAATCCTCGGACGAGGATGTGCATGCGCAGAATAACAACTTCAGGAGACACATAAAAGAGGAGCTACGTGGCGCTTCATACCTCCCACCACAACCGAGGCATAGTGTTTGGTTGTGTATTGGTGCTTTTTTTGTTACTTTGCAGGTGTTGGGCACAGCGTTCGGCAGCTACTTGGAGGCAGGGCCGGATTATAGGGGCTCGAGGGCCCGGGGGCCCCCACCATCTTGCCACCCCCAGGGGGCACATCTCAGTTTATATGCAGTGCCACCCCAATCATGCCAGCGATTGACTACTTGGTTCATAATTAATATTTAATTATAATACTCGGGACCTAAGCCATAAATACTATATATAATTGGGTACTGACCCGTGTACATGTTGTTTATTCAACCTTTTTCGACACTATTGGTCAGGGGGTGGTGGATAGAGTGGAGCTACTATACACACTCCATCCTTTGTTTTTTGTGGTACTTCTGTACTTTTTAACAGGGTTTTCCCGCAAGGACAAGTTAGGCCCTATCCACAGTATAGGGCCTAAATTGCTGATGAGTGGGGACTCAGTGCTACGACCCCCGCAGATCATGAAAATGAGGGGTCCAACCAACCCCTCTTCGTTCCATCAGAGTAATGGAGCAGACGGCAGCGCATGACCGTTCTGCTCCATTAATCTCTATGGAGCTGAAGGAGATCGGTGAGCGCTGCGCTCGGCAATCTTTATCAGCTCCATAGAGATTAATGGAGAAGAAGGGTCATGCGCGGCCACCTGCTTCATTAGTCTAAGGCTACATTCACACGATGTATGGCGCTGCGGAGAGGAGCAAGGGATGAGCACAGCTCACCCCCGCCCCTCTCCATAGGAATATACTGCGCACGGCGCTGTATTACGTAGAAAGATAGGACATGTCTTATCTTTCTACGGGCTACGGAGCAGTACGGTGCTTCACATGTGCGGCACCGTGCCGCTCCCATACGGCGACCTGAGCCCATAGAAGTGTATGGGGGACGCATATACACCGTATATACATCAGAGGTATATACGTCCCCCATACGTTTATGTGAATGTAGCCTAAGGAGGTTCCGTCGGAACCCTCATTTTCGCGATCTATGGAGGTCTCAGCACTGAGACCCCCACTGATCAGCAAGTTAGGCCCTATATCATGGATAGGGCTTAACTTGTCTTTGTGGGGAACCGCTTTAATCGATTTTAAATATCATGTGTACGTGTCGACGCATTAATAAAGATTATTGGTGATACTTTGGTCCGCTGCGGCACACTCTCTTTCTACTCTGGTCACATCACCCTTAGGTCTGAGCAATGCATCATGGGATATATAGTCAACACGGATTCAAAGGTTTCTACAGTGAAGATGGCCTCTGTTTCTAATCGCAGACCTCCTCTTTAAGAAATGAAATAATTAGACAGATTAGTTAAAAGTGCACATATGGAAGTGATCACACAGCTACAAGTTATTGGTTCTGCTCAGCGCCTCGTCCCTGGAGACCGCACAAACATTACTGGATGGAGATGAATTATCGGCTTCCCATAAAGGGGATCTCCAGGATCCTATGTCTTATACTCCAGTCACATCCAGAGCTGCAGCCACAAGGATGGCGCCATCTCAGGCCTGCAGGAACACATCGTGCCCAGAGGCTGAGATCCTCCAATAAGATTCCCTGTAATTATGTCCTGGCTCTTTAATTAGGAGCAGACATTGTCATTAGCGTCTCCCTGAAGTCAACAACAAGACGGATGAACGCAACAATAAAGCCGTCCTCTGCGTCACATAATATCGCGCCAAATACTCCATATCACTGGCCGCTGCACTAGATCCTCATCCAACTTTCCCAGGCATCTGAGAGGTAGAGCGAGCAATGAGCCCCTGAGCGGATGAAGACCCATTTATCAGGAATCCTCAATAGTATGACTTCTCTCCTGAAATACTCTGCACAGCTGTCATCCTGCTCCTCCCTTTACATAACTTTCAGGATTACTACCGTCAAATTCATGAAATACTCTGTGCTGCTGCTTAGTGGCATTGTACTTTTCGCCTCTTCCTGCCATATTGGTGCAGGGCACAGCGGTGCCAAAACATGGTACTCACGGTCTGCAGCAGTGCCCGTCCATGCAACAGTACATGCAGTCTGGCATCACTACCGCTTGCATGCTGCTGATAGATATGACCATGACTACGCATTTCACTTTGTCAAGAGGGAAATGTCAAAACTCGTGGCCCGAATGTGATCAGAAGAAGATCTGCTGCGGTGAACGCAGCGGCTTATTATTTGGACAAATAACCTATTTAATAGCAAACAGAAAAGCGAATGTGCATTGATCCTAAGTGGTGCAGTGTCCAAAGTGGGACTTAGGATTAAGGTACTTAAAGTCGTGGTTCTTTAGCAGGTAACTGCTGTATTTTTGTGTTACTTTTCCTGTGAATTCTTCTTTTCTTCCGTATTTCTCTTGTATTCCTCATTAGCACAATGGAAGTGGCCATGCTACACAGAGTACATCCTTTCCTTAACCCCTTAAGGACGCAGCCATTTTGTAGCTTAAGGCTCAGCCCAATTTTTTGGATTCTGACCTGCGTCTCTTTATATGGTTATAACTTTGAACACTGTTATTATCAAAGAGATTCTGAGATTGTTTTTTTTCCCACATGTTGTACTTCATTTTAGTGGTAAATTTGGCAGATAAGTTTTGCGTTTATTTACAAAAAAAAAAGAAAATATGATAAATTTTTGGAAAAAATTTGCCATTTTCCGAAATTCAAAATCATTGCGTTTTCAGGCAGATAGATTTACCACTGATAAACTTGCTGGATAAACATTTCCCATTTGTCTATTTACATTTTCAAATTTCTGAAATGTTTGGATAATTTATTTGATGTTCACGCGGCCTACAAATAGAATAGCGCTTTTCCGGATTTTCAGAATTGACTATTTTGGATGGGAATAAATACAGTTTTGAATGAAAATTTTACATAATTAGCATCAAAAAACCCCTATAAACCAACCCATTTTCAGATCTGCACCCCCCAAGCTATCAGAACACAGTTTACAAAAGGATTTTTAACCCCTTGAGATCTCTCTAGTAATTGAAATCAAAAGATGGGAGGTGAAATTTAGAAATGGTGTCATATTGTCCCTATAGTATTTAGCAACTAAAATTTACACATTTCCAAAAGATAAAAAGAGAAAACCCACCATACAATTTGTTCTGCAATTTCTCCTGAGTACAAAGACCCCCCACATGTGGCCATTACTTGTGTTATGGGGGCACAGCGAGGCGCAGAAGGGAAGGAGCACCCTGCAGCTGCCAGGATTTTAGTTTCCTCATTGGCCCCTTTTGAAGGCTATAAAATTTTCGCTTTTTCGTTATTTGGGCCATGTGATGCCATTTTTTTTGCGGGATGAGATGCTTTTTCCATTGTTACCATTTTGGAGTTGGTATCTCCTATTGTTGAAAATTTAGGAACTTTTTTTGAGGACATGAGTAGAAAAGCATCAATGCTGTACTGGATTTTTTACTTCTTTTTTTTTTGGTGTTCACCGTATAGACTAATAATCATGTTATCTTTATTCTATGGGTCGATACGATTACGGGGATACCAGACATGAATATATTTTCTTACGTTTTACTAAATTTGTCAAACAAAACCCTAATGTGGGAAAAAATCTATAATTTATGTATTGCCGTCTTCCAAGTGGCATAACATTGTTACTTTTTTGGCTACGGAGCCGGTTGATGGCTTGTTTTTTGCGGGACATGTTGTACTTTGCACCAGTATCATGTCGGAGTACATATGGTTTTTTTATCACATTTTATAGCATTTTTTGTGGGATTGAAAAGGTAAAAATCATAATTTTTGGAGGGTTTATAACAGTTTTTTTTTATGGCGTTTATCGTGGGGGTTCAATAATGATTTACTTTTATTCTACGGGTTGTTACGGACGCGGTGATACTATATATGTGGGGTTTGTGTTATGATTTAGACTTTTTTTTGAGTTATATGTCTCTTTATATGTTTTGGGGCTTTTGGGCATTTTTAGTGATTTATTACTTTATTTTTTTATTGAATAACTTTTTTTTTTTTACTTTTTCACTTTTATACCATGGGACATGAACAAGTAATCATCTGATTGCTTGTTCATGATAATATTCTGCAATACTCATGTATTGCAGAGTATTATCAGTGTCAGCCTATGCACTTGCATAGGGTGGCACTCTGCCAGTAAGATGACGTCACAGACGCCATCTTACTGGCAGTTCTTGCAGGTAACTCTGGGGTCCAGATCGGACCCCAGAGTTACTATAGCAACGATCGGCGCCCCCCGAAAACGGTTCGGGGGGGGGGGGGGCGATCGTGGGGGAAAGAACCCCCAGCTGCATGTTAGATGCCGCGGTCGCGCTGACCGCGGCATTTAACGGGTTAAGCACCCGCGATCGGAGACAACTCCGATCGCGGGTGTTACACTGGGGTGCCGGCTATCAGTCACAGCCGGCACCCCGTGTTTCCCGATGCCGGTTCAGCTCAGATCTTGAGCTGAACCGGCATCGGCTCAGCGTCCGATATATCGGACGCTGAGCGCTAAGTCACTGCGCTCAGCGTCCGATATATCGGACGCTGAGCGTTAAGAGGTTAAACAATCGTTTGAGGGGAATACAGCTGTACAATATCTGTAATGAAGTTTTATTGATAATCCTTGGTCCAATTACAGCAAAAAAATTGTCACTGCGCGAAAAAAATTTTTGTCTGGATCTACAATTAAAAAATATACAATTTCGACTTTGTTATGGGTTTTGTTATGAGGCTACAAATATAATGGAGGCAGCAGAGGAAAGTTAGATGAATGCAGCTTCAAAGCACAAGGAAGGACTTATCACGGGGGACCCAGATATTGGCTGGGGGGCAGAAACCTGCAGTTAGCAGAAGGTAGCAGAAAATTACCTGTTGCAACTAGTCCTGAAGCCAACAAGATGGGAGGGGGCACTGCTGGATCTAACCAACAGACCTGACAGGGTATCAAAATTACGTGTTGGGGGGAACCTGGGGAATAGTGATCATATTATCATTGATTTTGTATTACACTTTACTAAGAGCGTTAGTTGAGGGGCAACAAACACTCTAAACTTCAGAAAGGTACATTTTCAGCAACTAAGGGAAGACCTTATAGGCATAAACTGGGACAATGTTCTCAAAGACAAAAGCCCCCCCCCAAAAAAATGGGACTTCTTCACAAATATTCTAAAAAAACTCCTGTGAGAAACACAAAATATGGGAAAAAGCATAAGAGGAACAAGAAAAAGCTAATGTGGATAACTAGTCTTGTAAGGAAAGCAATAAACGAGAAAGATAAGGCGTTTAAGGTGCTAAAACATGAAGTTAGCGATGAGGCATTACAGGATTATAGACAGAAAAATAAATCCTATAAAAAGCACATTAAATAATAAGATAGTAAAAATAGAGACTGAGAGAAATATTTCCAGGGAGAGCAAAAATAATCCCAAATTATAAGAAACTAAAAACAAAGAGTGTGGGCCCTCTGAGGAATAACATGGGGGTCATGGTGGAAGGAGATGAGGAAAGGGCCAATCTACTGAATGTCACCTTCTCGACGGTCTTTACCCAGCAAAATCCCCTGGTGGAAGACACAATGAGGAATGATGTAAAATTCTCTTTGCAATGTCAACAGTTTAACCCAGGAAGAGGTACGGCGCTGCCTCACAACCACTAACATAGACAAATCACTGAGGCCGTTATTTTTAATATTTGAAGATTCCCTGATGACTGGTTATGTTCCACGGGACTGCTACCAATATACAAAGAAGGATCAAATAACGATCCTGGAAACTACAGACCTGTGAGTCTAACTTCTGTGGTGGGGAAAATATTTAAGGGGTTTGTTAGAGATGCTATCCTGGAGTATCTCACTGTGCACAACCTTATAACCCAGCATTAGCATGGGTTTATGAGAGATCGCTCCTGTCAGACTAATCTGATTGGTTTCTACGAGAAGGTAAGTTCAAGACTGGATCTGGGGGACGCTGTGGATGTTGTATATCTGGACCGTGCCACAAAGGTTGGTATATAAAATGAGACTGCTGGGAATAGGAGAAAATCTGTGTATTTGGGGAAGTACAGTAATTGGCTTAGTACTAGAAAACAGAGAGTGGTCATTAATGGCACATTCTCAGATTGGGTTGACTTTACCAGTGGAGTGCCACAGGGGTCAGTATTGGGGCCACTTCTTTTTAATATTTTTATTAATGACTTGTAGTGGGTTTACACAGTCAAGTTTCAATATTTGCAGATGATACTAAGCTGTGTAAAGTAATAAATACTGAGGTCGATAGTTTAGCATTACAGAGGGATTTGTGGAAGCTTGAGGAGTGGGCAGAAAAATGATTGATGAGGTTTAATGTAGATAAATGTAAAGTTATGCACTTGGGCCATGGAAACAAAAAGTATAATTATGTTCTAAACGGTCAATTACTTGGTAAAACTGGTGCTGAAAAGGACTTGGGGGTATTGGTGGATGGTAAATACCCCGGCTTCCCATAAAGGGGATCTCCAGGCTCCATATGTCTTATACTCCAGTCACATCCAGAGCTGCAGCCACAAGGATGGCGCCATCTCAGGCCTGCAGGAACACATCGTGCCCAGAGGCTGAGATCCTCCAATAAGATTCCCTGTAATTATGTCCTGGCTCTTTAATTAGGAATCTCCCTGAAGTCAACAACAAGACGGATGAACGCAACAATAAAGCCGTCCTCTGCGTCACATAATATCGCGCCAAATACTCCATATCACTGGCCGCTGCACTAGATCCTCATCCAACTTTCCCAGGCATCTGAGAGGTAGAGCGAGCAATGAGCCCCTGAGCGGATGAAGACCCATTTATCAGGAATCCTCAATAGTATGACTTCTCACCTGAAATACTCTGCACAGCTGTCATCCTGCTCCTCCCTTTACATAACTTTCAGGATTACTACCGTCAAATTCATGAAATACTCTGTGCTGCTGCTTAGTGGCATTGTACTTTTCGCCTCTTCCTGCCATATTGGTGTAGGGCACAGCGGTGCCAAAACATGGTACTCACGGTCTGCAGCAGTGCCCGTCCATGCACAGTACATGCAGTCTGGCATCACTACCTCTGCTTGCATGCTGCTGATAGATATGACCAGTGACTACCGCATTTCACTTTGTCAAGAGGGAAGTGTCAACCTAGTGGCCAAGAATGTGATCAGAGAAGATCTGCTGCGGTGAACGCAGCGGCTTATTTTGGCAAATAACCTATTTAATAGCAAACAGAAAAGCGAATGTGCATTGATCCTAAGTGGTATTTATTTTAGTGACCAGAGCCAGGCGGCTGCTGCTAAAGCAAATAAAATTATGGGATGTATCAAGAGAGGAATAGATTCTCATGACAAAGACATAGTTTTACCCTTTTACAAATCCCTGGTCAGACCACACATGGAATATTGTGTACAGTTTTGGGCACCAAAAAAGGATATAGTAGAGCTGGAATGGGTGCAGAGGAGAGCAACCAGGATTATTGGGGGAATGGGGGGATTAGAATACAATGACAGATTACAAAATTTGGGATTATTAAGTTTAGAATAAAGACGACTGAGGGGAGACCTCATTACAATGTACAAATACCTAAACAGACAGTACAAGGATCTCTCCAAAGATCTTTTTATATCTCGGCCTGTGACCAGGACAAGGGGGCATCCTCTGCGCCTAGAGGAGAGGAGGATCTACCATCACCATAGACAGGGGCATCATCTACACCTAGAGGAGAGGAGGTTTTACCATCACCATAGACAGGGGGAATCCTCTACACCTAGAGGAGCGGAGGTTCTACCATCACCATAGACAGGGGACATCATCTACACCTAGAGGAGAGGAGGTTCTACCATCACCATAGACAGGGAGCATCCTCTACACCTAGAGGAGAGACGTATCACCATCATCATAGACAGGGGCATCCTCTACACCTAGAGGAGAGGTGATTCTACCATCATCATAGACAGGGGCATCCTCTACACCTAGAGGAGAGGTGATTCTACATCATCATAGACAGGGGCTCTCTACACCTAGAGGAGAGGTGATTCTACCATCACCATAGACAGGGGGCATCCTCTACACCTAGAGGAGAGGAGGCTCTACCATCACCATAGACACGGGGACATCATTACACTAGAGGAGCGGAGGTTCTACATCACATAGACAGGGGGCATCCTCTACACCTAGAGGAGGGGAGGTTCTACCATCACCATAGACAGGGGGCATCCTCTACACCTAGAGGAGCGGAGGTTCTACCATCACCATAGACAGGGGGCATCCTCTACACCTAGAGGAGAGGAGGTTCTACCATCACCATAGACAGGGGGTATCCTCTACACCTAGAGGAGAGTGGTTCTACCATCACCATAGACAGGGGACATCCTCTACACCTAGAGGAGAGGCGGTTCTACCATCACCATAGACAGGGGGGCATCCTCTACACCAGTGATTTTCAACCTTTTTTGAGCCGCGGCACACTTTTTATACTTAGAAAATCCTGGGGCACACCACCAACCAAAATAGCACAAAATGACACTAAAACAGTCATATTATACATTAGTTAATAAATAATTCTAAATTATTTTACTCACGAGTGTGAAACCTGGGACTGTTTCGATAAACACAAACAAAAGGGATATCCTGGCAGGAATGGTGGAAAGACAACACAAAGCTCTTCCTCAACAGTTCCAGTTTCTCCCTGTTTTATTATATGGTGCTGATTATTATGTGGCTCATATACTGCAAAAAAAGGGGTAGGTACAATGAGAAGTACTATGGCCATGAGGCCAGAGGACAAGTGCCAGCTCATATACCAGCATATGAGCTGGTACTTGTAGTACTCCAGCCTCATGACTATAGTATTTATCATTTTACATTTCTCATTGTTATATGCAGTATACTGCTGGAGTACTAAAAGTACCAGCTCATAGTGGAGTATTCTGCCAACAGTTCATATACTCAGGCAAAAGCTATATGGTCAGCGTATTGGTGGGCATTACCTTGGCGGTGGGCAAATGCGGGAGTCTCTCCACTCTTAGGATGAGAGCGGCCTTGGTGACGTTATTTTGTCGCGCGAAGTTCAAAGCTTGCCATGTGTTATGTACACGTCTCCTACATTGTAAGAAGGCGTGACTGCGCATCGCTGCGCATCGCTGCGCATGCCGGGAAAAAAACAAAACAGGGGGGCACCATAGTTTGGGGAAATTTCCCGCGGCACACCTGACCATGTGTCGCGGCACACTAGTGTGCCACGGCACACAGGTTGTTGAAATCACTGCTTACACTAGAGGAGAGGAGGTTCTACCATCACCATAGACAGGGGGCATCCTCTACACCTAGAGGAGAGGAGGTTCTACCATCACCATAGACAAGGGGGCTCCTCTACACCTAGAGGAGAGGAGGATCTACCATCACCATAGACAGGGGCATCCTCTACACCTGGAAGAGAGGAGGTTCTACATCATCATAGACAGGGGGGATCCTCTACACCTAGAGGAGAGGCGGTTTACCATCAACATAGACAGGGGGCCTCCTCTACCACTAGAGGAGAGGAGGTTACCATCACCATAGACAGGGGCATCCTCTACACCTAGAGGAGAGGAGGTTCTACCATCATCATAGACAGGGGCTTCATCTACACCTAGAGGAGTGGAGGTTTACCATCACCATAGACGGGGGTCATCCTCATACATCTAGAGGAGAGGAGGTTCTACCTATCATAGACAGGGACATCCTTACACCTAGAGGAGAGGCGGTTTACCATCACCTAGACAGGGGCTTCATCTACACCTAGAGGAGTGGAGGTTCTACCATCACCATAGGACGGGTTCATTCTCTACATCTAGAGGAGAGGAGGTTCTACCATCATCATAGACAGGGACATCCTCTACACCTAGAGGAGAGAGGTTCTACCATCATCATAGACATGGGACATCTTCTACACCTAGAGGAGAGGAGGTTCTACCATCACCATAAACAGGGGGCATCCTCTACGCCTAGAGGAGAGGAGGATCTACCATCACCATAGACAGGGGCATCCTCTACGCCTAGAGGAGAGGAGGATCTACCATCACCATAGACAGGGGCATCCTCTACGCCTAGAGGAGAGGAGGTTCTACCATCATCATAGACAGGGGCTTCATCTACACCTAGAGGAGAGGAGGATCTACCATCACCATAGACAGGGGGCATCCTCTACGCCTAGAGGAGAGGAGGATCTACCATCACCATAGACAGGGGCATCATCTACACCTAGAGGAGAGGAGGTTTTACCATCACCATAGACAGGGGAATCCTCTACACCTAGAGGAGCGGAGGTTCTACCATCACCATAGACAGGGGACATCCTCTACACCTAGAGGAGCGGAGGTTCTACCATCACCATAGACAGGGGGCATCCTCTACACCTAGAGGAGAGGAGGTTCTACCATCACCATAGACAGGGGGTATCCTCTACACCTAGAGGAGCGGAGGTTCTACCATCACCATAGACAGGGGACATCCTCTACACCTAGAGGAGAGGAGGTTCTACCATCACCATAGACAGGGGGCATCCTCTACCTAGAGGAGGGAGGTTCTACTATCACATAGACAGGGGGCATCCTCTACACCTAGAGGAGAGGCGGTTCTACCATCACCATAGACAGGGGGCATCCTCTACACCTAGAGGAGAGGAGGTTCTACCATCACCATAGACAGGGGCATCCTCTACACCTAGAGGAGAGGAGGTTCTACCATCATCATAGACAGGGGCTTCATCTACACCTAGAGGAGCGGAGGTTCTACCATCACCATAGACAGGGGCATCCTACACCTAGAGGAGAGGAGGTTTTACCCTCACCATAGACAGGGGATCCTCTACACTAGAGGAGCGGAGGTTCTACATCACCATAGACAGGGGACATCCTCTACACCTAGAGGAGCGGAGGTTCTACCATCACCATAGACAGGGGGCATCCTCTACACTAGAGGAGAGGAGTTCTACCATCACCATAGACAGGGGGTCCTCTACACCTAGAGGAGCGGAGGTTCACCATCACCATAGACAGGGGACATCCTCTACACCTAGAGGAGAGGAGGTTCTACACCTCACCATAGACAGGGGACATCCTCTACACCTAGAGGAGAGGAGGTGGTTCTACTATCACCATAGACAGGGGGGCATCCTCTACAACCGAGGAGAGGCGGTTCTACCATCACCATAGACAGGGGGCATCCTTACCTAGAGGAGAGGAGGTTCTACCATCACCATAGACAGGGGCATCCTCTACACCTAGAGGAGAGGGGGGTTCTACCTATCATAGACAGGGGCTTCATCTACACCTAGAGGAGCGAGGTTCTACCATCACATAGACGGGGGCATCCTCTACACCTAGAGGAGAGGAGGTTCTACCATCCATAGACAGGGGGAATCCTCTACACTAGAGGAGCGAGGTTCTTACCATCACCATAGAAGGGGACATCCTCTACACCAGAGGAGCGGAGGTTCTACCATCACCATAGACAGGGGGCATCCTCTACACCTAGAGGGAGGAGGTTCTTACCATCACCATAGACAGGGGGTATCCTCTACACCTAGAGGAGAGGTGGTTCTAATCACCATAGACAGGGGACATCCTCTAACCTAGAGGAGAGGAGGTTCTACATCACCATAGACAGGGAGCATCCTCTACACCTAGAGGAGAGGAGGTTCTACTATCACCATAGAAGGGGGGACACCTCTACACTAGAGGAGAGGAGGTTCTACTATCACCATAGAAAGGGGGCATCCTCACACTAGAGGAGAGGAGGTTCTACCATCACCATAGACAGGGGGCATCCTCTACAACTAGAGGAGAGGAGGTTCTACCATCACCATAGACAGGGGCATCCTCTACACCTAGAGGAGAGGAGGTTCTACCATCACCATAGACAGGGGGCATCCTCTACACCTAGAGGAGAGGAGGATCTACCATCACCATAGACAGGGGCATCCTCTACACCTAGAGGAGAGGATGTTCTACCATCATCATAACAGGGGGCATCCTCTACCTAGAGGAGAGGCGGGTTCTACCATCACCATAGACAGGGGGCATCCTCTAACTAGAGGGAGAGGAGGTTCTACCATCACCATAGAAAGGGGCATCCTCTACACCTAGAGGAGAGGAGGTTTCTACCATCATCATAGACAGGGGCTTCATCTACACTAGAGGAGTGGAGGTTTACCATCACCATAGACGGGGGTCTCTACATCTAGAGGAGAGGAGGTTCTACCATCAATCATGACAGGGACTCCTCTACCTAGAGGAGAGGAGGTTCTACCATCATCATAGACATGGGACATCTTCTACACCTAGAGGAGAGGAGGTTCTACCTCACATAAAACAGGGCATCCTCTACGCTAGAGGAGAGGAGGATCTACCATCACCATAGACAGGGGCATCCTCTACGCCTAGAGGAGAGGAGGTTCTACCTCATCATAGACAGGGGCTTCATCTCACCTAGAGGAGAGGAGGGATCTACCATCACCATAGACAGGGGCATCCTACGCCTAGAGGAGAGGAGATCTACCATCACCATAGACAGGGGCATCATCTACACTAGAGGAGAGGAGGTTTTACCATCACCATAGACAGGGGGAATCCTCTACACCTAGAGGAGCGGAGGTTTACCATCACCATAGACAGGGGACATCCTCTACACCTAGAGGAGCGGAGGTTCTACCATCAACATAGACAGGGGGATCTCTACACTAGAGGAGAGGAGGTTCTACCATCACCATAGACAGGGGGTATCCTCTACACCTAGAGGAGCGGAGGTTCTACCATCACCATAGACAGGGGACATCCTACACCTAGAGGAGAGGAGGTTCTACCATCACCATAGACAGGGGGCATTCTCTACACCTAGAGGGAGGAGGTTCTACTATCACCATAGACAGGGGGCACCTCTAACCTAGAGGAGAGGCGGTTCTACCATCACCATAGACGGGGCATCCCTACACCAGAGGAGAGGAGGTTCTACCATCACCATAGACAGGGGCATCCTCTACACCTAGAGGAGAGGAGGTTCTACCATCATCATAGACAGGGGCTTCATCTACACCTAGAGGAGCGGAGGTTCTACCATCACCATAGACAGGGGCATCCTCTACACCTAGAGGAGAGGAGGTTTTACCATCACCATAGACAGGGGGAATCCTCTACACCTAGAGGAGCGGAGGTTTACCATCACCTAATAGACAGGGGACATCCTCTAACACCTAGAGGAGCGGAGGTTCTACCATCACCATAGACAGGGGGCATCCTTACAACCTAGAGGAGAGGAGGGTTCTACCATCACCAAGACAGGGGGTATCCTCTACACTAGAGGAGCGGAGGGTCTACCATCACCATAGACAGGGGAATCCTCTACACCTAGAGGAGAGGAGGTTCTAATATCACCATAGACAGGGGGCATCCTCTACACCTAGGAGAGGCGGGTTCTACCATCACCATAGACAGGGGGCATCCTCTACACCTAGAGGAGAGGAGGTTCTACCATCACCATAGACAGGGGCATCCTCTACACCTAGAGGAGAGGAGGTTCTACCATCATCATAGACAGGGGCTTCATCTACACCTAGAGGAGCGGAGGTTCTACCATCACCATAGACAGGGAGCATCCTCTACATCTAGAGGAGAGGAGGTTCTACCATCACCATAGACAGGGGGCATCCTCTACACCTAGAGGAGAGGAGGTTCTACCATCACCATAGACAGGGACATCTCTACATCTAGAGGAGAGGAGGTTCTACCATCATCATAGACAGGGACATCTCTACCCTAGAGGAGAGGGGTCTACCATCATCATAGACATGGGACATTCTTCACACCTAGAGGAGAGGAGGTTCTACCATCACCATAAACAGGGGGCATCCTTACCTAGAAGGAGAGGAGGATCTACACTCACCATAGACAGGGGGACATCCTCTACACCTAGAGGAGAGGAGGTTCTACCATCACCATAGACAGGGGCATCCTCTACACCTGAGGAGGAGGAGGGTCTACATCACCATAGACAAGGGGGCATCCTCTACACCTAGAGGAGAGGAGGTTCTACCATCACCATAGACAGGGGGCATCCTCTACACCTAGAGGAGAGGAGGTTCTACCAGCACCATAGACAGGGGGCATCCTCTCCTCTGCGCATTAAAGGATTTCACTTTTCCAAGAGTGAAGTGTCAGTCTTGTGGCTAAGAATGGGATCAGAGGCGATCTGCTGCAGTCTGCATCCCACCACGCGCCACCATCACCCGCAACTAACCGTCGCTACCTCCCTCCACCATCAGCCACGGCATCCAGCCACCATCCCTTCTCCACTGCTTCCAGCCACCATTCTCCAATGTATCCCGCCACCATCCTCCACGACATCCCTCTACCACAAACTGCAATATCGTTAAGCCTTGCAGGTAAACTTAGCTTCATGGAGCAGAGCTGAAGTATAAAAAATGGCTAAAGGCAGAAAAGAAGCTTCTGCCGGAGCAGGAGGTATAGTCATACGAGTCTCATCACTTGGATATGACTGCAGGGACCCCAATGATTACCAGATAAGGATTGACAACTAAATCAAGTAGAGCGTGGCACTGAGAGCAGCACTGCAGTAGGATGGATCATCATGCTAACACAGGCTCTAAAAGACAATGTCACTCAGCTGGAGTCACTGGGTAATAGAGCAGAGCCGTAGTGTAAAGCATTGTACAGCAGAGGCCAACAGACTGACACCGAGGATGATAGGAGGAGGTGTGAGGTATCCCCAGATGGTGGGCTGTATGGTATCCTAGAGGTAAACAACAGCCCCCCTAAAAAATATTGACCGATACAATATACACAATGCACCCCCAATAATATCACCCCCTCATACATCACCCATACAATATGCACAGTGCACCCGCCAGTAATATCACCACGCACATCACCCATTCAATATACAAAGTGCTCTCCCCAGTAATATCACCCCTACAATATACACAGTGCAACCCCAGTAATATCACCACCCACATCACACATACAATATACACAGTGCACCCCCCCTGTAATATCACCACACATATCACCCATTCAATATACAAAGTGCACCCCCCAGTAATAACACCCCTACACACATCACCCATACAATATGCACAGTGCCACCCCCAGTAATCACCCCTACACACACAATCACCCATACAATATGCACAGTGCACCCCCAGTAATAACACCCCTACACAAACATCACCCATACAATATGCACAGTGCACCCCCAGTAATATCACCACACACATCACACATACAATATACACAGTGCACCCCTCCTGTAATATCACCACACACAATATACACAGTGCACCCCCCAGTAATATCACCCCTACACACACATCACCCACACAATATACACAGTGCACCCCCAGTAATATCACCCCCACACATATCATCCGTACAATATACAGTTCACCCCCCAGTAATTTTACCCCAAACTTCACCCATACAACATACGGTGAAACCTTTCCCCACCCCCCAAACACATAACCCAAACAATATACACAGTGCACCCCCCTGTAATATCAACCAACACATAACCCATGCAATATATACGGTACACCCCCAGTAAATATCAACCCCACACATATCCCCCATATAATATACACAGTACACCCCCCCCCCAGTAATATCACCCCCACACATATCACCCATACAATATACACAGTACACACACACACACCAGTAATTT
Source organism: Engystomops pustulosus (assembly GCA_019512145.1). Taxonomy (NCBI): domain Eukaryota; kingdom Metazoa; phylum Chordata; class Amphibia; order Anura; family Leptodactylidae; genus Engystomops; species Engystomops pustulosus. The sequence goes on along the minus strand of WNYA01000234.1, from coordinate 182,163 downwards.
CACCCCAAACATCACCCATACAATATACACAGTGGACCCCCCAGTAATATTACCCTACCCCCAAACACATAACTCATACAACATGTGCACCCTCACAGCAATATTGCCACACACAATATACACAGTGCACCCCCCAGTAATATCACCCCACACATAACCCAAACACTGTACACAGTGCATCCCCCTGTAATTTAACCCCCCCAACACACATGCACATCACCCATACAATATACACAGTGCACCCCCCAGTAATATCAACCCACACATCACCCATACAGTGCGTACACAGTGCAAACAACTAACCCCCCCCCCCCTTCCACGCCAGACGCTCATTATCCGCTTCCTGCAGGAATCTTCCCACAATACAAGAGATACAAAATCAGCAATCTCCATGGAGACCGCAGTTACATTATCACGATGCCCCTCCTCCCTCCTGCTCAATGTGATAGGGCAGTGATGGCAAACCTTTTCAATGCCGAGTGCCCAAACTACATCCAAAACCCACATTTTTTGCAAAGTGCCGATGCGACAATTTAAACAGCTCCCTGCTCTGTCGCATGTTTAGATTGTATAGGCACCTGAGGACACCAATACAGTAGAAAGAAGGAGACAAAGCTTTGGTTATCATTGTAGCTTCCTTCTAGGGTCCTGGGCTGCCTGGGACTGCAAGAGGCCTTGTGTCCTCTCTGGCGAAGTCTGCGCTGGGATGACAGCGAGGGTGCCCATAGAGAGGGCTCTGAGTGCCACCTCTGGCACCAGTGCATAGGTTCGCCAACACTGTGATAGGGGGTCAGACTTCATCATTCTTATTCCAGGCCCAAACACAGGGGGCGCTAGTACAGCAGATGGAGATGCTGCTGTATGACAAGGCCAGGAGTCAGGGAAAGCTGGGTGACTAATTATAGGGGTCTGTACCGGGGCTCCCCACATCAGGACCCTCTAATAGCTACACCCCCACAAGTGCCCAGATGTGATATAACTAAACACAGTCAGGAATCTGGGAAAGATGAATGAGAACCACTTATAACATGCTTGGGCTTCCCAAGGTGGCCCTCACACAGCTTTTCCAGGTCCCTGAATGGTACATAATTGCATTATAAGGCCTCATAAGTAGTGGAGAGGAGATAAAGGTTTTACAATCCGATTTCTCTGCCGGGTCTTAAAGTTATTTATGTAACAATTTCAATAATGAAAAAGCTCAACATACGGTAAAACAAAACCAGAGAACATACAGGGCACAGGGCAAACGAATTGCCCCCCTCCCCCTGGCATTATCCGGGATCCATCCATTATATAACCTGCAAATATAATAGAGAACACCATGTGCTACACAACAATGCTCAATGATCTAAGATACCATTAAACGGACCAGTCAGCAGGTGTGATACAGACTACAGACTCACACTGCTGTGCTCTGTGCTCTCTGCAACCAGTGTTGTGTATTGTCCCTGTAACAAAACCTGTTGTTAGTAGCAGCAGGACTGTGTAGCTTCTTCAATTGCACTTGGGCCGTGTCCTCACACTGCTGTGCTCTCTGCAGCCACTGTGAAATCAGACCTCTGTGCATGTTGTTAGTAGCAGCAGGACTGTGAAATATGGGTTAATATTTCAGGATTGTATTGGGGATGTCTCCACACACCGCTGTGCTCTGCTGCTTACTGGAAATGTTAAGAGATTCTTCTAAAGTTAATAAAATTCAGTAGATGCCGCCGCAATCTCGTTGTTTTTATTTGTCCGCTGACAGGCATGCTTGTAAAAGGTCAAGTGAAAATGCCAGGGAGGAGGGGGTGAGGTTGGCAAACGCATCCTCGTTAAGGGAGCTCAGGATTTTTAGGAGGGGTGGGCAATGATCTGACTTTTTACCCCCAAACAATGCGCCATCACAGATCACCGCCTCAAGGCGTTCGGTGCAACCCCAAGATGCTGCGACTATAACTTTGAGCTGTAAAAAAATTGAGTAAATCCTGAATTTTTGGCAGTATCGTGGAGTCACACTGTGACCCAGGTGCCGAAGTCCCCATTAAAAACAAGGCAAAATTGGAGGGAACCCAACTACCCCCATTATGGAAAAAAGGTGCCCAAGACATACTGGGGTCAACCTCTCTGTGCAGGTCGGAGGGAGTGGTCTGGTGCAGGGTTTTCCATAGGGCTCTGTAGGCCTGACACATAATAATAATAATTCCTTTATTTATATAGCGCACACAGATTCCGCAGGGCTGCACAGAGCTCCCAGATCGGTCCCTGTCCCCAATGGGGCTCACAATCTAATCACCTACCAGTATGTTTTGGAGTGTGGGAGAAAAGCGGAGGACCCGGAGGAAACCCACATAGAGGCTACCATGATAACTAACCCACTGTGAGTCCTTAAATGTCATCCACAAAGTCACTTACTGTCATGTTAATGTCAGTAAATGTCTTAAAAAGACTCTTAAAGGGGTTGCTCAGCAAAAAACTAAAACATTCCTGCAAATGTTATTCTCCTGCTACACTTTTCTCATTTAATATCAAACATTAGTAGTTTTTCAGCTTCTTCTTTGTTGATAAGACACTTGTCACTGTCATGGCAAGAAATCCCTCCTCCCTTTCCAATTGTACGAGGGACAGTCTCCTCTCAGCACTCTCACAATGCTCCCCCTTCCTTCTGTAGCAAAAGGAGGTATTGGCCCATATTTATTAAAGGTGTCGGACAAACGTAGGGGGCGCCAGATTCATGAAGAATGTGCGCCACGAATCCTAAATCTGGTTCCCTCTGCACTATATACAAGTAAACTGCACAAAGCACAGACTGCACTGTTTTTGATAAATGTGGGCAATTGTTTTACATTTCCCACCTTCGAGAACATATTTGCATATTTCCCAGAATCGTCTAGTGGAGCAATAATTGGGAAACTCTCTCCCCTCTTTACCCTGCGGACAGTCTCCTCCCAGCACTCTCTTCCTCCCTTCTGTACCTGGGGACAGTCTCCCCTCAATATTCAGGGACAGTCTCACATTGCTCCCATTCCCTTCTGTATCAAGGTACAGTCTCCTCTTAGCACTACCACACTGCTCCCCTCTCTTCTGTACCCAGGTACAGTGTCCTCTCGGCACTCTCACACTGCTCCCCTCTCTTCTGTATCCAGGGACAGTCTCCTCTCGGCACTCTCACACTGCTCCCCTCTCTTCTGTATCCAGGGACAGTCTCCTCTCAGTACACTCACACCACTCCAACTCTCTTCTGTACCCAGGGACAGTCTCCTCTCCGCACTACCACATTGCTCCTCTCTTCTGTACCCAGGTACAGTGTCCTCTCAGCACTATCACACCGCTGCTCCTCTCTTCTGTACCCAGGGACATTCTCCTCTCAGTACACTCACCCCACTCCAACTCTCTTCTGTACCCAGGGACAGTCTCCTCTCAGCACTCCCACACCACTCCCCCCTCCTCTGCACCCAGAGCCAGTCTCCTCTCAGCACTCTTACACTTCTCCCATTCCCTTTGTATCCAGGTACAGTCTCCTTTCAGCACTATCACAGTGTACAGAAGAGGGGGGGGGGCACTGTGAGAGTTCTGACAGAAAACTGTCCCTTCATATAGACTGTAAGGTATAGCAGTGTGAGAGTGTCGAGAGCACACAGTCCCTGGTAACAAAAGGGAGGGGAAGTAGTGCGAGGGTGCAGAGAGGAGACTGTCCGTGGATATGTAAGGTAAGGTGGAGCAGTGTGACAGTGCTAAAGGGAGACTGTCCCTGGGTTCATAAAGTAGAGCGGTGCGAGAGTGCTGAGAGGAGACTGTGCCTAGGTAAAGAAGTTTCCTGCACAAAAAACTGTAAGATGCCACTATGTTTAATCAGATTATATCTGAAAAATCTTTATGTGGGAGGGAGTAAACATGTTTTTCACCATAACACCCTTTTGGCAAAGCTGGATTAGAGCATCCACTGGCTCTAGAACAATGGCAACACACAGCTTTACTAAGAACAGATAACCCTGAGAAACTGTTTAATGAAATCTTAAAGTTGTGTGAGATAGTGGAGCATGTAAGCTCTGAGCTCTATCTCCAGGATGGGGGTCCCCTGTTTCATGGCTGCGGATGATTTCAATGCTGGGGCATAGGATCCCGGGACATCATAAAGAGGACTGGAGCAGAAAGCACCACCGGGGAGGAATATAATGCACAGAGAAGTGGACTTCATGGAAAACCTCAATTAACTTCATGGGGGAAATCTAATATATTGTGTGTGAGTCTCAGGATAATCAGAGCTGCAGTCAGAGGTCCAGTAGCACAGAACCAACTGCTACAAGGCCCAGTACAGGGAAAGATTGTTATACTATCAGGAGCAGTCACACAACACGGAAACTCAGAAATCATAATAAATGCCAGGAACAGTAATTCTTTGGCGGTATTATACTCAAGAGCTGCACTCACTATTCTCCCAGTTTATAAATAATAAGGATAAGTAATGTAATGTGACTACACCAACAGCAGAATAGTGAGTGCAGCTCTGGGGTATAGTATAGCATGTAACTCAGGATCAGTACAGGATAAGTGATGTCAAGTATGGACACAGCAACTGCAACAGCAGCAGAATAGTGAGAGCAGCTCTGGAGTATAATACAGGATGTAACTCAGGATCAGTACAGGATAAGTAATGTCATGTATGTACACAGTGACTGCACTAGCAGCAGAATAGTGAGTGCAGCTCTGGAGTATAATACAGGATGTAACTCAGGATCAGTACAGGATAAGTAATGTCATGTATGTACACAGTGACTGCACCAGCAGCAGAATAGTGAGTGCAGCTCTGGGGTATAATACAGGATGTAACCCAGGATCAGTACAGGATAAGTGATGTCAAGTATGGACACAGCAACTGACACATCACCCATACAATATGCACAGTGCACCCCCAGTAATATCACCACACACATCACACATACAATATACACAGTGCACCCCCCCTGTAATATCACCACACACAATATACACAGTGCACCCCCCAGTAATATCACCCCTACACACACATCACCCACACAATATACACAGTGCACCCCCAGTAATATCACCCCCACACATATCATCCGTACAATATACAGTTCACCCCCCAGTAATTTTACCCCAAACTTCACCCATACAACATACGGTGAAACCTTTCCCCACCCCCCAAACACATAACCCAAACAATATACACAGTGCACCCCCCTGTAATATCAACCAACACATAACCCATGCAATATATACGGTACACCCCCAGTAAATATCAACCCCACACATATCCCCCATATAATATACACAGTACACCCCCCCCCCAGTAATATCACCCCCACACATATCACCCATACAATATACACAGTACACACACACACACCAGTAATTTCACCCCAAACATCACCCATACAATATACACAGTGGACCCCCCAGTAATATTACCCTACCCCCAAACACATAACTCATACAACATGTGCACCCTCACAGCAATATTGCCACACACAATATACACAGTGCACCCCCCAGTAATATCACCCCACACATAACCCAAACACTGTACACAGTGCATCCCCCTGTAATTTAACCCCCCCAACACACATGCACATCACCCATACAATATACACAGTGCACCCCCCAGTAATATCAACCCACACATCACCCATACAGTGCGTACACAGTGCAAACAACTAACCCCCCCCCCCTTCCACGCCAGACGCTCATTATCCGCTTCCTGCAGGAATCTTCCCACAATACAAGAGATACAAAATCAGCAATCTCCATGGAGACCGCAGTTACATTATCACGATGCCCCTCCTCCCTCCTGCTCAATGTGATAGGGCAGTGATGGCAAACCTTTTCAATGCCGAGTGCCCAAACTACATCCAAAACCCACATTTTTTGCAAAGTGCCGATGCGACAATTTAAACAGCTCCCTGCTCTGTCGCATGTTTAGATTGTATAGGCACCTGAGGACACCAATACAGTAGAAAGAAGGAGACAAAGCTTTGGTTATCATTGTAGCTTCCTTCTAGGGTCCTGGGCTGCCTGGGACTGCAAGAGGCCTTGTGTCCTCTCTGGCGAAGTCTGCGCTGGGATGACAGCGAGGGTGCCCATAGAGAGGGCTCTGAGTGCCACCTCTGGCACCAGTGCATAGGTTCGCCAACACTGTGATAGGGGGTCAGACTTCATCATTCTTATTCCAGGCCCAAACACAGGGGGCGCTAGTACAGCAGATGGAGATGCTGCTGTATGACAAGGCCAGGAGTCAGGGAAAGCTGGGTGACTAATTATAGGGGTCTGTACCGGGGCTCCCCACATCAGGACCCTCTAATAGCTACACCCCCACAAGTGCCCAGATGTGATATAACTAAACACAGTCAGGAATCTGGGAAAGATGAATGAGAACCACTTATAACATGCTTGGGCTTCCCAAGGTGGCCCTCACACAGCTTTTCCAGGTCCCTGAATGGTACATAATTGCATTATAAGGCCTCATAAGTAGTGGAGAGGAGATAAAGGTTTTACAATCCGATTTCTCTGCCGGGTCTTAAAGTTATTTATGTAACAATTTCAATAATGAAAAAGCTCAACATACGGTAAAACAAAACCAGAGAACATACAGGGCACAGGGCAAACGAATTGCCCCCCTCCCCCTGGCATTATCCGGGATCCATCCATTATATAACCTGCAAATATAATAGAGAACACCATGTGCTACACAACAATGCTCAATGATCTAAGATACCATTAAACGGACCAGTCAGCAGGTGTGATACAGACTACAGACTCACACTGCTGTGCTCTGTGCTCTCTGCAACCAGTGTTGTGTATTGTCCCTGTAACAAAACCTGTTGTTAGTAGCAGCAGGACTGTGTAGCTTCTTCAATTGCACTTGGGCCGTGTCCTCACACTGCTGTGCTCTCTGCAGCCACTGTGAAATCAGACCTCTGTGCATGTTGTTAGTAGCAGCAGGACTGTGAAATATGGGTTAATATTTCAGGATTGTATTGGGGATGTCTCCACACACCGCTGTGCTCTGCTGCTTACTGGAAATGTTAAGAGATTCTTCTAAAGTTAATAAAATTCAGTAGATGCCGCCGCAATCTCGTTGTTTTTATTTGTCCGCTGACAGGCATGCTTGTAAAAGGTCAAGTGAAAATGCCAGGGAGGAGGGGGTGAGGTTGGCAAACGCATCCTCGTTAAGGGAGCTCAGGATTTTTAGGAGGGGTGGGCAATGATCTGACTTTTTACCCCCAAACAATGCGCCATCACAGATCACCGCCTCAAGGCGTTCGGTGCAACCCCAAGATGCTGCGACTATAACTTTGAGCTGTAAAAAAATTGAGTAAATCCTGAATTTTTGGCAGTATCGTGGAGTCACACTGTGACCCAGGTGCCGAAGTCCCCATTAAAAACAAGGCAAAATTGGAGGGAACCCAACTACCCCCATTATGGAAAAAAGGTGCCCAAGACATACTGGGGTCAACCTCTCTGTGCAGGTCGGAGGGAGTGGTCTGGTGCAGGGTTTTCCATAGGGCTCTGTAGGCCTGACACATAATAATAATAATTCCTTTATTTATATAGCGCACACAGATTCCGCAGGGCTGCACAGAGCTCCCAGATCGGTCCCTGTCCCCAATGGGGCTCACAATCTAATCACCTACCAGTATGTTTTGGAGTGTGGGAGAAAAGCGGAGGACCCGGAGGAAACCCACAAGAGGCTGAAACCCACATAGAGGCTACCATGATAACTAACCCACTATGAGTCCTTAAAAGTCATCCACAAAGTCACTTACTGTCATGTTAATGTCAGTAAATGTCTTAAAAAGACTCTTAAAGGGGTTGCTCAGCAAAAAACTAAAACATTCCTGCAAATGTTATTCTCCTGCTACACTTTTCTCATTTAATATCAAACATTAGTAGTTTTTCAGCTTCTTCTTTGTTGATAAGACACTTGTCACTGACATGGCAAGAAATCCCTCCTCCCTTTCCAATTGTACGAGGGACAGTCTCCTCTCAGCACTCTCACAATGCTCCCCCTTCCTTCTGTAGCAAAAGGAGGTATTGGCCCATATTTATTAAAGGTGTCGGACAAACGTGGGGGGCGCCAGATTCATGAAGAATGTGCGCCACGAATCCTAAATCTGGTGCCCTCTGCACTACACACAGGTAAACTGCACAAAGCACAGACTGCACTGTTTTTGATAAATGTGGGCCATTGTTTTACATTTCCCACCTTCGAGAACATATTTGCATATTTCCCAGAATCGTCTAGTGGAGCAATAATTGGGAAACTCTCTCCCCTCTTTACCCTGCGGACAGTCTCCTCCCAGCACTCTCTTCCTCCCTTCTGTACCTGGGGACAGTCTCCCCTCAATATTCAGGGACAGTCTCACATTGCTCCCATTCCCTTCTGTATCCAGGTACAGTCTCCTCTCAGCACTACAACACTGCTCCCCTCTCTTCTGTACCCAGGTACAGTGTCCTCTCCTCTCGGCACTCTCACACTGCTCCCCTCTCTTCTGTATCCAGGGACAGTCTCCTCTCACCACTATCACACTGCTGCTCCTCTCTTCTGTACCCAGGGACAGTCTCCATAGTGAGTGCAGCTCTGGAGTATAATATCAGTATAGGATCAGTACAGGATAAGTAATGTCATGTATGTACCCAGTGACTGCACTAGCAGCAGAATAGTGAGTGCAGCTCTGGAGTATAATACAACATGTAACTCAGGATCAGTACAGGATAAGTAATGCCATGTATGTACACAGTGACTGCACCAGCAGCAGAATAGTGAGTGCAGCCCCAGTAATATTACCCTACCCCAAACACATAACTCATACAACATGTGCACCCTCACAGCAATATTGCCCACACACAATATACACAGTGCCACCCCACGTAATATCACCCCACACATAACAAAACACTGTACACAGTGCATCCCCCTGTAATTTAAACCCCCCAACACACATGCCCATCACCCATACAATATACACAGTGCACCCCCCGTAATATCAACCCACACATCACCCATACAGTGCGTACACAGTGCAAACAACTAACCCCCCCCCCCCCTTCCACGCCAGACGCTCATTATCGCTTCCTGCAGGAATTTCCCACAATACAAGAGATACAAAATCAGCAATCTCATGGAGACCGCAGTTACATTATCACGATGCCCCTCTCCCCTCTGCTCAATGTGATAGGGCAGTGATGGCAAACCTTTCAATGCCGAGTGCCCAAACTACATCCAAAACCCACATTTTTTGCAAAGTGCGATGCGACAATTTAAACAGCTCCCTGCTCTGTCGCATGTTTAGATTGTATAGGCACCTGAGGACACCAATACAGTAGAAAGAAGGAGACAAAGCTTGGTTATCATTGTAGCTTCCTTCTAGGGTCCTGGGCTGCCTGGGACTGCAAGAGGCCTTGTGTCTCTCTGGCGAAGTCTGCGCTGGGATGACAGCGAGGGTGCCCATAGAGAGGGCTCTTGAGTGCCACCTTGGCACCATGATAGGTTCGCCAACACTGTGATAGGGGGTCAGACTTCATCATTCTTATTCCAGGCCCAAACACAGGGGCGCTAGTACAGCAAAGGAGATGCTGCTGTATGACAAGGCCAGGGTCAGGGAAAGCTGGGTGACATATTATAGGGGTTCTGTACCGGGGCTCCCCACATCAGGACCCTCTAATAGCTACACCCCACAAGTGCCCAGATGTGATATAAACTAAAACACAGTCAGGAATCTGGGAAAGATGAATGGAACCACTTATAACCTGCTTGGGCTCCCAGGTGGCCCTCACACAAGCTTTTCCAGGTCCCTGAATGGTACATAATTGCATTATAAGGCCTCATAAGTAGTGAGAGGAGATAAAGGTTTTACAATCCGATTTCTTGCCGGGTCTTAAAGTTATTTATTTAACAATTTCAATAATGAAAAAGCTCAACATACGGTAAAACAAAACCAGGAACATACGGGCACAGGGCAAACGAATTGCCCCCCTCCCCCTGGCATTACGGGATCCATCCATTATATAACCTGCAAATATAATAGAGAACACCATGTGCTACACAACATGCTCAATGATCTAAGATACATTAAACGGACCAGTCAGCAGGTTGTGATACAGACTAAAGACTCACACTTGTGCTCTGTGCTCTCTGCAACCAGTGTTGTGTATTGTCCCTGTAACAAAACCTGTTGTTAGTAGCAGCAGGACTGTGTAGCTCTTCAATTGCACTGGGCCGGTCCTCACACTGCTGTGCTCTCTGCAGCCACTGTGAAATCAGACCTCGTGCATGTTGTAGTAGCAGCAGGAATGTGAATATGGGTAATATTTCAGGATTGTATTGGGGATGTCTCCACACACCCGCGTGCTCTGTGCCTTACGGAAATGTTAAGAGATTCTTCTAAAGTTAATAAAATTCAGTAGATGCCGCCGCAATCTCGTTGTTTTATTTGTCGCTGACAGGCATGCTTGTGAAAAGGTCAAGTGAAAATGCCAGGGAGGAGGGGGTGAGGTTGCACAACGCATCCTCGTTAAGGGAGCTCAGGATTTTTAGGAGGGGTGGGCAATGATCTGACTTTTTACCCCCAAACAATGCGCCATCACAGATCACCGCCTCAAGGCGTTCGGTGCAACCCCAAGATGCTGCGACTATAACTTTGAGCTGTAAAAAAATTGAGTAAATCTGAATTTTTGGCAGTATCGTGGAGTCACACTGTGACCCAGGTGCCGAAGTCCCATTAAAAACAAGGCAAAATTGGAGGGAACCCAACTACCCCCATTATGGAAAAAAGGTGCCCAAGACATACTGGGGTAACCTCTCTGTGCAGGTCGGAGGGAGTGGTCTGGTGCAGGTTTTCCATAGGGCTCTGTAGGCCTGACACATAATATAATAATTCCTTTTTTTATATAGCGCACACAGATTCCGCAGGGCGACAGAGCTCCCAGATCGGTCCCGTCCCCAATGGGGCTCACAAAATCACCTACCAGTATGTTTTGGAGTGTGGGAGAAAAGCTGAGGACCCGGAGGAAACCACAAGAGGCGAAACCCACATAGGGCTACCATGATAACTAACCCACTATGAGTCCTTAAAAGTCATCCACAAGTCACTTACTGTCATGTTAATGTCAGTAAATGTCTTAAAAAGACTCTTAAAGGGGTTGTCAGCAAAAAACTAAAACATTCCTGCAAATGTTATTCTCCTGCTACACTTTTCTCATTTAATATCAACATAGTAGTTTTTCAGCTTCTTCTTTGTTGATAAGACACTTGTCACTGACATGGCAAGAAATCCCTCTCCCTTTCAATTGTACGAGGGACAGTCTCCTCTCAGCACTCTCACAATGCTCCCCCTCCTTCTGTAGCAAAAGGAGGATTGGCCCATATTTATTAAAGGTGTCGGACAACGTGGGGGGCGCCAGATTCATGAAGAATGTGCGCCACGAATCCTAAATCTGGTGCCCTCTGCACATACACAGGTAAACTGCACAAAAGCACAGACTGCCATGTTTTTGATAAATGTGGGCCATTGTTTTACATTTCCCACCTTCGAGAACATATTTGCATATTTCCAGAATCGTCTAGTGGAGCCATAATTGGGAACTCTCTCCCCTCTTTACCTGCGGCAGTTTCAGACTCTCCTCCTCATGCCTCTCATCTCCTCCTTTTCCTGGGGACAGTTCCCCTCAATATTCAGGGACAGTCTCACATTGCTCCCATTCCTTCTGTATCCAGGTACAGTCTCCCTCAGCACTACAACACTGCTCCTCTCTTCTGTACCAGGTACAGTGTCTCTCCTCTCGGACACTCTCACATGCTCCCCTCTCTTCTGTATCCAGGGACAGTCTCCTCTCACACATCACACGCTGCTCCTCTCTTCTGTACCCAGGGACAGTCTCCTTCAGCACTATCACCATGCTGCTCCTCCTTCTGTACCCAGGACAGTTCCTCTCAGTACACTCACACACTCCAACTCTCTTCTGTACCAGGGACAGTCCTCCACAACACCACACTGTCCTCTCTTCTGTACCCAGGTACATGTCCTCTCGCACTATCACACTGCGCTCTTCTTCTGTACCCAGGGACAGTCTTCTCTCCAGCACTATCACACTGCTGCTTCTCTTCTGTACTCAGGGACAGTCTCTCTCAGCACTATCACACTGTGCTCCTCTCTCTGTACCAGGGCAGTTTCTTCAGCACTATCACATGCTCTCCTCTCTCTGTACCCAGGGACAGTCTCCTCTCAGTACACTCACACCACTTCAACTCTCTTCTGTACCCAGGGACAGTCTCCTCTCCACACTACCACACTGCTCCTCTTTCTGTACCCAGGTACAGTGTCCTCTCAGCACTATCACACTGCTGCTCCTCTCTTCTGTACCCAGGGACAGTCTTCTCTCAGCACTATCACAATGCTGCTCCTCTCTTCTGTACTCAGGGACAGTCTCCTCTCAGCACTTCACACTGCTGCTCCTCTCTTCTGTACCCAGGGACAGTCTTCTCTCAGCACTATCACACTGCTGCTCCTCTCTTCTGTACCCAGGGACAGTCTCCTCTCAGTACACTCACACCACTCCAACTCTCTCTGTACCCAGGGACAGTCTCCTCTCCACACTACCACAACTGCTCCTCTCTTCTGTACCAGGTACAGTGTCCTCTCAGCACTATCACACTGCTGCTCCTCTCTTCTATACCTAGGGACATTCTCCTCTCAGTACACTCACACCACTCCAACTCTCTTCTGTACCCAGGGACAGTCTCCTCTAAGCACTCTCACACTACTCCCCTCTCTTCTGTACCCAGAGCCAGTCTCCTCTCAGCACTATCACACTACTCCCCTCTCTTCTGTACCCACAGCCAGTCTCCTCTCAGCACTCTTACACTTCTCCCATTCCCTTTGTATCCAGGTACAGTCTCCTTTCAGCACTATCACAGCGTACAGAAGAGGGGGGGGGGGGGTATTGTGAGAGTTCTGACACAAAACTGTCCCTTGATATAGAATGTAAGGTATAGCAGTGTGAGAGTGTCGAGAGCAAACAGTCCCTGGTAACAAAAGGGAGGGGAAGTAGTGCAAGGGTGCAGAGAGGAGACTGTCTGTGGATATAAAAGGTAAGGTGGAGCAGTGTAACAGTGCTAAAGGGAGACTGTTCCTGGGTTCATAAAGTAGAGCGGTGCGAGAGTGCTGAGAGGAGACTGTGCCTAGGTAAAGAAGCTTCCAGCCAAAAAACTCCTGTAAGATGCCACTATGTTTAATCACATTATATCAGATAAATCTTTATGTGGGAGGGAGTAAACATGTTTGTCACTGGCAAAGCTGGATTAGAGGATCCACTGGCTCTAAAACAAGGGCAACACACAGCTTTACTAAGAACAGATACCCCAGAGAAACAGTTTCATGGCTGCGGATGATTTCAATGCTGGGGCATAGGATCCCGGGACATCATAAAGAGTACTGGAGCAGAAAGCACCACCGGGAGGAATATAAAGTACGGAGAAGTGGACTTCATGGAACACCTCAATTAACTTCATGGGGGAAATCTAATATCTTGTTTGTGAGTCTCAGGATAATCAGAGCTGCAGTCAGAGGTCCAGTAGCACAGAACCAACTGCTACAAGGCCCAGTACAGGGAAAGATTGTTATACTATCAGGAGCAGTCACACAACACGGAAACTCAGAAATCATAATAAATGCCAGGAACAGTAATTCTTTGGCGGTATTATACTCAAGAGCTGCACTCACTATTCTCCCAGTTTATAAATAATAAGGATAAGTAATGTAATGTGATTACACCAACAGCAGAATAGTGAGTGCAGCTCTGGGGTATAGTATAGCATGTAACTCAGGATCAGTACAGGATAAGTAATGCCATGTATGTACACAGTGACTGCACCAGCAAAGAATAGTGAGTGCAGCTCTGGAGTATAATATCAGTATAGGATCAGTACAGGATAAGTAATGTCATGTATGTACCCAGTGACTGCACTAGCAGCAGAATAGTGAGTGCAGCTCTGGAGTATAATACAGCATGTAACTCAGGATCAGTACAGGATAAGTAATGCCATGTATGTACACAGTGACTGCACCAGCAGCAGAATAGTGAGTGCAGCTCTGGTGTATAATACAGGATGTAAATCAGTATCAGTACAGGATAAGTAATGTCATGTATGTACACAGGGACTGCACTAGCAGAATAGTGAGTGCAGCTCTGGAGTAAAATACAGGATGTAACTCAGAATCAGTACAGGATAAGTAATGTCATGTATGTACACAGTGACTGCACCAGCAGCAGAATAGTGAGTGCAGCTCTGGAGTATAATATCAGTATAGGATCAGTACAAGATAAGTAATGTCATGTATGTACACAGTGACTGCTCCAGCAGCAGACAGTAAGTGCAGCTCTGGAGTATAATACAGGATGTAACTTAGGATCAGTACAGGATAAGTAATGTCATGTATGTACACAGTGACTGCACCAGCAGCAGAATAGTGAGTGCAGCTCTGGAGTATAATCAGGATGTAACGTCAGATCAGTACAGGATAAGTAATGTCATGTATGTACACAGTGACTGCAACCAGCAGACGAATAGTGAGTGCAGCTCTGGAGTATAATACAGGATGTAACTCAGGATCAGTACAGGATAAGTAATGTCATGTATGTACACAGTGACTGCACCAGCAGCAGAATAGTGAGTGCAGCTCTGGGGTATAATACAGTGATATGTTATGAAATGTCTCTGTGATTTGTGTAGGTGGTATGTATATATCAGGAACGGGGTAAGGGTAAGGTTGGGGTCAATAGGTCCCTTGTGGGCAGTGACATTATAAGGTGGCACTTACTTGAATCTTCCCTGGCAGTGGCGGCACTGTTCTCCTACCCATCCTGGGTCGCACACACAGGTGGAGTTGACGCACCGTCCGGAAAAGCATGGACTCTTCTCGCAGGCTTGTCCCTGGGAATTGTGGGCAAATAGCAGAAGGTAGAAGAGCCCGGACCTCAGGAAAGATGCCCCCGGGCAGCCTGGGCACATGAAGGTGGCATCCAGCCCTGTCCTGCTGTACAGCATAGTGGTCATGCCAAGTCCATAAGCTCCAGAAGTACAAAGGCTGCTACATCCAGGACATGTGTGCCAGCACCTATACACTGTACCACTGCCTCTGTACCTGGCGGGCACCCTGAGCACCTACCTGCAATCACTGCACCTCATGTATAAGATTATCAGGAGCCAGCAACTCTACCTGAGGACTCCTACACCCAACCACCCCTGTACCAGGTCAATATAGGGTCCACCGTCTATACGTCCATATAGCCAAGGACCCCACTATATGGATAGGGTAAGGGCCTAGGGTTCAGGGTCACGTGATGTATACAATGACCACCCTATAGAGGAGGCTGTCGGGCATCTTCTATAAGCCCTGGCTATAAATGGATGAGAGACAGACCTATAGGGTTAGAATAGAAGAGTATAGGGTCCAGGTCACACTGATACGGGTCTATAGGCTCTCGTGTTAGTACAGTATATAGGTGACTGGCAGAAGATGTCCGAGGTGATGGATGTGAATATAAGCTTCTTCTATAGGCTCCAACTGTGAGGGGACACAATCCGTTTGTAGGGATCCAGCGTTACCAGGACTGAAGGATGATATATAAGATCCATAGGGACAGTACAACGCTCTGGTATAGGTCAGCAATTAATAAGCTCCTTACATACAAATGGGGTCCTCCTTGGGGTTCAGCTCCTGTATGTGTCTGAGGACACAGCTCAGCTTTCTTCTATAGGCTCCGGGAGGCTCCTCTATATGGTGTATGTGGGGTCCTCTGTCTATAGGCTCCTCTATATGGTGTATGTGGGGGTCCTCTGTCTATAGGCTCCTCTATATGGTGTATGTCGGGTCCTCTATCTATAGGCTCCGGGAGGCTCCTCTATACGGTGTATATGGGGTCCCTCAGGCTCCTCTATATGGTGTATGTCGGGTCCTCTGTCTATAGGCTCCGGGAGGCTCCTCTATACGGTGTATATGGGGTCCCTCAGGCTCCTCTATATGGTGTATGTCGGGTCCTCTGTCTATAGGCTCCTCTATAAGGTGTATATGGGGCTGAGGTATCGCAGATGCTTTCCATGATGCTTCATCCTCCTCCTCCTCAGCCTCCGCTTCTGTCAGGACCGGGTCCGGGCTCTGGGTGGCGGCTCCAATTATGTCGCGATATCTCCGGAGCTCACGTTCTCGTTGTGTCGGTGTCGCGATAGCGGGTAATATCCGGCGGGGCCCCGGGGTGAGGAGCTGTGGGGCCTGGAGAATGGCGGCCCCCGGTACCGGCTGAGGATGATGAGGGGAGAGAAGCTGCTGGGCCTCCGCCTCCTCCTCCTCCCGACACAAAGAGCCGAGGAGCATGTGCAGAGGCCGGGGGAGAAGGAGGAGGAGGCCGGACAGCGACCTACCGACCGGGAACTACCACACTGGGACTCACTACAGGGTTCGACTGAGGGACCTACCACACCGGGACCGGGGGACCTACCACATCGGGACCAACTACAGGGATCTACTGCATCAAGACGAAAGACACCAGAGTCGAAAGACACCAGAACCTCCCCAAGATCAACCCAAATACTAACCCGGAGAATACACAAGTCATAATCCCCTATAATTTATTACACCAGAACCGACCCACAATACTGCTACCAGGATAACCCAGTGACCCGTCACAGCGGGCATCAGCACCTGCTGGGACTTATGGTGCTTGTGGTAAGGTTTAGAGCTGGTGCAATCCTAGAAGAGTCACTGGTTGTGTCCAGCTGCCAGCAACTGGCAGCAGTGACCTCATCGTATGTGACCCCATAACCTGCAGCGTAAACCGACTTTCCATCAATACATCCACAAGACTTGGCTCAAAATAAAGTTAGGAGGGTAAAGTCCTCTCTGGGGAAGATAAAACTTGATACATAGCGTCCTGTAGGGTCCTGCCAGCAGCTGTCACCAGGGACATTGGGACCCCTGAATGACACCGGACCCTAGAGGAGGCAAATCATGGCTGCTGATACATGATACTGTGTACAGGAGAGACATGTACAATACACAAGGAGTGAGTAGATCTAATACAGAGATCCCCCTGCGTAGCCCCTAGGACAGTGGTGGCAAACCTATGGCACGGGTGCCAAAGCAATTTTTGTGGGCACTCAGACCATCGCCCCAGGACAGAGTTCACCAAATAGGACCAAATCTTACTGCAATCCAAGGCAACCTAAGCGGCACTTAATTGGCTGTTTGGAACTGCGGGAAAAGTGAGAAGGTGTTGACAAAACTGCATTATCTTTGAAGCTCATCCTGCTGGACCCACCATTCTTTCTCTACAGAGAGACCCTGGAGAGAGGCTACAACGAGACTCTAATTTGCCCTCCTTCTTTCACCTGAATTGGTGGCCTCAGGTGGCGAATATGATAAAAAAATGTGAAATAACAGGTAGCAATAAGTTACTGCTTAAAATGGCATGTTGGCACTTCACAGTAAATAATTGGATATTGGTTGTAGTTTGGGCACTCGGTCTCCAAAAGGTTCGCCTTCCCTGCCCTAGGACCTTATCTGCAGGTGGGATGGCTTGGCAGACACGCTCAGTACATGTCGTTGGGTTGTGGAGATATCATAAGCTTTTCCTATAAACAGGAGATAGCTTTTGTTTGGAATGACATCCAGCCCATAACTAGTTTTAAAGGGAACCTGTCAGCAGGGACCTCATTTTCACTAAAGACAGGTTACAGAAGCCCATCACAGCTGCATTGCACATCTGCCTTTCTGCATTCTCATTATTGTATTTTCATTACAATATAATTGTGTGTTATAACTTACCTTGCACCGACAGAATCCTCTGTGTAGTCCCAGGGGTTGGGCTTTGGTTTGGATGCATTTCAAAAAACAACATGTGACTCGTCTGTGCTGCAGACTCCTCAGCTCTCAGCCCCTACCTTTGTGCTCCTGTAAAGCTCCTCCCTTTCACACTGATGTCAGCTCTCCAGGCTGTGAGCTCTATGAAGGAGCAGGAGGGAGGAGCTGTGCAGGAGCACAAAGGTGGGAGCCAAGAGCTGAGGAGTCTGCAGCACAGACAAGTCACATGTTGTTTTTTGAAATGCATCCAAACCAAAGCCCAACCCCTGGGACTACACAGAGGATTCTGTCAGGGTTCGAGGTAAGTTATAACACACATTTATATTTTAATGCAAATGCTTAGACAAAGCAGAAAGGCAGATGTGTACTGCAGGTGTTATGGACTTATGCAACCTGTCTTTAGTGAAAATGAGGTCCCTGGTAACAGGTTCCCATTAAGCCAGGTCAGGAAAATTGATGACCTCTAGTGTCGTCAAAGGACGTAAAAGTTATGTGACATCTTGCGATCCCAAGGTTCATGATTTAAACAATTCCCCTCTTCTAAGAAGATCTTTATTTACCTCAAGTCTTTGTAGCCTCATGAGGTTGTATGTGAGAGGATGACGACCAACCTTTTTATTGTCCCTTCCTTGGCCGCTCCTTCCCTCCTTTGGATGGCACATCAGCCATTGAAGAAATGTATCATCCCATTGCCGAGGCAATGCTACTTACCCCAGTGACAATCTATAAGGCCTCTGGGCAGACTATCACCTACCTGGCCAACACTGGAGTCATTCATGTGGCCTGGGAGCTCAACCAGTAAGGTTCACATCCCTTGTGTGTGTTACAGGTGAAGAATGGAGGAACAGCTAAGACGTCTGCTGACAATTTTATGTCTTAAGATTTTTGTCATTTCCTGGATAAATATAGGAGATGCTAACGCAACCTTCTTGTCGCTGTGTGGATCCTATACATGAGATAACCCCAGTCCTTTAATGTCCATGTCCGGATATGGGGAACCGTTTGCAGGCAGTGCTGAAACTACCATGAGGCCAGATGAACCTATGGCCACAGGGTGTCAGTGTGCAGCAAATCATAGGCAGAGCTAAGTTTTGATTATTAAATAGACGCTGTCACCAGATTTTACCCATTTAAAAAAATATACCATTTGCTTTTGTGCATTGTGAACCAAACAAACCTTGAGAATGCTGTAACTACACCGATTCAGAAACATATCTTGTTTTATTCCTTGAACTGAGTTGTTTTGCTGAAAAAACTATAATAAAATTAAGGTAATGAAGCTCTGTTGCTCCTGTGGCTGCTCCAGCGCTTCTCCTCACCCTAATTATGCGCTGCTCCAGAGAATGCTGTAATCACTGTGTTGTCCCTGACAGGCAGAAGTAATCAATCACTGTACCACCCTCCAGCTGGTGTGTATGAGTTATCCAACTCAGGTTGATTAGTCCTGTCTGGACAGTTCAGGTAGCTCTTTTATGCACGGAAGACACTCTTCATCCAGCTTTCCCAAGTTCCTGAATTTTATAATTGTTTTTTGAGCAAAACCACTCGGTACAGGGATTAAACAAGATATGTTTCTGCATCAGTGTAGCTACAGCATTCTCAAGGTATGTTGGTTCACAATGCATAAAACAAATGGAAGATTTCCTTAAAGCTCCCAACCCCCTCCAGTAGGAGAAGTAATGTCCTTTCTAGAATGTCTTCTTTTATGTGAAATCTCACCATTTATTTAAAAAAAAAAAAAAAACACTGAAAAGCCATGTGACTCTGAGCAGTATGTATATAGGCACATATGTGTATAGATTTATATACAGACACAAGGGATGTGGTAGCGGGGTCCCAGTATGTGTTATACCTATATTAAATATACAACCCTTGAGACATTTTCCATCCATTGAAGCAAATATTTCCACATGATCCCATTATATTCAGCAATGTCGGCTCATGATTTGTGGAGTTCCCTATAGATGACAGCAGGTACATACAGTGGGGGCCTCCTGAATATTCTGATTCTGTAGTTGAAGAATTAAAGACAGCTATTCTCTAATTATCATCTTGAAATAATTACCCTTCAGTTCTGTGGTATCTGGAATGTTCTTTCCCTAAAGTGATCCAAACAATCGATGAAATATTACACACACCCTTCCCCCCAGTCACTGCTATTATAACCCTATGGGGCCAAAATATGCAAATCCTGGACAGCACAGATCCTCCCACACTGGGGTCACAGCTTTCCTAGGCCCCTGAACTGAAAGTATTATGTATGGACCAGCTGGTCCCTGACTATACTCTGCCCTTGTCCAAAGCCACCAATCACAGAGCAGTTTGAGATATGAGAGCTGAGGACTAATAAGTTGTTTATGGAATTAGAAACTGGTTGTAATATGCAGAAACACCCTCTACGCACGGACGTAGGATGCAGAGACGTATGGCGCCATACAGCACATCTACATAATACCGCATGTGATAAGACAAGTCACAGACAACTAACTGTTACCTCCAATTCCCACAGTGTGCAGGAGTATCCAGAGCATTGATGACACGGGCATGGACCCCAGTGACAAAACAAGCCTGAGGGGCAGGGGCAGGTGATAGCACCGAGCAACATATGGACTGATGTCTCCTGAGATTGCTGACCCTCTGTTATCTACCCCCAAGCAGGGAATGTCTGTGAATAGAGACCACAATACATAAATAATAAATGTATTGTCCGCGAAAGGGGGAAAAGAAGGTGTCACATCCAGTGTGATAAAACAAACCGTACATAAAATACAATCAATTAACGATACATTGAAAAGTATAAAATATGACCTTACATACTCATACAATCGCTGGTCACCCTGTCAAATACCATTCACTACAATCATGATCCAACACCTATGCTCTTATACAGTACATAAAAGCTAGATCCAAGGCCACCGATTTTCAGTTCTTATATTAAGGCACATTTTTCACTATTTGACAAAAGGATAGAACATGGCATAAATGATTTTTTGTATCTCTCTGTCCTGCATCTAATATCTTTAAGTCTGCCAGGGAGACTCTTATTTCTCGCAAAATCGACCATTTCTTTGGTTTTTGACCAATTTAATTTCCACTGTTTATTGCGCACCAGTCACAAAATTCTGCCACAGACGTCCTGTACCCCAAATCTTCACCACCTTTTATCAGAACCACCAGAATTGTTGCGTCCAAGTATTTTTGTACAAAACACATGTTATCATTTCTGCGGAAATCTGTGTTTACAGAAAACAAAAACGGTGAAAGAACTGTCCCCGGTACTAGTCCGACGCTGGACAAAACTTCCCCTGAACACTGGCCCCGATTTAAACTTTTTAAAGGAAACCTAACACTTCGGATAGGGCTTCTAAGCAGCAAATGCCGTGCACCAGGTCACGGTGAGCTGGTGCCGATGCTTATCTTCGTTATGTTCTTAAACGCTTTTAAGGCATTTAAACATTTTAATAATCTTTATACCTGAAGTATCTTCTCCGCACCGAGGTCCGCGCTCGGCGCACCATGCACGCTACCGTGCGTGCGCCTGAATAGAAAGTGGTCATGCGCATGCGCACCCCGGTGCGGGGAAGATACTTCAGGTATAAAGATTAATAAAGTGTTTAAATGCCTTAAAAGCGTTTAAGAACATAACGAAGATAAGCATCGGCACCAGCTCACCGTGAGCTGGTGCACAGCATTTGCTGCTTAGAAGCCCTATCGGAAGTGGTAGGTTTCCTTTAAGGTCTGTTTTTTTTATACAGTAATTCAAAATCCAGCACCTAGTTCTCTGATCTACGGATACCTTTTTTAGTTTCTCCACTAGGCGCTCTGGTCCGATGCAGTTAAAAGCGCTCCTAAAACCAAGAAAAGAATTATAAAAATAAAGAGGTTATAACAAATCATGAGACCTAACAAAGCATCCAAGTCCTCCACACTGCCGTTCACACACCCCTAACCCTTCATAATGATAAGCCTCATATAATAGTGGGGAAAATATAATAATACCACTTATAACAATATAAGGTTATAACAGAGATATATCTACTATAATACTGCCCCCTATGTACAAGAATATAACTACTATAATACTGCAAGTCCAAAACACCGGCTCAAAGGAAAAGGCGTTCCAATCCACGTATGTAGTAAAATGTAAATCCTTTATTCAAAATCTTTGAACTCGTACAAAAAAGTATAAAAAAACCATGGGCACAACAAGAGGCACTGAGTCAAGAAGTACAAGCCTACGCGTTTCGATGAACACTACATCCTTATTCATGGCTAACAAAACCGCAATGATCCTAGAATTATTGGTGCTCGTTAGATTGCCAGCTGATTATAGACCAATGACATTCGAGCTTCATCTAACCAATGCATTGTCTAACAATTCAGGAAACATTGCACGTAACAATAAAACAAAACATAATATGTTTATATCAGATAAATGAGAACTTGCAATACTCTTATATCATAATCTATGATTACCAGTGTGATATTACATTATTTATTATAACGACATTACGTCGTCGTTTGTTTAACCCTTAGGGGTCCGGGTTTCCAAGCAAAAAAATCCAATAGGTCTCTATTGACATTTTTTTCTTTCGGTCACCTCTCGTATGGGCTAAAGATCCCTCAATCCACTGAGGAGGAGATGATTTACAATCCCACATGGCGCATCTGAAAATGTCTCGAGGCATGAAATATAACTGCATCCGCATTTTGCTTCGAAAAGATGCTCCTGATGCGGTTTTTGAGGGGGCCGCTAGTACACCCGACATACTGGAGCTTACAACTTACAAGTGATAATAAAACCAATAGGAGTGTTACAATTAATGTAACTCGTTACCGTATGTCGGTGTTTCTACATGAATAGATGGAAACATTTTTGGGGGCCGCATGGTTACAACATAACACGATATGTCGCGACTTAAAAAAACCCTTTGTCGATAACACACGTATTTTTATGGGGGGGTAGTGAGGAGTATAAAACTAGGTGATACATGTTGCTAGTGTTGGGCTTTCCTGGATACAAACTGACTTTGTTTGCTAAAGAGCTAGAGATGGTGCTGTCCGTGTGTAACAGTGGTAAGAATTTTTTAATTATACGTACCACATCATAATTTGTTCACTATAAGATGTAGAAAAGTTACTGTACTTGAAGAGTCACCTGTATCAGAAATTGCTCTGGATCTTGTCTTTAATGAGATCGACCCTAGGGATCTTATCCACTAT
The DNA here is from genome assembly GCA_019512145.1 of Engystomops pustulosus. NCBI lineage: Eukaryota > Metazoa > Chordata > Amphibia > Anura > Leptodactylidae > Engystomops > Engystomops pustulosus. The sequence continues at coordinate 159,085 of WNYA01000234.1, read as the reverse complement.
ACTGTAGCTCTATTTAACATCCATGTTGGTAACACCTCCGACTCAGCCTCTGTGTATTTTCTGATTGATAATGTCAAATCTTGAGGATTAGAGCAATTACGCTTGCAGTCGGATGAGCTCACCACCGGGACATTTTTAATTACATGCGTTGGATGACATAGACGTGGCATCCAGGATAGAATTCACTGCTGGGGTTTAATGTATGGAGAAATACGAACAGTGTCATCTGCTGTCAAAGAAATGTCAAAAAATGCATGGGTTTGTAATGTGAGCAGACGTGAATTTGAGGTTCATGTCATTGTTCCCCAAATATTGAACAAAATCATTGGCCTCTGCCTCGGTCCCCTCGGTCCCCTTAAATTAATGCGTTTAATAATAGATTATGAGGAGAAAGAAATGGCCACTGTGGGCTCACAAATTCAGAACATGAAATCACATATGCAGAAGTTTGTTACTTGCAACGAATTTGAGAATTTGGACAGTAAAGTCAAGGATAATATTAATGCAACGAATTTGAGAATTTGGACAGTAAAGTCAAGGATAATATTAAAAAACTGGAACAAACCATAATGGATGTAAAAAAATCCAAATTCCACCGTGACACACAGGACTATGCATTGGATTGTGTCTACGATTGGAAAAGAAATAATAGTCTTCGATGTGATCACAGGGTGGGCTTTGGATTTTTTTTACATCCATATTGGTTTGTCCAGTTTTTTAATATTATCCTGACTTTACTGTCCAAATTCTAAATTCGTTGCAAGTAACAAACTTCTGCATATGTGATTTCATGTTCTGAATTATGTGGAGCCCACAGTGGCCATTTCTTGTCTCCTCATAATCTATTATTAAGACAATAATTAAGGGACACTCGGACAGATATAAAATTCCATTGTTTTCAGAAACTCAGTGGTAGGGTATATAGTATGTGGGACAATTTTTTGATACGCAACCCTCTTGGCCACACCATGTTTGTTATCAATAAGGAACTTTAAAGTGACAGAGGGGTCCCACAGAGCTTTAAATCTTTAATTGCTATATCGCAGGAATCTTTTCTCAAACATTGGTTGCAGCAACTGAATTGTTTCCTCACCTCAAATTAAAACATCAGTCGTGTCAGGCAGCAGCAGCGCTGCAGCCGACATTAAGGTAGTACAATGATTGACATTCAAAATATGCTTGAGCGTCGTCTTCTATATTTGACATAGCCTGTGTATTAGAGTATTGTGAAGTAACGCCAGACAAGTTGCCCGCGACGACTCCAGCCTCTAGGTCAAGGATGTGAGTCAGGAAAAGCACAGTACCTTTCAGCAGCGCACCGACCTGAACACAAGTTTAATCAGCGAGAAAACGAAGCAACAGGTATGGTCAGCTCACCTGGAACGTGTTTCAACCGACTCAGGATGGAAATTCCCTGAGCCGACTGCGGTTACCTCAGCCTTCTCGTGGGAGCAATGAATTGCTTCACACAGGACTATGCATTGGATTGTGTCTACGATTGGAAAAGAAATAAAAGAGCAAATGGTAACATGAAAACAAAATCCATATTGAAAAATAAACAAGACAAAAATCAGTCAAAAAAGGAGCAAAAAGTAAGCTTTTCGGATACAGAACAAGATACTTCGTATGGAGCTACGTCTGATGATACTTCCGATTCCTCTGTAAACTCAACAGTTGGTAAATCTAAAAACAAAAAGAAGAAACAAAAACAACAATCAAAAAACGACGAAGAGCCGGACGTAAACATAAAAAAACGGTATCCTCTAAGACAGGGGAAGTAATGGATAATCCCGTCATAAACATGTCAAGTTATATCATATCTGATGAACAAACCGTGATCCTATCTAAGGGCCTTGGCTTTTCACCCTCCCATTCATTTAACTTGTTCCAAACATTGCTGGACGTTAATAAGTTTGCAAGGAACATCACATTGAAAAGGCACTTTTCTAATTTGAATGTTGGAAGTATAACGTATGAACATCATGTAAACGGTATGGATGTGCCTAACGATAATGTATTGTCTTTGAATAATACCATGAATTCTTTTCAAGATCAAGTAAATATTTCAATGTGCAGACAATTATCATATGAATCTAAGAATTATGAATGTGTTAATATGAATGACAGCTTTAAGATGCGCAATTCCTCGTTCTACCCGATACAGTCGCGTCCAGCGATTTTGGACACGTTCCAGGATCGGGTCGAGCAGGAATTGGTCGCATTGAATAAAGATATCTCAAAAAGGGAACGTCCATCCAGAGGGAACCTTACTGCCCGCCAAAGAAAAGCTATCCAAGAATTAAAAAATAATAATGATTTAATTGTCCGCCAGGCGGATAAAGGGGGTGCAGTCGTTCTTTTGGATGGAGGTTTATATAGAGAACTTAATCTATGCATGTTACGCGATACCACAGTTTACAGGGAGCTTATGTCTGACCCAACAAAAATTTTTCAAACACTTCTAAAAAATTTAGTACAGCAGGGTATCCATATGGGGGCCATTAATGAGAAAATTGGGGAGTATATTTATGTTGAAAATCCGGTTATACCAATATACCATTCTCTCCCTAAAATCCATAAGGGTACTTTCCCGCCCCCCTTGAGACCTATAGTCGCTGGGATAGGGTCACTTATGGAAAAACTTAGTGAATGGGTTGATCATCATCTTCAACCATTGGTGAAGTCTCTTCCAGGATACATTCGAGACACAAAACATGTGGTGTCTCTGTTAGATGGTTTTAAATGGAAAGAGACATACCGGTGGTTGTCGTGTGATGTCGTGGGTTTGTATCCCTCACTTGTCCACAATGTTGCCTTAAAATGTCTTTCATACTTTTTGACTACCTACAGTAAATATGACGATCCAGTGAAGGAATTTATATATTTATCAATGGAATTTTTATTGTCGAAAAATTACTTTTCTTTTGACAGTATTTTCTTTCTGCAGCTATGTGGTGCGGCCATGGGGGGCAAATGTTCGCCCTCCATGGCCAATATCTACATGGCTGTATGGGAGGAGAATTTTCTTTTTTCCCCTGACAACCCGTTCCTCTCCCATATCAAGTGGTATGGTCGTTATATTGACGACCTGCTCTTGATATGGGAGAGACATAAGAGATCCGGAAGACCTTCAATCCATCATCGAGACACGTGCCCGCCTGGTGCAACAGGACCAGGTAAGTAAATCTGACCCATTGGGTATTTCTGCAATGTTCGGTGCCTACTTTCCAGCATTCTTCGGAGTTCCTGTTGGTGTCCTATTTTGGTCTGTGCATTTTCTCCTCCTTCCAGATGCTTGCCCGTATGTTTAACATTGATTGTCCCTACTGGGCGCAATAATGTGCAATAACACGCCATCCAACCATGCTGAGGCAAGGAATCGGTAAGATGTACGCAAAAAGGCACCTTTTTTAAACATTTGCACGGATCATCAAAAAAAAAATCGCATTTGACAACAGAGCCAACCAACAAAAACAAATGAGGGCAACAAATGACTCACAAACAGGCGCAAAAAGAGCATCAGAGACGGGTAAATAAATAAATTGACCCCCATGTTCTTTCTAGAATGAAGCGATGACGGCATGAAGTAGCGGGGTTGTCTTGGAATCTTTATCAAGCTCTCCCATCCCTTTAGGGACTCATCTGGACTCATCTGTGTGCGCTGCGAAGGGACATCCTCCCATCACATATAAAGAAGTCACCTCCCTACCGATTCCTCCCTACCGACCCACATGGAGAGTCCAAGGTGAGGACATGGGGAATATGTGAAGTGGTGGGATCTCTTTAAAAAATAGGGAGTTTCTGAGGTAATAGAGATGGGGGGGAGGTTCTCTGTTCAATGTATTGATGTAACTACTTTGCTTTCACCTGCGGGGGCACTGCAGGGAAACTGGAGTATTACTCACAATGGCTTTTCACAGATTACGCTGATCAGAATCTGGTCCAAAAAGCGAGACTTTATTGATTAGTTTGGGAATCCCTAGCGCACTGTAGTCCACACTCCATATAATCCAGGTCATAGGGGGGATTGTACGGTTAACTATAATCCCGCTAATCCCAAGACCTTGTACGTCTTATTACCAGTTCCACCGCTCTCTGAGGACATGATTACCACGGGAACCTTCCGGATCTGCCGAAGATTCATTCTAATGACAGAATGTGAAAAAAAATTGTTGTTTTTTAGATTTGTTCTACCTTTTTTGTAATAATTTTTTTTTCTCAGACATGTCATAGTAAATGTGTAATGACATGTATCTACGACACTATCACTAGGAATCCTTGTGTATGATATCACCCTTCAAGGAGCCTGTATACCGATGAATACAGAGCACGCCCCTAGTGTGGCAAAAAGCGGACAATACTTTTAACAAATATTTAAGATAACAGTTTTAGTCCTTATTTTGGTATAGGCTTGCCAAAGAGGGTTTTCAGGGCTGGACACTCCCTTTAAGGCATAGTGCGCCTGAGCTTTCCCTGTATGATTATATTTCCTTCAAAATTGGTCTCGCTTGATCAGAGAGAGCAACGTGCAGCCAGCAAGCACGAGCTGCACAGTACTCTCTATCCTTCCGTGCCTCATCTGTATGATCCCCGCGCAGGATACCAGACTTTAATCCGCAACTGTATTAACAGGATATACTGGAATGAATAGTTCACATTAATCAGATTGGTTAGGTGGGTCACACACCCTTCACGCCCCGACAGTCGCTGTTCTTAGCACTTGTAAAACAGAGGAGAACAGAGAGCAACATTGCTTTTCTGCGCGAATTGGTCAGAACAGGTTATTGCAATTACATCCATTAATTTGAAGGGAACTAACCTGTAGTTACACAGTCCCACCACTCCCACAGAGACATGGCGCTGTCTACTTCTTGTCCATCCTCTGTTATCAACGCTGGTCTTTAGGACTGGTGCTGGGTGGTTGGACCCCCATCAATCAGAGGACCTATCCTGGATATATGTCATCAAAATTCTTATCTTGAACATCCATGTCCTACTACAGTCCATGACCTTTCCTTATCACCTTCCTCCTTCAGTGGTACGGTTCATGTTTGACCACGTCCATTAATTTTGGGATGCATCGTTAGGACTCAAATTACTTTTTCGAAAGTATGAATATGCACAAGTGATGCATGGTTACGGCCTTTGTATATTATTGCTATAAATTTTCTTAAAGATATTCCAGAATTCTATGCATGGAATGAATAGCAATTGGTGAAGGAAGGGACATAACGTGAAACCCATTTAACACCTGTAGGAGAGATTTGCAGCATTTGCTGCACACTGTGGCCCTAACAGTCCTACTAAGCACGCGCCACACAATGCATAGTGGCGTGTGCTTATTATTGCAGCTCAAAATTATGCATCTAAAACTGTTGATATGAATGAGATGGTGCTGCATCCAGCCATGTGACATGGGGATGTGTTTACGTATTGCATTGACTCCAATATAGGAAAAATTGAACGGGTTCCATTCCACACACATCCTAGAAAGAGGGGTGGCCTATTCCGTCAGCTCTTTGAGTCTGTGCACCCCCCTAAGTTGTGTGTTTTAGCGTTTGACTGTTAATCCATTGTATCATTTAAATCTCTTACCAGGACCTGGGCCCAATGGTGGACGCAGCTGGTGGGTTTTTGGGGGGGCCCTATGAATAAATCCTCAGTTGGAGTCCACAGTAGAGCCGCCACCAGCTAAATCGCCATGCTGCACGCAGACGCTTCCTATCCGGCAGAGGTGAGTATCCCGCACCCTTAATTTATGGCTTCTACTCCAAGCACAGACCTAATATCGTCAATCAGACCTCAGTGCTTTTGAGTGCAGCACTGTGCCGCAATCTCCCACAATCCTACTCAACGTAACCAGGTATGTAATGGTAGCTCATGAAAATGCATAAAATTTGCAATTGGTCTGATAGTTCTATTAGTGCCAACACATGTAAAATCCCCAATGCATTGTCGATTAGTTACCAAGAGAAAATGAGTCAGTTTTCCTGCAGTGGCCCCTAGAGGTGAAATTTGGTATTACAGTACACCAATTCAATGAATTGACCAGCCATTAGCCGCAACGCGTCCGAAGAGGTATCCGCTGGGTCCCCACATCTTATAAGAGGTTGCAAAGCAGGGCGGACCCCCTTAATGTTAATAGATATTGTTTAAGAATGACCCCCCTGAGGAAGGATTGTAACCAAGCACAATCTGACTACTGTTGCACCCCCTCTGGCGGAATCTGCTCTTATGTTAGCTTCTTATCCCCTTGTTTCTGCAAAAAAAGCTTTAAAAATTAATGCAAATGAGCCAGAAGTGGGCCTCCAAGTGTTAATTGACCCCAAAATAAGCTCATTTGCAGATTTGAAAGCCTTATTTTTAAACAAGGATCGACTCTAAAAGATATCTACTCTTCTTTTAGCCATAAGCTTTGTGTCTTACAAACATTCTTAAAAATTATGCCATGAGCCAGAGGTGCGCCATAGTTGTTACTTGACACAAATTATGCTCATGTGCATATGTAGCCGTTGTTTGGTAAGCTAGAAAAGAGCTTAACCCTGCTAGAAGGAGGCACACACCAGTATGTCAGGGGCGGGTTTACAGTCTTCGATCCTGGTGTAGATTTTCCTTAATTATGTAGTAATTTTCTAGGATGTCGTTACTACGGCCGTCGGATTTTGAAGGGTTGTATGAGAGAACGAATACAATGGTTTCAATTCTGTAACGCGCACCTTTATCCATAGCGAGGTCTGGTTATTGCAGATATCGGTGGTGGGGGGGCTGACTATGGCCAAGCTGCATACAGGCGGCAGCCTTTGACACAGGCGGCGCTGTTTCTGAATAAAGTTTCTCTAAGCACGTCTCGTTTTCATTTGATAGGTTAATTTTATATTATCATGTTTTATGTTTTGATGTTTTCATGCTAAATTTCTGTTATTTTTTTGATGTTTTTCATGCAAATTTTTTGTAATGCTTTTTATGCTTATTTATTTCTGTCAAATTTCTGTTTAATGCTCTTTCTTTACTGCCGTAAGGTCACGCCTCATGCCGGTTCCGGCCGTAGGGGTTGCGTTACGGTGCGGCGGGTGGGGAGGAGGGGTCAGGGTGGGGTGCGGCGTGTGACGCGGGGGTGGGGCAGTCGGAAAGTCAGGGCTGCAGTAGCGGGTAGGGGGCATGCGGCCCAGGTACGGACGAGAGGGGGCGCCAGGTGGGGGTCTCATCATTAATACGGGAGGGCGCAGCGAACACTACGCGAAGACGGAAAGGACAACATGCAAATGTAAAGTTATTTAAAAATGGTGAGACTTTTGGCATAAACACATCCTACCCCTGGTCATCAACCCAAGCTACTAGTCACTGACGAAGAACGGATTAATAAGCACATCGTATGAAAGATAGAGAAGGGTATCGCTATAGTCAGCTAGAATCAGGTTCGGGGTCACAGAGTAAAGAACGAATTTCATCTGTCAAACCACATCAGTGGGTGGGCTCTGTGAGCGACATGCGATCAGTTAACCAGAACCCGGTATCTTGCATTCGGGTTAACAATCAGGCCCAGGCCCCCCTCCCAAGTGGCACGTGGACGCACCCTGGAAAGGAACACTCCAGGCATCAGTTTGATGCATTAGATTCTACCTTGTACAGGCCTGAAGAGGAGCAGGACGCCAGGTCTAGCAAGGATTCAGGAATACATGACCATGAGTCATGCTCTGACCTATACCAGAACCAAGGTGCACAGAACCCAAATAGAGGTGTCTAAAGTGCGCTCCCCTGATAGCCTATAATCTTAATAACACCATCCATTGAGAAGTTTAAACGTGCCTGTCTGAACACTGGTGGAAAACAAACCACTGTATCTTGGGCCATTTAGATCAGATAATATGAGTCATTAGATGAATATTTAATTAAAGAATCTCAGCTTTTAAATGTGCAAGGCTGTGTGAGACGGGCACTGGTTCAACTACAGAAACACCGCGCTCCCAAAGAAAAATTGGAGAACGACTTTGGAAAAAGGGGACTCCAAAAACACTGTGCGAGAACACAACGAACACGCGACCCCCCGTCATTCACGACCGGCCAGTGCGGTCACAGGTTCGGTGCTTTTGTGCCTTCACAGGGTCCGGTCAGAACTGCAGGTACTACACACACAAAGGTTTCGGACCAGCCACACAACCGAACGTACAAAGCCACAGGATTACACGCACTGTAAGTTTACAAAAAACACCGCCTAAAAAGGACCCCATTGTTGTTGGAACGCTTCGACGACACTGTTTTTAAAAAAAATCTCTTTTGCGAATCCGTCGGTTTTTTTTCAGCCACACCCACCGATTTCCGCCCGTGGTTTTGCGCCATCACCAAACCGATCCGTCCCAAATCCTGGGCAAGTCAGAAAGCGGCGCTAATCCTAAATACTTCGGTAACACGGCTCGAAATGCGAAACGGCCCCTTAGTAATGACCGCCCAAAGAGGAGGGGATTGTTGAGACTCAAGCAAGACTGCACCCAACACTAGTCAAGAACTGTCTGCCAAAGCAACTCTAGTAGAACGCTAAGCCGCTAGGCTTTACATGGAAAGCTCTCTGACCTTTCTCCCCCCCCCCTCTCTCTCGATACTGGCACAGAACATCACAATCGAGTCCCCTTGGAAAGGGGGAAGGCTTTCCAGGGTATAGAGGAGTCCAAAGAACAAGAGCAGCTAAAGTAAAGCGCCACCTATTGTTTCTACCCAGACTCGACTCCGGCGGCGCGCGAGCATTTGCATATAGGGAGGAAATGTTGTGGGAGGCAAATGATAGAATGTCACTTGTAAAAAGAAAGGCAGAGACTGTCAGCCACGCCTGAGGAGGCGCTATATCGTGGGCCGAAAGAGTGACAGGTTTCCCTTGAAGGCTAGCTCGGCCTATGCCATCCTCTCTACTTTCCCCCCCTTCCCCGCCTTCAAGGAGTCTGCGTCCGGAGTTGATAATGAAAAACAGAAATGCTACGCCCCCTCCTGCCCCAGCCAGCACTGTGCCCTGTACTTCCTGTTTTGCAGGGGTCATAGATGGTCTCAATGGCTGGGGACACCAAGCAATGAGTGCCCTTTAAAATAGAAGAGGGACATGGCTCGCGGCCATGGAGCTACCTTTTTCACTGCATGGAATCCATGACCAGCGACTACTCATGAGCACTTCCAGTTCAGGTCACTTCCCTATCCTCCAACATCTTGATCGTCCACTCTCGCCCCCGGAGCTTACTATCCATAATGATTAGAGTTTACATCAACCCACATAAAAGGATGTGCAGAAATAAAAGTGCACTTGTGCTTACTCCAGTTTTATTCTCCCATACCTGGTATCTCCTGACACCACGCCACCCGCTCACCCAAAATCCAGCCGCAAATCCAACTGGGCGTGGCCACTATATCTTGATTGTTCTAGGAGCACTTCCTGGGGGTTCTAGACAAGTGCGGGAGGCGATCCAATATGCAACTGAGACCAGGTTAAGCAGTGGGGTGAGACACCGTCCTCGCCTTCTCTCGTGCTGGTCCTACCCAGCCCCTTCCTGCGGTTTGCGTCTGCTCACTTGTCATCGGTGCCACGCCCACACGACAGAAGCAGCGACGCCGGCCGAGGTAGTGATGGGCCATGCGGACTGCATGTCCGACAACGGTCGGTCGTGTTACCTCTGACCTATGGACATCTTGCACCGTGCCAGGAAGACAAATTACCTGGGGACAAGCCGATGGAGGTGTGCCTCCTTTGACGTCAAGCCTATAGGACTGCATGCCATTACCCACCATGTAGTATCTAGACGACTGCTAACCTTCTGCACAATAGACTGGAAACAACCCCAGGCGCCCGCCTATCTCCTCAGTATTTCATGCCTTAATCCTCTTCTATTGTACGGAGCATGACCTGTGTACATCAGCCCAGCAATGGCCAACCCGGAGCAACCCTGTTCCACTGTAACGAACCCGGCTAGGTTCCGTCAGGCACTGGGGAGGGCGCATCTCTTATCTCTCCTCTTTGTGCAAGTTAATATTTGTTGTATTTTTTCTAGCGCTTTAATAGAGATTACGTCAGAACTTGATAAATCAGATCCCCGTTCATGGACTGACGGTCGGCGGGGGCACCCGACGAGAATACTGTAAGTGAACGCATCTCAGGGCTTTGTTGCCGCATTGGTTGTATGGTTTTCTGTGCCATCATTCAGTATAAGTAAATCTTGATCCTCTATATCACAGAGTTTGGTTTTTTTTATACTTCCATGGACCTTTGGTGCCAAGCAGGCCGGATCGATTATTTGAAGCCCCGGAGCTAAGAAGATCTAGGCCATCATCAATTTCTAGAAGTCCTGGTCAAAGAACTTTGGAGGCCCTACTCAATTATCTAAGTCCTGGTGCAAAGTCACTTGGAGTCCATAATAACTTAGCTGAGCTCTGATCAAAAGATCGTCTCTCGTCGTCATTCTCGGCGACCGCGAACGTCGCCTTAGAACCCCTCCCCAGGCGGGGAAAGACAGACGCGGAGAGGCAAAACCCTCTGGTGTCATGAGTATAAAGTTCCTGGGACCAATAAACATCTGGTCCCCGATGGAGTATGATAATGCCTTGAAGCACAACCGGTATGGGTCAGCTCAACCTGGACGTGTTCACACTAGATGGAAATCCGAGCACGGTTACCTCCAGCTTCCGTGGAGCAATTAATGCAAGTCCAAACACCGGCTCAAAGGAAAAGGCGTTCCAATCCACGTATGTAGTAAAATGTAAATCCTTTATTCAAATCTTCATGAACTCGTACAAAAAAGTATAAAACCCCATGGGCACACAAAGAGGCACGAGTCAAGACGTACAGCCTCGCGTTTTCGGATGACACACTACTCCTTATTCATGCTAACAAAACCGCAATGATCCTAGAATTATTTGGTCTCGTTAGATTGCCCGCTGATATAACCAATGACATTCGAGCTTCATTAACCAATGCATTGTCTAACATTCAGAGAAACATTGCACGTAACAATAAAACAAACACATAATATGTTTATATCAGATAAATGAGAACTTGCATCTCTATATCAATCACTATGATTACCATGAGTATTACATTATTTATTATAACTGACATATTACTCTAGTCGTTTGTTAACCCTTGGGGTGCCGGTTTTCCAAGCAAAAATCCAATAGGTCTCTCTATTGAACATTTTTTTCTTTCGGTCACCTCCTCGTATTGGGCTAAAATCCTCTCAACCCCATGCAGGAGAATGATTACAATCCCCACCCATGGGCCATCTGAAAATGTCTCGAGGCCATTGAATATTAACTGCATCCGCATTTTTGCATCCGAAAGATGTCTCCTGATGCGTTTTTGAGGGGGCCCCTAGTCAGCACCCACATACTGGAGCTTACAACTTTCACAAGTGATTAAATAAACCACATAGGATGTGTTACAATTAATGTACTCGTTACAGTATGTCGTTGTTCTACATGAATGATTGGAAACATTTTTTGTGGGGCCGCATGGTTACAACATACACACCGATTATGTCCGCACTTAAAAAACCCTTTGTCGATACCACGTATTTTTATGGGGGGTAGTGAGGAGTATAAACTAGGTGATAACATGTTGCCTAGTGTTGGGGCTTTCCTGGATACAAACTTGACTTTGTTTGCTAAAGAGCTAGAGATGTGCTGTCCGTGTGTAACGGGTAAGAATTTTTTAATTATACGTACCACATCATAATATTGTTCACTATAAGATGTAGAAAGTTACTGTACTTGAAGAGTCACCTGTATCAGAAATTGCTCTGCGACTCTTGTCTTAATGAGATCGACCCTAGGGATCTTATCCACTATACTGGTAGCTCTATTTAACATCCATGTAGGGTAACTCCTCCGACTCAGCCTCTTGTATTTTCTGATTGATAATGTCAAATTCTTGAGGATTAGAGCAATTACGCTGAGTCGGAGGACTCACCCACCGGGACATTTTTAATTACATGCGTTGGATGACAGACGTGGCTCCATGAGGATAGATTCACTGCTGTGGGTTTAATGTATGGAGAAATACAACAGTGTCACTGCCTGTCAAAGAAATGTCCAAAAAATGCATGGTTTGTAAATGTGAGCAAGACGTGAATTTGGGTTCATGTCATTGTTCCCCAAATATTAACAAAATCATTGGCCTCTGCCCTCGGTTCCCTCCCATATCCAGACGCAGGTCGTCATATAACGTACCTTACCACGTGATACGGGAGAGGAACGGGTTGTCAGGGAAAAAAGAAAATTTCCTCCCATACAGCCATGTAGATATTGGCCAGCGGCAGGGCGAACATTGCCCCCCCATGGCGCACCACATAGCCAGCAGAACAGAAAGAAGAACAATACTGTCAAAACGAAAATATTATTTTTCGGACAATTAAATAATTCCATTGATAAATATATATAAATTCCTTCACTGGAGTCATATACTGTAGGTAGTCAAAAAAGTATTGTAAGGCAGATTATGGGCAACATTTGGAACAATGTGAGGGATACAATTCATGACTCGACAAATCCGGTATCCTTACCATCTCTTAAAATCCATCTAACAGAGACACCCTGTTTGAGACCTAAGTTGCTGGGGATAGGGTCATTATGGAAAAACTTAGTGAATGGGTTGATCATCATCCCAAACATTGGTGAAGTCTCTTAGGATACATTGAGACACAAAACATTGTGGTTGTCTCTGTAGATGGTTTTAAATGGAAAGAGACATACCGGTGTGTGTCGTGTGATGTCGTGGTTTGTATCCCTCACTTGTCCACAATGTTGCCTTAAAATGTCTTACATACTTTTTGACTACCAGTAAATATGACGATCCAGTGAAGGAATTTATATATTTATCAATGGAATTTTTATTGTCGAAAAATTACTTTTCTTTTGACAGTATTTTCTTTCTGCAGCTATGTGGTCGGCCATGGGGGGCAAATGTTCGCCCTCCATGGCCAAATCATGGCTGTATGGGAGGAGAATTTTCTTTTTTCCCCTGACAACCCGTTCCTCTCCCATATCAAGTGGTATGGTCGTTATATTGACGACCTGCTCTTGATATGGGAGGGGACCGAGGCAGAGGCCAATGATTTTGTTCAATATTTGGGGAACAATGACATGAACCTCAAATTCACGTCTTGCTCACATTTACAAACCATGCATTTTTTGGACATTTCTTGACAGCGATGACACTGTTGTATTTCTCCATACATTAAACACCACAGCAGTGAATTCTATCCTGGATGCCACGTCATGTCATCCAACGCATGTAATTAAAAATGTCCCGGTGGGTGAGCTCATCCGACTCAAGCGTAATTGCTCTAATCCTCAAGAATTTGACATTATCAATCAGAAAATACACAGAGGCTTGAGTCGGAGGATTACCCTACATGGATGTTAAATGGCTACCAGTATAGTGGATAAGATCCCTAGGGTCGATCTATTAAGACAAGAGTCGCAGAGCAATTTCTGATACAGGTGACTCTTCAAGTACAGTAATTTTCTACTCTTAATAGTGAACATATTATGATGTGGTACGTATAATTAAAAAATTCTTACCACGTTACACACGGACAGCACATCTCTAGCTCTTTAGCAAACAAAGTCAAGTTTTTGTATCCAGGAAAGCCCACACTAGGCAACATGTTATCACCTAGTTTTATACTCCTCACTACCCCGCATAAAAATACGTGGTTATCGACAAAGGGTTTTTTTAAGTGCGGACATTAACGGTTTTGTATGTTGTAACCATGCGGCCCCAAAAAAATGTTTCCAATCTATTCATGTAGAACAACGAAATACTGTAACGAGTACATTAATTGTAACACATCCTATGTGGTTTATTAATCACTGTGAAAGTTGGTAGCTCCAGTATGTCGGGGTTGTCGTGACTAGCGGCCCCCTCAAAAAAACGCATCAGGAGACATCTCTTCGGATGCAAAAAATGCGGATGCAGTTAATATTTCAAGGGCCTCGAGACTTTTCAGATGGCCCATGGTGGGGATTGTAAATCATTCTCGCATGGGATTGAGAGGATCTTAGCCCAATAAGAGGAGGTGACCGAAGAAAAAAAGTTCAATAGAGAGACTATTGGATTTTTTGCTGGAAACCCGGACCCCTAAGGGTTAACAAACGACTAGACGTAATATGTCAGTATAATAAATAATGTAAATCACCTGGTATCATAGATATTGATATGAGTATTGCAAGTTCTCATTTATCTGATATAAACAATATTATGTTGTTGTTTATTGTACGTGCAATGTTTCCTGAATGTTAGACAATGCATTGGTTAGATGAAGCTCGAATGTCATTGGTCTATAATCAGCTGGCAATCTAACGAGCACCAATATATATTTAGGATCATTGCGGTTTTTTGTTAGCATGAATAAGGAGTGTAGTGTTCATCCGAAACGGAGGCTTGTACGTCTTGACTCGTGCCATCTTTGTGTGCCCATGGTTTTTATACTTTTTTGTACGAGTTCATGAAGATTTGAATAAAGGATTTACATTTACATACATACGTGGATATGGACGCCTTTTCCTTTGAGCCGGTGTTTGGACTGCATTAATTGCTCCACGGAAGCTGGAGGGTAACAGTGCTCGGGATTTCCATCTCGTGTGAACACGTCCAAGGTGAGCTGACCATACCCTGTTTGCTAGTTAAGTGTGAAGTCGCAGGTTCTTATAAGTTGGGAATAGGGCGGGTGAGGGATGTAAACAGATGCGCAAGAAGCGCTGAATAATATTGGTAAATGAAAAAAGTTGCAGTAATTTTGTGATAACACAGAAGGCAGTGGTGTCGACAAAGTTAACAACTTTGATGTGGGAATCCATGAAAAAAACCCAAATCTGCTGACACACCCTCGTAGTTGATACAGGGAAGATGTATGGAGGAGCTTGGGTACGCACTTTTGGGAGGTAGCAATGGAGACAAACGTGTGTGGAGGCTGTATGGAGACAATTTTAATTGGATAGTGCCTGTATGTGCAAGTCCAAAAAGTTTTCAAAACCAGAGGAGCAGTAGGTGGCCCTCCAGAAAAATGAAATAGATGAGTGCCTGTATGTGGCAGTCCAAAAAAGTTTCAAACCAGAGGAGAGGTAGGTGGCCCTCCAGAAAAATTGGAATAGATTGATGTGCCTGATTGGCAGTCAAAAAAAGTTTCAAACCAGAGAGCAGGGAGGTGGCCCACCAGAAAATGAATGAAATAGATGGTGCGCTGTAGTGGCCGTCCAAAAAAAGTTTTCAACCAGATGGAGCAGGAGGGGCCCTCAGAAAAATGAAATAGATTGAGTGCCTGTATGTGGCACTCCCAAAATTGTTTGAAACAGAGGACGGGTAGGGCCCATCCAGAAAAATAAATGATGAAGTACTATAGCGTAGAGCAAGTGGGGGCCTCTGTCCAAAAAATAGCCAGTTTCCATCGCTTTAGTGTACAAAGAGGAGGAGAAGGAGGAAAATGAGGAGGAGGAGGACGTGCATAATTATTTCAGGGTTTGAGCTTCCTTCACTGGTGGAGGATTGGAATCTATGAGAATCCGGCTTTATTCATTGAATAAGCGTAGCCGTGTCAGCGCTGTCAGTGGACAGGAGTGTACGTTATCGGTGATGGAGCCACCAGCTGCATGAAACCACGTCTTCGGAAACACGCTAGCGGCAGGGCAGGACAGAACTCCAAGGCGTACAGCGCCAGTTCGTGCCACATGTCCAGCTTGAAACCCATAGTGTGTAGGGAGCTGTGTGATAATTAGGGACGATGGTTTTTTTCAGTGGTCAGTACGTCATCACTTCCCTCACCATCTTTGGTAAAGATCAGCCTATCTGCCAAAGGAATGGGGAGGGACAGGTGACCGTTCTTGCTGGGGTGAATATCATAAAGCGGCAAAAAGCCTTGTAAAGGTACCCTTGCCAGTGATGGACAAGCTGCCTGCTCGCTACTCTCCCTCGCTTACTTGTCCCGCAGAACTACGACTCGCCGATAGCGCTGTCAGAAGGGAAATTAGTGTTTTTTTCGCTTTGTGCACCCAGGGCATGCTGGTATTATGCATTCTCACACTCCTTCCCTCTCGGGATGAGGAGTGGAAAGATTTTGCTTGTACCGGGTCCAGAGAGTGAATACCAGTAATCGGTGGCTGGAATAAATTCTTTGACCCGTAGAGGTCCCGCGGATAGGCAGCCTTAGCATGAAATCTGACATATGAGCCCAGATTACCACACGTAAGAATTCACTCCCTCACTGGCCTGACTGTCCATTTCCTCCCCTCCTCCAACTCCTCCAATCCTCTCTTATGCCCAGACACGCATGAACAGTGAAGGATCAACAATGGGTCCCTTGTGCTCGCCAACATTCTCCTCCTCTTCATCCTAATCCTCTCCAACCGCCACCTCATCCGATGATGCGCTGAGAAGAAAAAGACCTAAGGGTGCATTGGATAAATCAACAGGAATTTCTTCCCCGTCGCTTGTGCCGAGCGCAAAGCTTCCGACTTCATGCTGAGCAGAGAGTTTTCAAAGGCAAGACGCGGGATCGGTGAGGCGATGAGGGCGGCAATCGCCACGACCATCTGTGTTGACTCCTCCAAAGTTACTCAGCACGGACAGAATCAGGGACATCCAGTCACTCCTATTGTTAGACTGAGGGGAAGCTGACGGACCCGATACCAGTTCTGGTGGAAGTTGACATACCTGGGTATACAAATCGCTCTGCGCTGTGGTAAAACTCTGGTAACATGGTTAATGTTGAATTACACCTGTGGGGCACGTCGCACAACAGTCGGTTGAGCGGCAGTTGGAGGCGGCGCTGCAGTGCCTGAGAGTGGCAGCATCTGGCTGGAATGCCGAAATGAGCACAGATGACGGCGCACCTCGGAGCAAATCAGACAGATTGGGTATGTCTGAGGGAAACGTGAACTATCAGATTAAACACATGGGCCCCTGCTGATCCTGGTTTGGAAAAGTTGCCACACACGTCCGTAGGTATCCGGTGTTGTCCTTAAAGAATCCAGACTTTCTGAAAATTAGCCATCGCCCACGGGAGACTCGACCAC
The DNA here is from genome assembly GCA_019512145.1 of Engystomops pustulosus. Taxonomy (NCBI): domain Eukaryota; kingdom Metazoa; phylum Chordata; class Amphibia; order Anura; family Leptodactylidae; genus Engystomops; species Engystomops pustulosus. The sequence continues at coordinate 142,045 of WNYA01000234.1, read as the reverse complement.
GGGAGCTCACTACTGAACATTGGCGCTGACTGCACCAGCTAGGCCCTGCCTACTCCGTATGGCCCCACCACGGCCTCTTCCAACATGTTCTGCTATTAGGACTGCCTCCGTCTCAGAAGCACGTGTCAAGCAGCCTATCAACCCCAGCTTGGGTCTGTACATCATCATCCTCGATCACCGTCTGCTCCCCCCTCGGATTCCGGCCCGGCACCAACTTCACCACGGTCTGAAACGTGTCTCCTCATCGTCGGACCCCTCCTTTTACACACTTTCTTCCACTAGTCAAGGAAGGTATCATCCCCACCAGACTGGCGAGAAGGGGAGAAAACCTGGCATCGGAAAATTGCTCAGCAGCAACGGACAAGTGGTTTGTGGACTGTGGGAAGGGTCAGAAAACACGTTCCTGAGTATGCCAGTTCAAATGCCAAATTTTCCTGGGAAGGGGGCAGACTGGCTGTGGGGGAGGAGGCTGAAGGGCAGGAGCGGGAGGCGTGCCGGATTTCGAGTGACATGGGTGGCTGCGTGGAAGACTGACTGGTGGACAAATTGCTCAAAGATTGGCGCGAAAGGCTGCTCCCCCCTTCCCACAGCCCCCCCGTATCCCCTCTCCCTTCTTTCCACCCCCCCCTCTCTCACTATCGGTTTCCTCCCCCCCTCCCTGCACGATATCCCCTTGCCCCTGCCCTACATTCCCTCTTAACAACCTTCCCATATCCCAAACATCTTATACCCATTAACGCTTCTACTCCTCGAAGTCTCCGTGTGCAAATATATACGCATTCAGTATCGTCTTCTCCCTCGCCCCTCCCCTACCGCCCTCCTGTTTACCCCAAATCAGCCTTCTCACACTCACCCGTCTTCCTCTGTCTGCTCCTTCTTCCTAACGCCATTCCCTTCTTAATTTCTCCTAACCCTCTTTCCAACGTTCCCTCTCATTCCCCCTCTGTACCGAAACACTGTTATAATTCTCGCCCCTTTGTCACCCTTCCGTACTGCAACGCCTTCACATATATTCCACTTCTTTACCTCCCATTCAACTCACTCCCTTACTCGCCTTTTGCCATCCCATTTATCCCCCAGCGCTTCCCATTTCCCTCACTTAACCCCCGCCTCCTCCCACACCCTCCACCTGCCACCCCATTCATCATTCTATCTACCGATATCACTAGCCCCCCCACCCTCCCACCCCCTCCCCGGACTTCCCACCATTCTCAACTCCCCACCCCCGCTAACTAATTTTATAATCAGCCCCATTCCCGACGTATTTTCTTAGCCACCCCCCCCCCCCCTTTTTTCACCTCCCTACTTAACTTTTCGCACCCGCTATCATCCTCTTCAACCTATCACGTAGAGGTCCTTTGCTTAGCGCTCTCTACCCGCTCTACTATGACTCCTTTCCCCATATATCCCACTTTACTACCCCCAATCGCCCCCCCAACCTCCGCCACTTGTGCCTCCGTTCTCCCCCTTTTCCTTCCCGCCCCGCTTTCTCTTCCCTCAACCATTCCCCCCGAGGCCCACCCCTGAATCCCCGCCTGCTTCCGCCCACCACTCCCCTAATTCCGCTCCGCCTGAACGCTTTTCTCTCGTCCCTTATATTCACTCACCCTCGTCCCCCATGCCTAGTCTTCCCTCCTTCCTCCAATTCTCTCCGTTCCTTTTCCCCACTCCCCTATTCCCTCTGATCAACCCCTCATGCCGTTTTCTTCAATCAATTCCTTCGTACCGTTTCACTCACTTTACTAACACTCGTCCCCTCAACCCCGATTCGGCCCCCTCTCAATCGTTCTTTTCACCCTCTATCGTCCCTTCCCTTCTCCACATATCGTACCCGTCACTCCCCTCTCCCCCATTTGCCCTCCTCCTCTTTCGCTCCCAGCTCAATCTCGTCCTCTTGCCTCATGCCTTACACGCCGTCTTTCCCCCATTCCCCATCGATCCCCACTCGCACCGCAACTGCACTTATCGCCCCCCCTTTTCTTCTTTTTTTTTCGCTTTTCTTGCCCCTCCCCTTGAGCATCCTAAATCTCTTTTCCCTCTAATTCTCTCTTTTTCTCACATTCTTCCTACCCCTCTTTTTCTCCCCTTACAACTCCACACCCCCCCCTCTAAACCCTCGGCTGTTCCTTTCGCTCTACACCCATATTTTCCCCATCTCATTCGCACCCCCAACTTTCCTCTAGATCTTCTCTCTGCTTCTCTTATACGAACATCACTGTTCGCATGTGCTGGCCTTCAACAGCTGCGCAAACGAGTCCCGTAACGTCAGACATGTAACCTAGGGATAGTGTAGTTCTGCGGCGGACTGCTCCTCGGATCAGTAAGGTGGTTTGGTCTCACCCCGCTCAGGACCCGGCCTCGACCCCTGCGTAGTGGACGCCCACGTCCCCGACCTCTAACCCTGCCTCGGTTTCTGTTAAACAATTTTGAAAAATGGAAAAGGTATAACTTTAATTTTTTTTACTTTTTGTTTTGTTTGTGTTTTTAGTTTTTTTTTGTGTTTTGTTTATGTTACAAACCAAACAATGCGATCACTATTGCTATGGCTATTTTCATAGCCAAGTATGAAAGGCACACTGATGAGATTGACGGCGGAGTATTAGAAAAAATAAACGTGAAAATAAAAAGAAACTGCCAGATGGCCTAATTGAAATCAAAACCCCTAATAAATTATCCACTCGTTCTTTCGAGGAGGATTGTCGGTCATAAAGCGCTCTAACACACAGCGGTCGCAAGTACTACAAATCTGACAATTGGCTAGATAGCACTTGCAGCCAAGGAAGCACCAGCAGATCAACCAGAAATAAAATATAATAACGCATTGTAGGACGTAAGTAAGCCATTTGGATTCTCCTTTGCATTGTCTAGCCAAGTAGGAAGACACTGATGAGATGACGCTGATTGTATGGAAAAAAAAAAGTTAAAAAAAAAAGAAACTGCCAGGACTGTGGGCCTAATGTGAAATCAAAACCCTAATAAATTTCCCAGCCTGTTGGTTTGAGGTGGATAATGTGTGTCAACTAAGAGCTAAAACCACAACGGTAGCAGTCCCCTGCAAACTTCAGCACAATATGCGTACTAGGCTGCCAGCTAAGCCACAGAACAAGCAAACAAACAAAAAAAAAAGTTTTCATAACGTATTGTAGCCCTAAGAAGGGCTGTTGGGTTTGTTGAATCACTCCCTGACCTAACATATTCTAATTAAAGCCTAACGCTTTCCACTGCCAGCAGCAGCTCTCTCCCTAGCGGCACAGCCAGAGAATCAGAATGATCCGAGTCAAGCGCGGGCAGCGGTACCTAGTCTATTCCCAGGGTCACCCTGACGGCCAGGTCCACAACCTGCTATCGCGTGTAAGGGTAAAACGTCATGCCGGGTGGAGTGCAGAGGTCTCCTGGCTTGTGATTGGCTTCTGTTGTGGTCCGCAAAAAGCAAAACGGCGGGGAAGCTGCCATTTCTCGATGCGGGCGAAGCGTATCGTCGAGCAACGAGCACAGTTCGAGTACGTACTTTGTCGAAAGAGCAGCAAGATCGGACGAGTATGTCCTCTCCGTCATATGCCAAAGGTACGGACAGCTGGTTACATTCTTCATCTGAGAAGTTTCACGAATGTAAAGCAAAGACAAGGTTTATTTTAGGCCCCAACAACAAATTTTTATGGTGGGCTCTAAGACTCATTCCCCAAATTGTTCAGTTATCTGTAACATGCTAAACTGAGAAAAGAAGAGTTCATGCAAATTAATATTTGCAAAGATCATTATCGACAACCACAGACATTCAGTGCGAACTCTTTAGGACTTTGGTAGGTGTTCAATTATGGCAATGACTCACGCATCTTCTTTCGATGATATCTTCTTAAATCTAAAGCATTAAAAACGTTTTGGACTGTCGGATGAGGGGTTTAAAGACAAATGGGGAGATGTATCATAACTGTGTATGTTGGATTCTGGTAGTAATTTGCAACATGAATGGCTTATGCACCAAAGCGTACAATTTGACAATCTTATTCGACTGCACCAGATCTTATCATCCAACAATCAGACACAATGTAATCTGACATGGGGAGAGTGTAGTGTTTAACTTCGCATTGGTTCTAAAGGCCCGCCACAGTAATACATATTCTTCCATAGTATGAGGCATTAGTGTTCTTACACATTGGCATTTGGTTTTTGCGGGTCTGTGGTTCAGTGATTTCCATGGGATGCCTCAATTTTAACAGTAATTCCTTTTATTTTCACGGATTGGATCAATGAAGGCAATAAGTCTATGGGGTTCTGCCAACAAAAACAAATCTGATGGAACATCCGTTTTTTTTCATGCTGAGGCTGAAAAATACAGGAGAACAACAGAGGTATCTGCTGTATGTACGACAATTGCTCGTAATGGTCATGATCGGGTACTGATGCCATGATAGGATCTTAAATGAAGGTTCATATCTATGTAAGTATATCTAAGAACGATAGACAGTACATCGGTACAATATAGTGCCATATACCTCATATATAAAAACGATTTCGGGACTAGGGAGGAAAAAATATTACAGCATTTTACAACATATTGTTTCCCAGGAACCACACTCCCTAATAAAGCTTGGAATATAGCAGGGTTGATGGAAAAGAGGTCTCTACCACTCTTTCCAATTTATCCACACTTCAGCATAGTAGTTCTACTTCTGATTGAAGTTAATAAATCAAACCTACCGGCAGTAACCATTTAGGCTTTAATTAAACACAATTATAACAATTTGTCTGCTGCTGCCCAACTGCAAGTGGAATTAGGCTGTGAGGGGAAGAAATTCAGTCATGTTTTATCTTTTAAGCAGAAAACGAGTGTAGAGTGTATTAAAACTAGTCTTGGTAAGCACGCAGGATAAGGAATTAGCAAAAAACCTACTATCTCTCTCATAAGTTGTTTGTCATCATACATCCTGTGCTATGAAATGTTCAGTTATCGGATTATGTCAACATTGATAATTCAAATTACTTTAAAGATGAATTTAAAAAATTCCAGTCAATGACGCTCTGTGTTATAAGTAATGTCTTTGGCCTCCAATTATTATTCTGATGGAAAAAGAAAACAAGCAAAGGTAGTCTGGAGAAGTAATTTGCATTCAAAAAAAACACAACTCAGCTAAACACTTGAATATTTTTTATTTTATCTGGAAATATGTATGCTATTATACTTAACGAAGCTAAGATACACCCGATTTATGTAATAGCAAAAACTATTATGCACGTTGTGTTAAAATTTCAAACTAGGTTTCATTTAAAAAGCAATAAATTAGAATATCATGCAAAAAAGTATTCTTTCAGTAATATAATAAAAAAATGTATAGAGTATTACAGATGTGAACTTTTCATTTACGTTCATGGTGTGAATGATAATTGGTTCAGCCAAGAAGACCCACTAAGTAACATTATCCCATATTATATATACATAAGATCAAACTGTATAAAACTTTGAAACCACAATATGTGTCCAAATGAAAGGATCGTATAGTTATACGTATAGCAATTATACTTGGAGGGTTCTGGGCTGCCTTGACTGATGACTGACACAATCTTAGCTCAAAATGTAGGCATCAATGTGGCGTGAAATAAAGGGGGATCCATAGATAGCACTACTAGTTCTTTGACAGTTTTGGACATGGTTCCAAGTCCTGCTAGAAAATGAAAATATGATATTCCGACGATGCTTGTCGGCAGAGGGAGCATGAACTGCTTCTAAATTTCACTGGTAAGACGGACGTGCTGATCTTTGTTTGGATTTTAAAAACATAGTGGACTACACCAGCAGTCACATAGCACTCCAATATGCATCACGGTGTATCCATTCAGACGTGGATGTTGGACCACTGATTCAACAGTCCAGTTTCTCTTCCTCCTGGCCAAGATAAGATGCTTTTCTGGTGTGTCTATGTCAGGAGTGCCTTTTGACACAGACAATGCGACAACTTGTAGCCATGTCTCATGAATACATCTGGTGGGGGGCCTAGCGAAGCAAGACTCCAGTAGAAAGTCCATCCTCTGTGATTACTCACAATTTTTGAAGTGGTGAAAGTCACACGGGCACGGCCCTGTAACGAACTATTCCAATTTTTGTGAATGATGTTTGTGGCTACTCACGGACCTCATGGATAAGAAATAACAGGGATGATTTCACATTTTATTATACCCACCCCTTAAAATGTAACCAATAACATGCATTAAGCAATGCGATTTGGGTCCAATGCGGACACTTCTTCCAGGCTACAATGAATACATAACCTCTTTTTATAACATGGCACTGTTTGACATCAGCCAGGATTTACTGTCGGTTACCAAAAGTACAACATGTTCACATCTTAACAAAGAGTTATGTACCATGAGGAAATAAATTATTTTAAAATTATTTATAAAATGTAACTTTATAAAGTGAAGTTAAGCTTTTAGCTGATACATAAGGTTACATGTTAAAGAAACAGCTGTTTGAACATTATACTAAGGCACCCAAAATATATCATATACGTGAAGGATACAGTCCCGTGGTTAGTGTGGTTATTAAATATTACTAGGACATTCTAATTACATTTTAATTGCAGCAGAATTATCGAGTGCTACCAGCAGACGTGCGTATAAAATAGTTTGTGGTATTTTGAAATAGTTAATAATAATAATTTTACTACTAGGATATTTGTTGATTAATTTTCCCTATATGTGCTTAACCATATGTCAACAGGAATTATTAGAATATTTGTATTTGCTTATTCATAATAGCAAATGTATTAAGTACTACCAAAGTATATAAAATCTAACAGGAGTAGAAGGAGGTGCTGGCACTACCTTCATACACCTCACAGATCCTTGAGCGGGCGGGACCATGCTGGGGCTTCAATGACTGGCTGTTATACTGCAGGAACAGTGAAGACCAACGAGGTGCTAAGCGAGGAGAGCTACAGTAATCGCAAGGTAAGCAGGGAAGGAAAGATGACCGCGGCACTCACGAAGAAGTCTTCAAATCTTTATTTCAGATATATCACAGGTACCACGTGGTATATTTGGAATAAAGATTGAAAGACTTCTCGGTGTAGGCCGCCGGTCATCTTTCCTCCCTGCTTTTTATACATACCATAGTATAAATAGTGATTTTGTTAAGCTCAATATGCATTCCTTCCAATAAGTCACAATAGGTGGTGGGTTGGCTAGTCTGATCGATTACCCTTTACAGAAGCGCCTGAGGAATTGCATAATATGCCTCACTTTTCCCCATAACTACAAGCCAAGGTGTAAACCCAATTGACAATGTGCCACCCAGTGAGATACGTTCATTTATTATTTGCAGAGTACGTAATGTTAATTGGTTGACTTCATCAAAGGGGAATTGAACTTCTTTAAAAAGCCTCCAAGAACAAATTGTGAAGGAGGCTGCAGTCACCCTAGTCCCTTTGTCCGTGCCAGAGATGAGTGTATATAAAATTCTATGAGAAGCATGTTATTGGTAAAGGACAATTTCTAGAAGTTTGCAGAAAAGAAATTCGTTTAAGTTTTCAGAAAAATCAATCATCTCTGCTATAGATATTTTTTTAACACAACATATTTGTGGTCAATAATGAAGTAGAAGAATGCATCTCACATTTAGTTGAGCACACACTAGAAAATTTTGGTACCCTGCATTTGATTGTAACGAAAACCACAATGGTCACAGAAATACTTGAATCTGGAGGACAGGTGAGCACGACATAGACAAAAATGGTGGGTACACGCTTTAATGAAAGCAAAACATACAATAGTCACAAACAATAACCTCAATCTGACAAAAGTAAAAAAAAATTACAGTTTCTGACATTGCCTGTAATCAAACACATTTTCCGCATAGCCTTTCTTGACTGTTTTGCTGTTTGTTTGGGTCAATTATTTCATATCCCATGCAAGACCATTTGATGACTGGACTGAGACCATCTTTCTGACACGGGACGGTGCATAGTTATCTTAGAATCCTTGAATATCTTGATATTTAGTGCATCACCTGAACACAAAATCAAGATACTTGTGCCAGTAGCGAAAAGCAGCTCCGGAACCAAATAGAGTGCAGTGATGGCGAACTTTTAGAGGCCGAGTGCCACAAATGCACCCAAACCATTCTGACTTGAAGCGATCAGTGCACCACAAAAGTAACTAGAGAACAAAAAAGGTTTTTAATTAAGAAAACATGCTCAAACGTTACAATCTTTTGTTATTACAATAAAAACATTCAACAGCGTACCGCTTTGAGTATAAATGCATACAACTTGTCGCCAGGTAGTATAAAATGCATACAGCTTGTCGCACCCTTGTGGTATAAAATGCATACCAGCGTGTCGCCATTTGTAACGTATAAAATGCTATACCAGCGTGTGCGCCAGTAGTATAAAGCATTCACAGAGATGTCGCCCATGTCGTATTAAAATGCATTTACAGCGCTGTCGACCAGTAGTATAAAATGCGCTATAACCTTATCGCATGTAGTATACAAGAGATGTTACTTTCACCATGTAGTATAAAATACAATAAAGAAATATATATAGAATATATATAGTATAGTATATGTATATAGATACTTATTATATGTGTTTGTGTCAATGATGACTGTATGATATACAGATATAAACATCCTACATATAACAGTCACAGACATATAAACAATCAGAATAATACATATACACTCACATATGCCACACACTCATACAACCATATATAACACTACATACCATGACATGACATTTACTAAACATGAATACAATACACAGACATTACTCTACAATATTACATAAACCTATTACACTACAGTCATACACAGATAAACTTACTTTATTTTTTTATTCTAAGGAAGTTCGCAGGAATGCATGAGGTACGCTGTTATTTTTAGAATTTCTGCAATCACCACTGGAGGAGGTTGGGAGTGAGGGAGGATGAGGGGGGTACGGAGCGGGGAGAGGGGGCTACGTGAGCGGGAGGAGGAGGGGGGCATACGGCAGCGGAGGAGAGGGGGGCTACGAGTGAGGAGAGGGGGGAGCTGGAGGGAGAAGGAGGTTTGAGAGGGGGGTACGGACGGAGGAAGGAGAGGGGGGGCGGGCGGAAGGGGACCCGGACACAGAGTAAGCAGAGAGTGGGAGACGGACAGGGAGCAGAGCAGAGCGGGAAGGGATGGGAGCAAGAGTTAGTGCGAAGCAGGACCGGGTAGGAGCAGAGCGGAAGCAGAGCAGAGGCGGACCGGCGCGAGGGAGCAGAGCAGTAGCGGGAAAGAGGATTTGCAGCCGGCATGCAGGGGTGTCAGCACATTGGTGGAGGACAGGCTGGCACGGCAGCGGGCGCACGAGTACAGGGGGGGATTCCGGCGAGCATAGCGCGGAATGGACGGGACGGCATGCTTCAGGACGGCTGGGCGCAGGTGCGGCCCTGGTTCTAAGGGAGCGGACAATCAGTCAGCGCCGTGGGTACGTCAAATAAATACTGCACATGCGCGAAAACTCTGCAGTTGTCTAGGAGGGGTCGTAGTTCCGCCGCTCACATAGACAACTTTACGGGCAGGGTGCCAGAGCTGTCGGCGACGGGACGCGTTGCGCAACAGAAACGTCAGCTTCGCGTGCCGAGTGGCACGCGTGCACATTAGTTCGCCATCGCTGTAAGTAGAGCTCCTCCATGTTTCACAGTAGGGTCAGTGTTCAAGACTATGGTTATTTTTCAGCCGTGAAGCTAGAGCATGATTGTGCCCACTCTTAAAAGATTGATTTAGTATCATCAGTCCTATGGACATTCTACCCCAGAATCTTTGTTGCTTGTCAAACGTAGTTTTGCATAATTCCAGGATTTTGTTATGATTTGTTTTCAGCAATGGTGTTCAATGATGGCTCGGCTCCTAAGTCCACTTTGCTCAAACAAACGAGGGGGAAGAGAGACTAAACATGGTGTTCCTTGAGATGAAAGTACACCTTTTAATGTCTTAAAGGGGGAACTTTTTCTGGTTTCTTTTTTACCATTCATATAATTTGTATCTTTGATTGTTAGTCAATTTTTACTTCGCGGCCAAGGTCCAGGGAGGTTGGCTACAGTCCCTCCCATAGATATGAATTAACCTTAGAACATTGCTGTACATTTCTAAATTTGAGACAACTCTTCCGTTAACTCCTCTCTTCCATGTGTGAGCCTGGTCAACACCAGTAACCCACAGCTGTGAGTACTGGAGTCCTTAAGACAGGCTGATTTGCAAAATTTTATGAGACCTGTGATGCTAATCGGGACACACCTAACATGTCACCATTTGTTTCAGGGAGGAAACCCATCATTCCTTTCTTGTTAAATTCTGTTTTATAAGCATGGCTTGAAGAAGCTTTGTGGCCTTCATTTGTGTTATCTTCATATGAATATGTATTGTACTTTGTTCGATTGTGATGTTATTCTGTGGCACCATTGAGTGTTTTATTTCATTAAACAAGGGTTTACAGCATTTTTTTCACATGTGTAGTGAAGTGGGTATAGTTTAATTTCAGAAGAAAATTCTATGTACCCTAAGACCAAACCTAGTTGAAGCTTTTCGTAAAGCACGATCAACAGTCTTACACTAATTCAGATGAATCATCAGCATGCATCACTGGACAGAATAATGTCTAACGCTTCATGACTGTTCTATTGGACACATGATAAAATTCCACCAGTATGCTTCGTCTGAATACTACGAATTCATCTAAACTGGCCATGCCATTCATGTCCAAGCCATACACTACTCGGCCGTGACTATAGAGATTGATTGGTATGCTTTGGATCATGAGGCTGGTATACCGACGACCTTCACCACATACTTATCTTCCATATTTCTGGTAGAGGTTTGATTTGGTTTCATATGTCCAAAAGAATGTATCTCCAGAACATGCAAAAAAATTAATCTAAAAAAGGCAGGCAAAGTCCAATCTAGCCTTTGTATTCTAGAGGCGTATTCGTGATTGCACGGCAGTGAACCCTCTAACTATTTCAGTGCAGGTTTTCTCTTTATGCGTAGAATGGATTGATACATTAGAAAGATGTTGTTCATGATTGGGGTTGATTGTGAAAGCCGTTCTCTTACATGATCAGCGGAATCAGCCACCACTGAGAGTTTCCAGGGGGTTGGTTGTCTAGGTCTTTTGCATGGTGAGTTCAACGACGACTTCTCTTTGGTCAGGCGTTTGTCCCAATCTGTAGATTTTGCTAACCTATCATGTAGCAATTCAGGATGTTTTTTTCCCGGTTTTCACAGTAAAGGTAGCTTGTTGAAACCAGGCTCCTGGGTCACGTAATTTGCATCTAGGGTACTTCTCCCAAGCCAGTATTACGCTCAGGTGTTACAATGGTAACAGTCTTTTGAAATAATGTTTTATATGTAGTAGGGGGAGGTATGTAGTGAAACATTTTTTTGTACACTTTTTAATTAACAAACTTTGCTTTTGTTTTGAAAAAACTTAAAGCTTCCACAGAGAGGTGCCTATGCAGTGTGAGTATGAGGCTGCCTGTGCACACCATCTCCCCTGTTTTGGTTTTTCACCCGCCGAGGGGACCGAGGCAGAGGCCAATGATTTTGTTCAATATTTGGGGAACAATGACATGAACCTCAAATTCACGTCTTGCTCACATTTACAAACCATGCATTTTTTGGACATTTCTTTGACAGCAGATGACACTGTTCGTATTTCTCCATACATTAAACCCACAGCAGTGAATTCTATCCTGGATGCCACGTCATGTCATCCAACGCATGTAATTAAAAATGTCCCGGTGGGTGAGCTCATCCGACTCAAGCGTAATTGCTCTAATCCTCAAGAATTTGACATTATCAATCAGAAAATACACAGAGGCTTGAGTCGGAGGAGTTACCCTACATGGATGTTAAATAGAGCTACCAGTATAGTGGATAAGATCCCTAGGGTCGATCTCATTAAGGACAAGAGTCGCAGAGCAATTTCTGATACAGGTGACTCTTCAAGTACAGTAACCTTTTCTACATCTTATAGTGAACAATATTATGATGTGGTACGTATAATTAAAAAATTCTTACCACTGTTACACACGGACAGCACCATCTCTAGCTCTTTAGCAAACAAAGTCAAGTTTGTATCCAGGAAAGCCCCAACACTAGGCAACATGTTATCACCTAGTTTATACTCCTCACTACCCCCCCATAAAAATACGTGGTTATCGACAAAGGGTTTTTTTAAGTGCGGACATAATCGGTGTATATGTTGTAACCATGCGGCCCCACAAAAATGTTTCCAATCTATTCATGTAGAACAACGACATACTGTAACGAGTTACATTAATTGTAACACATCCTATGTGGTTTATTTAATCACTTGTGAAAGTTGTAAGCTCCAGTATGTCGGGTGTACTAGCGGCCCCCTCAAAAACCGCATCAGGAGACATCTTTCGGATGCAAAAAATGCGGATGCAGTTAATATTTCAATGGCCTCGAGACATTTTCAGATGGCCCATGGTGGGGATTGTAAATCATTCTCCTGCATGGGGATTGAGAGGATCTTTAGCCCAATACGAGGAGGTGACCGAAAGAAAAAAATGTTCAATAGAGAGACCTATTGGATTTTTTGCTTGGAAACCCGGACCCCTAAAGGGTTAAACAAACGACTAGACGTAATATGTCAGTTATAATAAATAATGTAATATCACCTGGTAATCATAGATATTGATATAAGAGTATTGCAAGTTCTCATTTTATCTGATATAAACATATTATGTTTTGTTTTATTGTTACGTGCAATGTTTCCTGAATTGTTAGACAATGCATTGGTTAGATGAAGCTCGAATGTCATTGGTCTATAATCAGCTGGCAATCTAACGAGCACCAATATAATTCTAGGATCATTGCGGTTTTTGTTAGCCATGAATAAGGATGTAGTGTTCATCCGAAACGCGTAGGCTTGTACGTCTTGACTCAGTGCCTCTTTGTGTGCCCATGGTTTTTATACTTTTTTGTACGAGTTCATGAAGATTTGAATAAAGGATTTACATTTTACTACATACGTGGATTGGAACGCCTTTTCCTTTGAGCCGGTGTTTTGGACTTGCATTAATTGCTCCACGGAAGCTGGAGGTAACCGTGCTCGGAATTTCCATCCTAGTGTTGAACACGTCCCAGGTGAGCTGACCATACCCTGTTTGCTTCATTTGGATTACCTTGTGCTTCAGGTCGTGCTCGCTGAAAGGACTGTGCTCTGACTCACAATCATGGACACAGAGGCTGATAGCGGGGCAACTTGTCTGGCGGACTTTCACAATATACATGAAAGGATGAATAGAGCCGCCAGCATATTTGATGTCAATATTGCTGCTCCTGAGTCAAACGATGTTTTTAATTTGAGAACATGCATGCACCAGGTGGAAGATCTGCTAATTAAAGAATTAAAGATCTGGTGGGACTCTGTCACTTTAAAGTCCTATATTGATAAAAAGATGGTGCCAAGAGGGTTGCGTATCAAAAAATTGCCGACTACTATATACTCCACTGAGTTTCTGAAACAATGGAATTTTATCTTGTCTGAGTGCTCCCTTAAATTAATGCGTTTAATAATAGATTATGAGGAGAAAGAAATGGCCACTGTGGGCTCACAAATTCAGAACATGAAATCACATATGCAGAAGTTTGTTACATGCAACGAATTTGAGAATTTGGACAGTAAAGTCAAGGATAATATTAAGGAATATAACTACTATAATACTGCCCCCTGTATAATATATATACTATAATACGAGGGGCCAAGTAAGACCTACCTGACCAAGGTTTGTAGTCTGTTTGCTGCTATATGACTAGATGGGCTTCTAGCCAAATTACACCCTGGCAAGGATAAACATTTCGGACCGCCAAGGTTACAACATTAGTTTCAAGTTGATGTGTAACCTGGACCAGTTTTGAGCACATTTCTCCAGGTTCAGAGATGCCGAGGGGTAAAATAAATTCAGTTTCATCCCCATCTCTAAGCCGGATACGGTTACTGTTACCATCATCTTCTGGAATGAAGCTGGGCAGGATATTGTGCTCTTGCTCAGGAGAAACTGTGACCTCATGTACAAACTCACTAAGACCAGGGATGATGATGGGATCTGGACAGCAGGGTGGAAGGCCCTGGTCAAGTTATGCCAGTACCATAACATAACCCTGCAGGTGGTGTGCTTCTAAGCAGGTCAACCCTGCAGATGGTTTCATGTGTGGTAGGGCCGGTCACATGGTCATATGAGTGCGAACTACCAGATCATCCAGTGCAACCTGTGTGGAGGAATGGGGCATAGCCTCTCTCTTCACTTATGTTCCTGTGATCACGATGGGTGACTTCAATTCCACTAGAGCAACCAGTGATAGACCGACTGGTAGACTGCTCACAAGGGACTCTAAGGTCTTGAATGCTATCATAACGCAGTCAGGTTTATTGGTTGTGTTTGTACAGGGGGGTAAGATACTCCTGTGCTGGAAGATCTAGCAGAATAGAGCTGGAATTGACGAGTCCTATGGAGGTCATTGTGGATAAAAGCGAGAAAACTGTTCCTAACTCAGATCATCGGGTCTTATACCTTTGCCTAGGTCCTAGTGAGCGGCCCGATATGGGCAGGGAACTATGGAGACTAAACTCGAGTCTATTGAAAGAAACATTTGTCCAGGAATTCTGTTCTGCAGTGTGAACTTGAGAGAGTGGATTTCTATAGCCTCATATCTGACTGGTGAGAGGGCATCAAGGAAAAGATCAGGTCCTTCTTAAAGAGATTTTCAGTTAAGAAGGATAACAGTAAGTACAGCCAGTATCTCAAAACTAGAGTCACTGTATTCAGAAAGTGGGGAAAACAAACTAAAATCTCAAATAAGGCAGTATCAGTACAGCCGGTACACATTCCTGTTTGTCGAGCAGGGTTATGGGACCTTAGGGGCCCCTGATCCATGACACTAAGGATTTAGATTTCTCTCCTTTGACAGCAAAAATACTGGTTGGGGAGGCGAAAAAGGCCATTGATTAGATAGAAAATGGGAAACCTCTTTGTGTGCACATCCATTGGGATTGTATCTAATTGTCTAGAAAACCACCTGATACCAGGAGAGGTCCAGAAGGCAGAGAGTGAGAAGAACCCTCTACATAATATAGTGATGTGGGCCCGGTCAGCATAGTTGTGCTGTTGCTGTCAGCAAGGAGAAAAGGGCCCTGGAGAATGGCATTGATACATTTTGGTTCTGCCACCCATCCCGGACCCCTGAGGAATGTGGGGCCCGTAGCAGTATCAGCTGCTATGGCTGTTAAGCCCCAGCTATCATGTGGGGTACTGCCTTCAGAGCTGTGTATCAAATCCTATCATGTGTGATACTGTCTGCTGAGCTGTGTATCTAATCCCATCCTGTGTGATACTGACTGCTGAGCTGTGTATCTAATCCTATACTCTGTGATACAGTCTGCTGAGCTGTGTATCTTATCGTATCATATAGAATACAGTCTAATACACAGACTGCTTATTCAGACAGCCAGTCTTTTATATTAGTATGTTCCATAGTCAATGAATGTGCAATCTGTATGCAGTCCATTTTTTCGTAAAAGCCACAAGGCAACCAGCTGGGCTGGGCAAAAAATACATTAAAAAACCATTATTTTTTTGCGGATGTGAAAAAGACAGATGACATATGGCTTTTTAAAAATGGATGTAGATACAATACGGAATGAACACATATATAACACGACCACGTTTTTTTGCAGAAACGCAACAGTAACACCCGTCTGAATAAAGCCTAAAAAATATTAGGAACTTCTCTACCCCTTCATGACCCCTCCATCATTCCCTTTAAGAGCCTCTGTCATTGTCATATCTGATAAAACGAGAAGCTGGAAGACTCTGACCCCAACTACCGGAATAGTCATCAATAAATTCCAGGTCATTCACTTCTGCAGAGAGGAGCTGCTGTGCTGCCACCTAGTGGCTGTTATAGGGGGATGTGTAGATGACACTGTTATGGGGGGGTATGAGGGGTGTAGATGAGACCGTTATAGGGGGGGGGGATGAGTTCATTATGGCGGAAGACGTGTAGGGGGAGCTTAGAGGATAGATGTGTGGAGGATACTGTTACAGGGCTTATTTGATTTGTAAAGCGCTACGGAATTTGATGGCGCTATATAAATAAAGATTATTATTATTTTTGTAGAGCATTATTATAAAGTCATTATTTTCTTTATTAGTAGATTCCTGTACACTATATACATATTTTATCGATCTTCTCTCCTTGGATCTTCAGGATTCAATAAAATAGAAATTCATTCCTCCTGTAGGGGGCGATCTCCACGGCTCAGCTGTTTGCCTACAGTCTCTGTTTTCTGTCCTGGATTGTATGGATGCGACACTCAGTCTCTGCCAGCCCCGGGGCCTCTGACCTCAGGACTGCAGCCCCCCGTCCCCCCCGGTCTTCAGACGTTTCGACGCTTGGTCCTCTGGGGGGTTGTATGTCTGCAGGGCCTGCGCCACATGCTCAATGTCCCAGTGCTCCTTCCGTAAGGTTTCATCGTCCAGGGTGAAAGGTCCCTGCTTGGTGCGGATGAGCCCGGTCACACTGGCACAACTGGACAAAGCTGGAACCAAGAGACAAGGAAGAGACTGTTAAGAAGAACCCATAGGTTGAGAAACAAGCCGCCCCCCCCCCCCCCCACGAGATGAGAGACCGCACAGGCCGAGACACGAGCAGGAGGAGAAGGAGATCGCATACAGAGAGGAATGTGCCACGGACGTTACCTTCTCCGATATCTCGGATGAGACTGCGCACATAGAAGCCGCCTCCGCACTCCACCTCTGTAAGAGAAGATAAAGAGAAGATGAGCAGAACCACAGGAAACACAATATCCGATACCAGCACACGACATATGGCGGAGGGGTAGGTCACATGTCATCAATTATCTAAGAATTGGTCAGTGAGGCGGATAATGATGTCACTAGGAGGATGATGACATCACCAGGCACCTCTCCTCATTCTGATCAGAGAGGTGGGGGTTAGCAGCCCCTTGTTTTGGGGGGTTTCCATACACCCACCGAGAGTGAACAGCGGAGGCTGGAAATCGGTCAGCGCCAGCTTGTAGACCACCACTGGCCGCGCCGGCTTGGCCTCCACCTGCGCCCCCTCCCGGACCAGACACGACAGCCGCTTCCCGTTCTTTTTTAATGCCGAAAACCTGAAAAGAGAAGTTGTTCCAGCATGAAACCCTGAAGACGAGGAAATCCTGAGGAGGGAAGCAGCAGCGGCATTACAGCAACCCTCCCCAGCCATCAACCTGATAATTGAGCCCCTGCATTGATGTCACCAAATTATTAGGATTTTTTTTTTTATCCATTGTTTAGTTTTGTTATTTGAAAGCGTAGATCATACAGATCTCTGTAACAGGGCAGTGTATGAGGAGCCGCCTGGACCAGAGGAGGACCCAGGCTCCTCCCCATCGTGATGTCACCACCGATCCTCTGCGGAACTCCCGCCTACTCTATTAACGGGCTTTTTCTCTGTAGACAAACATCGTACATCTATTCCGGCCGACACAATATTATAATTTAATATTTCATTGTATATAAAGCAATAAAAAGATCAGCAGATAATTAACCGCTCATCTCCGCAGCCATTTTCTATGGCAATACTCAGGCTATTTTCCATCTCAAAGCTATAACTTTTTTTTATTTTCTGGTCAATATACCTGTATGGGGTAAGTTTTGGGTAAGTTCATCTGTTCTACTGCTGAACTTATTAACCCTTTCTGTGCAAAGCAAAAAAAAATTATGGAACTGTATTGTGGAACCCAATACTCTTGGCCTATATGCACACAGTGATATTAAAATTAATAGGTTTTCTTTTTTCTTTTTTTTTTAAATGACCCTCATTTGTATAATGAAATCCTTTGGAGTGCAAAAAAAATGTAGTTTTTATTTGGTCACATTTAGTTTTCATAAAATTTTTTGATGACATATAAAATAATTTTTTGTTTGATGGATAGTTGACGGGCGATCCAAATAAAAATCTAAGCAGTCAACGACATAGTCATGTGAGAAACCAGAACGGCCGCCACCATCATTGAGGTTCGTCCAAGTCCATCTTTATTTCATGCTAAAAGCACAAAGTAGTTGGGGAGGGAAAGGCTGTACGCTGACATGAGAAGGCCGTTGCACGCTGTACTAGCGCTTCATGTGGCTTTCTATTAGGCCCTACCTCAATCCCTCAGAGGCCCCCAGGCTGCCTGTGACATCATCAGCACCCAGTGATTACTGTTGCAGGGTGCCAATGGGTGCTCACTGCCTCTGCACCTGCTTCCACGTTTGTCCTAGACCCAATGTCCTGCAATCTTCTTCTGATACGGCGCCGTATAAAAGCATGACATTTTTGTCCTGTAATTTAACCCCCTGTATACTGATATCATCAGTGCCCCCCACACACACTCACTCAATAGTGACATCATAGTGTAATGTGATCATACAGGACGGAGACACTTACAGAGGAGGAACCTGCAGGATATTCCCAGAGAACTTCTCCAGCACCTTCTCCAAATCCTCTCTAGTGATATGATCTGAGGGCGAGAGGAACCAATCAGACACCAACATGGACCAGACCCCAAACCCTACTGCCTGGTACCACTGGGTGTGCTCAGCTGTCTAATATCTCTCTCTGTTATCAGCCATTACATCCCGGGGAGAGGAGACTGTACAGGGGGGATACAATCTATTACTCTCTGTTATCAGCCATTACATCCCGGGGAGAGGAGACTGTACAGGGGGATACAATCTATTACTCTCTGTTATCAGCCATTACATCCCGGGGAGAGGTGACTGTACAGGGGGGATACAATCTATTACTCTCTGTTATCAGCCATTACACCCCGGGGAGAGGAGACTGTACAGGGGGGATACAATCTATTACTCTCTGTAATCAGCCATTACACCCCGGGGAGAGGAGACTGTACAGGGGGATACAATCTATTACTCTCTGTTATCAGCCATTTCACCCCCATGAGAGGAGACTGTACAGGGGGGGGGGGATACAATCTATTAATCTCTGTTATCAGCCATTTCATCCAGGGGAGAAGAGACCGTCCAGGGGGATACAATCTATAACTCTCTATTATCAGCCATTACATCCCGGGGAGAGGAGACTGTACAGGGGGATACAATCTATTACTCTCTGTTATCAGCCATTACATCCCGGGGAGAGGAGACTGTACAGGGGGGATACAATCTATTACTCTCTGTTATCTCTGTTATCTCTATTATCTCTGTTACATCATGGGGAGAGGAGGCCTTACAGGGGGGATACAATCTATTACTAATATAATAGATATAATCTATCCCAGATGATGGGGTTCCTGTATATAACTCGGTCCTGTCTGTCCCCCTCCCGCGTTACTATAATGTGTTGAGGTTGGTGCAGGATTTACCATACGGTTTCTCGTCGGTCACGGTGCCCGATTCATCCAAGGTGTCAGTTGCTTTTCCCAGCTGCGCGGTTGTGGTGTATTTCTGCCGGAGAGAATACAAGCCATTACTGTACCTGCCTCTCAGAGCTGTAGGAAAGCTGGGTATCATAATCCAGTTTACCCAGGAAAAGTTACCAAGAGACAAAAATACAATACAATACAATGATTTTCATGAGAGGAATGTGGGCAGGTAAGTTCTGTGGTCGGTATGTTATTGGGTGGGGAATGACGTCTGGTGTGATTACCTTACTGCCGCTCAGCATCGCCCCCAACATCTTGGTCCCATCTCCAATACCAACCACTGGATGGAAATCAGCAGAAGTCATGGAGGGAGAGAAAAAGAAAGCGCCAGTCACATGACCCTATAATTCCTTCCCCCTGAAAAAAGGCACCGCTTTCTGTATATATAGTGAGAGCCAGGGACCCCAGCCACGATGTGTATCCTACAGACATGGATCAGCCTCAGTCATGTACCAGAAACACATCAGGGCGATGGATCCATCATGTAGTGTCCATAGTCTATATGACTCCTTATATCGGCACCCCCTCCCCATAGACTTTCAGCTATAACCCAGAGATCATAGCCTATGACTTCCCCACATCAGCACCCCCTTTCCTTTACACAGAATGTCGGCCATTACCCAGAGACCACAGCCTACGACTTCCACACATCAGCAGCCCCTTCACTCTCCATAGACTGTCAGCCATTTCCCAGAGACCACAGCCTATGACTTCTCACATCAGCACCCTCTTCCCTGAACATAGACTGTCGGCCATTACCTAGAGATGATAGCCTATGAATTTCACACATCAGCACCCCCTTCCCTCTCCATAAACTGTTGGTCATTAGCCAGAGACCATAGCCTAGGACTTCCCCAAATTGGCACCCCCTCCCTCTCCATAGACTTTCGGCCATTACCAAGAGACCACAGTCTACGACTTCCCCACATCAGCACTCCCTTCCCTTTCCCACAAATTCGGCCATTACCCAGAGACCACAGCCTATGACTTCTTAAATCAACACCCCCCTCCCTCTCCATAGACTGTCGGCCATAACCCAGAGACCACAGCCTATGACTTCTCACATCAGCACCCCCCTCCCTCTCCATATCCTGTCGGCCATTACCCAGAGACCACAGCCTATGACTTCACGGAGACACTTACAGAGGAGGAACCTGCAGGATATTCCCAGAGAAACTTCTCCAGCACCTTCTCCAAATCCTCTTAGTGATATGATCTGAGGGCGAGAGAGGAACCAATCAGACACCAACATGGACCAGACCCCAAACCCTACTGCCTGGTACCACTGGTGTGCTCAGCTGTCTAATATCTCTCTCTGTTATCAGCCATTACATCCCGGGGAGAGGGAGGTTTACAGGGGGGAGACAATCTATTACTCTCTGTTATCAGCCATTACATCCCGGGGGAGGAGAGACTGTACAGGGGGATACAATCTATTACTCTTGTTATCAGCCATTACATCCCGGGGGGAGAGGTGACTGTACAGGGGGGATACAATCTATTACTCTCTGTTATCAGCCATTACATCCCGGGGGAGAGGAGACTGTACAGGGGGATACAATCTATTACTCTCTGTTATCAGCCATTACATCCGGGGAGAGGTGAACTGTACAGGGTGGATACAATCTATACTCTCTGTTATCAGCCATTACATCCCGGGGAGAGGGGAGATGTACAGGGGGATACAATCTATTACTCTCTGTTATCAGCCATTAATCCCGGGAGAGGGAGAGGTGACTGTACAGGGGGGTACAATCTATTACTCTCTGTTATTCAGCCATTACACCCCGGGAGAGAGGAGACTGTACAGGGGGGGATACAATTATTACTCTCTGTAATCAGCCATTACACCCCGGGGAGAGGAGACGTACAGGGGGATACAACTATACTCTCTGTTATCAGCCATTCACCCCCATGAGAGGAGACTGTACAGGGGGGGGGGGATACAATCTATTAATCTCTGTTATCAGCCATTTCATCCAGGGGAGAAGAGGACCGTCCAGGGGATACAACTAAACTCTCTATTATCAGCCATTACATCCCGGGGAGAGGAGACTGTACAGGGGGATACAATTAGAACTCTCTGTTATCAGCCATTACATCCCGGGGAGAGGAGACTGTACGAGGGGGGATACAATCTATCTATCTCTGTTATCTCTGTTATCTCTATTTATCTCTGTTACATCATGGGGAGGGAGGCCTTACAGGGGGGATACAATCTATTACTAATATAATAGAATAATCGTATCCCAGATGAGGGGTTCCTGTATATAACTCGGTCTGTTGTCCCCCTCCCGCGTTACTATAATGTGTTGGGTGGGCAGGATACCATACGGTTTCTCGTCGGTCACGGTGCCCGATTCATCCAGGTGTCAGTTGCTTTTCCCCGCTGCGCGGTTGTGGTGTATTTCTGCCGGGAGAGAATACAAGCCATTACCTGTACCTGCCTCTCAGAGCTGTAGGAAAAGCGGGTATCATAAGCCAGTTTTACCCAGGAAAAGTTACCAAGAGACAAAAAATACAATACATACAATGATTTTCATGAGAGGAATGTGGGGCAGGTAAGTTCTGTGGTCGGTATGTTATTGGGGGTGGGGAATGAGTCTGGTTGTGATTACCTTACTGCCGCTCAGCATCGCCCCCAACATCTTGGTCCATCTCACATACCAACCACTGGATGGAAATCAGCAGAAGTCATGGAGGGAGAGAAAAAGAAAGAAGCGCCAGTCACATGACCCTATAATTCCTTCCCCCTGAAAAAGGCACCGCTTTCTGTATATATAGTGAGAGCCCGGGACCCCAGCCACGATGTGTATCCTACAGACATGGATCAGCCTCAGTCATGTACCAAGAAACACATCAGGGCGATGGATCCATCATGTAGTGTCCTGTCTATGACTCCTTATATCGGCACCCCCTCCCATAGACTTTCAGCTAAACCCAGAGATCATAGCCGATGATTCCCCACATCAGCACCCCCTTTCTTTCACAGAATGTCGGCCATTACCCAGAGACCACAGCTACGACTTCCACACATCAGCAGCCCCTTACTCTCATAGATGTCAGCCATTTCCAGAGACCACAGCCTATGACTTCTCACATCAGCACCTCTTCCCTGAACATAGACTGTCGGCCATTACCTAGAGATGAAGCCAGAATTCACACATCAGCACCCCCCTTCCCTTCTCCATAAAATGTTGGTCATTAGCCAGAAGACATAGCCTAGGACTCCCCAACTTGGCACCCCTCCTATCCATAGACTTTCGGCCATTACCAAGAGACCACAGTCTACGACTTCCCCACATCAGCACTCCCTTCCCTTTCCACAGAATGTCGGCCATTACCCAGAGACCACAGCCTATGACTTCTTAAATCAACACCCCCCTCCCTCTCCATAGACGTCGGCCATAACACAGAGACACAGCCTATGACTTCTCACATCAGCACCACCCTCCCTCCTCCATATCCTGTCGGCCATTACCCAGAGACCACAGCCTATGACTTCTTAAATCAGCACCCCCTCCCTCTCCATAGATGTCGGCCTAACCAGAGACCACAGCCTATGACTTCTCACAGCAGCACCCCCCTCCCCTCTCCAATATCCTGCGGCCATTACCCAGAGACCACAGCCTAGACTTCCCACACATCGACAGCCCCTTCCCTCTCCATAGGGTCGGCTTACCCAGAGACCACAGCCTATTCTTACCCCAATCGGCACCCCCTCCCTCTCAATAGGACGTCGGCGCATTAACGAGCAAGCGTAGCAGTCCTGAGGCGGAGCTGTCCAGGGTTCCTCCGTGGCCGATCTTCAGCGTCTGCTTCTTCCTCTTCGTAAATTCTTTCAGTCCGGCTTCTAGGAGGAGAAAGTGGAGAATAAGACAAGACATGCGGAGGCCCCGCACTGGGCAGCACAGTGTTAATAGACAGAACAGAAAAAAATAAGTAAAAAAAAAAAGTTTTTAAATGTTTACGACATAAAATGCGACTACAATGTGTGGACAGAGAATCCCCCCCGGGGAGGGGCAACAGTTATCCACATTGGTCGCATTTACTGCAGCAAAAGTCACTTGTAAAGAAATAATTGATATATTCCGGATAATCTGCAGAGTGGCTGACATCTTTCTATAGGGGACTCTGTATAAAGCCATTATAGCCTACATCAACCAATCAGATGGTGGCTTTCATTCTCCCCACACAGGCTAGAATATGACAACACAGGTGTAATTGGCTTCTGCGGCTCTGACCTGTCAGCAAGCGGCTCTTGAGCTCGTTCAGGGCCTGGGCGGACGTGACCCCCGGGGGTTTGTACACCGGGAACAGACCGCTCAGTGCCAGCAGCCTAGAAGCCTTTTCCGCCGCCATGCCGGCTCCTGCTCTGAGGTCATCACCGGGCGCCGCGTAGCGCGGGGGATTCTGGGAGATGTAGTTCTGACGCTGCTGACCCGAGTCACGTGACGTGTGAGCCCCGGAGCTACTGGGGCACTACAAGTCCCAGCGTATTCTATTCCAATCAGGCCCAGAACTATACATAGCAATCACCCTATAAACTCCATATATTGAGCGCCTATGGGGTGATGCGCCCACATTCTAGTGTCCATTACTAATACACGCATTACTATACAGTACAGTAACAATACCCCTCTATACTCCATATACCGAAGTCCTCAGGGGTGCGGGTCAAATCCAACTGGGCATGAGCACAGACTCATATACATCCGTATCTAAATTGTATCCGTTTTAATAATAACAATTCCTTTATTTATATAGCGCACACAGCGCTGCGCAGAGTTTGCCAAATCAGTCCCTGTCCCCATGGGGATCACAATCTAATTCACCTACCTGTATGGTTTGGAGTGTGGGAGGAAACCCACGCAAAAACAGTGAGAACATACAAAATCTTTGCAGATGTTGACCCTGGAACTTGAACCCAGGTCCTCAGCACTGCAAGGCTGTAATGCTAACTACTAAACCACCACGCAGTCCGTTTTGTCATGTCGAAGGCTTGAGAAGGAACAATCCTCTTAATGACACTGTTTCGGCACAGAATCTGATTAATTGGGATACTTTTATATTGCTGAAGTGAAAAATAAAACACTAAAGGAAAAAATCTGCAAAACTGCAACCCGCAAGTGGTTGTACCATGTATGTAAGTTATCCCCTATCCACAGGATTCTGGATAACAAGGCCATCGGTGCTGGGACCTTCAAACATCTACAGAACGGGGTCCGACGGGGAGCATGTCCTGCAGGTCCATTTAGTACTATGAAAGTTTCAGAGATACTTGGGCACTGTGCTCGCCCCCTTCTGTCGCTCACATACAATTGAATGGAGCAGCAGGGCCCATCGGTGAGGAATACATGGAGACATTGTAGAGACTGAACCCACAGCAACAAAGAGAGCATTTGTGCTACTGGAACCTAAGATGAACAGAAGTCAGAATCCTCTACCTATGGGTGTTCTGCAGTGTTATTGTGGTATGTGCCTTGGGTACAGCACAGAGTATAAGATGGGGTGACGGAGCCGAACGAAACTCTCCTGCCTTATACATGACAAGTGTCTGATAGGGATGTTGAGATCACAGCTGTGTCCTAGGCTAAACTGGTGCACACATATCTGGGGGGTTCGGGGTGGTGCTGGCACCCGGCCTGGGGGACAGTGAAGACCACGCTATAGGGATAACAATGACAAAATAAGTACAGCTATTCTCCATAACAACCAATCACTGAACAGATTTAATTTTCTTATCAAAGTTCAGGAATTGAGAGCCGGTCTTTGGTTGTTGCGGGTGACAAGGACATAGTTACATCCTAGATATCATAATCCTGGTATTTGAAGCCCGGGTTTCAACATAATGATGAAATAATCGAGAATGGACACTTACCTGACTGCTCCATGGTGAGTGCTGGGGACCACAGGCATGGTGACCGGAGCACTACGAGTCCCAGCACACCTCAGCAGGACATACAAGTGGTGTGGTGTGCCACCACGTTACCTTTGTATGGGAGTCACAGGAGGATCAGCCACCGTGTTTCTCTATATGACATCACAGCCCAATAAGAATAATGGCAACTGAACTACCCCTAAACTATGCTAATTAGTTTCTCTACTGTCAATGAGGTGGGCAGGCTCCACCCATTTGACAGTAAAGGGCTTAAAATGTGTATGTGAATTTGCAGCCTGCCTGTACCTGTGTCAGTCTCCTCTCCCTGTCATGTCATGTCATGTGCATCAAGCAGGCAGAGGGATGGCGTGGAGAAGGAGGAAAACTAGAAGAGGCAGGGCCCCAGAGCAGATTTCTATGGACGTTTATATACACACATTAAGTTCTATAGTCATGCACTCCCTATTATTTACTCAACCACATACATATACACACATTTATGTACTCATATATACATTTATACACTTACACATACATTACATACAATCTTATGTACACAACCATACTTTTATACACACATTAGTATACATCAAAAAGCATACTGTATAGTACACACATATACATATAGTATTAATGCATCCTATACTTAGACATACAGTATACAATCACCATATGACTACATACATCATATATACACATACATAAAGTAAATACAAACATATACAGCAAATATACAGTATATATTCTTCCCCAGTTGCTGTATATTATTACAGTTACACCTATTTGGATAAAGAGTAAATTTTTCAAAATCATTGAGAGGTTAATGAATGATCTTATATGGGGAAGGAAGAGGGTAAGAATTAAACTTGAAGTATTTTACAAAAAAAAAAAAAAAAATATATACAGTATATATGTACAGGATATATGCACACACCATATACAGCATATAAATAACTACACATACAGCATGTACAGCAGGTGGGACGGTTGTGCAGGTGCCTTTGCCGGCAGGTGGGCGGCCGTGTGAGTGGGCCCCAAACGATGTGCAGACAGGCCTGGTCAGCATCGCAATTGCATTGCGAGCAGAGGGTCCGTTACCGTTGTGCTGTTCCTACAAACAAGCACCTCTCTCAACAGGGAGGGACAGGCCCAGGAGAATGGTATTAATAACTTTAGGTTCCACCGGAAAAGGAGGGGGAAGGGGGAAAAAAAAGAAGAGAAAAGGGGAAGTGGGGAGAGAGAAGGGGGGGGGAGGAGAAAGAAAGGAAAAGGGGGTGGGGTAATATATTCTCAGCGCCTCCTGTTCGGCTCCGTCCCCTTCATGTCTCCATTCATCCCCATAAAATCCTGAAGAGAACTGAAAAATCAGCCCCAAGCAATTATCGGAGATCACCATAGTCCAGTTCGAACTACCTGGAGTGAAGACCCTAAATCCCCTGTAGTTCCCAAAACAGGTGCCCGCGCGTCCTCTTTTCCACCCAAACCAATACGTTTACAAACATGAAGCAAAGCATACTGTGGACACACAGCATAGTATTATGCTCCTATCGTAACTACGTTAACAACACATTGGTACTCATACTCTATAACCTACTATATACCACCATATACACATAATAACCGTATGCTTCTTCTTCCCCAGTTGACTGTATATTATTTACGTGTACACTCTTGAAAGATTCAATGTTCAAATCATGAGAGTTAATGAATGATTCGTTATGGGTAAGAGAGTAAGATTAAACTTGAAGATTTACAAAAACAAAAAAAAAAATATATACAGTATATATGTTACAGGATATATGCAACACAACTATACAGCATGATAAATAACTACACATACAGCTGTACACGTGGGGCGTTTGCAGTGCCTTTGCCGGCAGGTGGGCGTCGTGTGAGTGGGCCCCAAACGATGTGCAGAACAGGCCTGGTCAGCAGCAATTGCATTGCGAGCAGAGGTCCGTTACCGTTGTGCTGTTCCTACAAACCAAGCACCTCTCTCAAATGTAAGGACAGCCAGGAAATGGTATTTAATAATAACTTTAGTTCCACCGAACATCCCCCCCCCTCTGCTATTATGCCCCTGGTGTGGAGTAGAGGAAGAATGCAAGTTGCAGATGCCCTTTCTTTTCGGGACTCCAACATGCTGCTGGAAAAGTGCCAGCCAGGGTATGTGAAATCAAGTTTTATAACTACTGGAATTATTCAGAATGTTCCCAAGCGTTATAGAACGGAGCTAGCACAGCTATTGGAACCCAGACCCAGCTAAATTGACATTCACTTTGAGAGCACAAGTTACTACCAACTAGAGATGAGCGACACTAAAATGCTCGAGTGCTCGTTATCGAGACGAACTTTTCCAGATGCTCGATTGCTCGTCTCGAATAACGAGCCCCATTGAAGTCAATGGGAACTCGAGCATTTTCAAAGGACCATGGTTCGGGAATAAAATGTGTTAATTATTGAAAAAGAATGTCTTCTGATAAGTTAGCAGATGTATGCAAACATCTGCAATCTATTCTTCACTGTTCCGCGCGTATATATTACTCCCGACAAGTTATCAGATGTGAAGAACAGTGAAGAATAGATAAAAACAGTGAACACAGGTATCATTTAGTGAAAACACAGTGAATAAGATTACAGAGTTCTGCACATCTGCTTACTTGTCGGGATATACGCTGTCCGTGCCCCTCGCGCCTCCGTGCCCGCTGCTCTCCGTGCCCATGTCTCCGTGCCCCATGTCTCCGTGCCCCATGTCTCCGTGCCCCGTGCTCCCGTGCCCCGCTCTCTCCGTGCCCCATGTCTCCGTGCCCCCTGTTCTGCCCCCTGCTCTCCGTGCCCCATGTCTCCGTGCCCCTCTGCTCTCCGTCCTGTCTCCGTGCCCCATGTCTCTTGTGCCCCTTGGCCCCATTCTCTGTGCTGCCCGCTGCCTGTCTCTGTGCTGCCGCTGCCCCAGTTCTCGTGTGCCGCTGCCCCCGTCTCTGCTGCTTTGTCCCCCCCCGGTGTCTCTGTGCTGTCTCCCCGGTTGTCTCTGTCCTGCTCCCCGTGTTCTTCAATGTGTTCTTCACACATATATATTGTTCTTCACATGCTATTTTGTTCGCACCGTTCCGCGCGTATCTTCCGACAAGTAAGCAGATGTGCCGAACATCTGTAATCTATTCTTCACTGTGTTCTTTACTGTGTTTTTTCACTTAAATGATCCTGTGTTCACTGTGTTCACTGTTTTTATTCTATTCTTCATTGTTCTTCACTGTGTTTTTTTAATTAAATGCTCGATCTCGAGCAGGGGAAATACTCGTCCGAGCAACGAGCCGTCTCGAGTACCTTAATACTCGAACGAGCATCAAGCTCGCGGACGCAGCATGTTCGCTCACTCTCTACACCAACGTTTATCCAGAAACAGCGACAGGATCAGTGCAACGTCCTTCTATATTATGGGAGATTCAGCATCAGTAGAATAAAAAAAACAAAAAAAATCTAAGGTCATAAAGGCGGAGAAGGGTCCAGGATTCATCTCTAACCAACATGAGGACCGCACATCCACACATCACACAATGATCTACTGCCGGAGGCTACATTATATAACCAACTCGAGGTTCTTAGTTAATTTTGATCAAATTGTATAAGCCCACCAACCACTTCAAGGTGACCCACCAAAAGAGGTCACCGTTAAGTGGTTGGTGGCTTTATACAATTTGATCAAAATGTAACTAAGAACCTCGTGGTTATATAATGTAGCCGAGCGGCAGTAGATCATTGTGTGATGTGTGGATATGCGGTCCAGTTCTTTTCTCTCCTCATGTTGGTTTAGTATATTCTATCCCTTATTTATTTTGTTTTTTTGCCTGGTACCAGCACTCCGCCCCATTGACCCAAGTGCTTTTAATTAGCAGGAGACTGTATATAGCGCCCGCCTACTTCCCTCAGCAGTTCTGAGACCACATGAACAGTGAGTATTCAACCCTGTTCACACATGGTGAGCCTTATTCCTGTTACATGGTGGGTGCGGTATTGCATGGCGTCGCTGCTTTCTGTGTGTGCGGTGGGGGCCCGGAGCCATGGGGGCTATGCCTGCCAGTAGTATGGGTACTGGGGGGCAACCGGTCTTGGTCCCTGCCGGGGCTGTGTGCTGCAGCGTGGTGGACGCCATGTGATGCTGCACACAATAGTGTAGGGACCAGGGCCCGGGACCAGGTGCCGGGCCCCGGGGTACTGGAGGGGCCCACTCGGGCCCCCAGATCATTGTAGCAGTGTCGGGTGTCTCTCATAGCACTGTCTTCTGGACAGATCGCTATGAGAGCA
Source organism: Engystomops pustulosus (assembly GCA_019512145.1). Taxonomy (NCBI): domain Eukaryota; kingdom Metazoa; phylum Chordata; class Amphibia; order Anura; family Leptodactylidae; genus Engystomops; species Engystomops pustulosus. The sequence goes on along the minus strand of WNYA01000234.1, from coordinate 112,381 downwards.
TTTGCAGCACTCACTGCTTTCCCCGGCAGGAGCTGCTGCATAGGAGACTGAAGGACCTGCGATGACGTCATGGTCACATGACGCGGGGGAGCAGTGACACACAGAGAGACCTCATCAGTGAGGTGAGGGGGAGACTTACAGGGGCCAGGGAATATACAGGAAGAGGAGGGCAGTGTGTATACAGGGGGGAGGGGGCAGTGTGTATACAGGGGGGGCAGTGTGTATACAGGAGGATGGGGGCAGTGTGGTATACAGGGGGTAGGTACAGGGGGGCAGTGTTGTATACAGGAGGAGGGTGGGCAGTGTGTATACGGGGAGAGGGGGCAGTGTGTTACAGGGGGATAGGGGGCATGTGTATATACAGGGGGATAGGGGGCAGTGTGTATAAGGGGAGAGGGTGGAGCAGTGTATACAGGGGAGGGGGGCGAGGTGTATAACAGAGGAGGGGGCAGTTGTATACGAGAAGAGAGGTGGCAGTGTGTATACAGGAGTGGGGGGCAGTGTGTATACAGGGGTAGGGGGCAGTCTGTATACAGGGGGAGAGGGTGGCAGAGTGTATACAGGGGGGGCTGTGTGTATACAGGAGGAGGGGGGCAGTGTGTATACAGGAGGGGGGGGGCTGTGGTATAAGGAGGGTGTGCTTGTGTGTATACAGGAGGAGGGGGGCAGTGTGTATACAGAGGGGGGATGTGTCCACGCGGGGGAGGGGGGACATGTGACTACTGAAGGGGGCCCTAAAGGGCCCACTGGCTCTGTCGCCCGAGGGCCCACTAAACCTTGGAAGCCGGCCCTGGTAGGGACCCACCAAAAAGGTCACCTGAAGTGGTTGGTGGGCTTATACAATTTGATCAAAATGTAACTAAGACCTTGAGTTGGTTATATAATGTAGCCTAGCGGCTGTAGATCATTGTATCATGTGTGGATGTGCGGTCCAGTTCTTTTTCTCTCCTCATGTTGGTTCATCTCTAAACCATGTGGCTTGTAACCAAAGAGACGCATAGCTCTGCACAGGATCTGAATGCAGAATAAATTAGTTGTATCCCTATTGCTGACATTGCAGTGTGTAACAAAATGCCCAATATTAAAAAAAGCGTTTCCCGCTGTGGTTTGTGACGCAAGATAAAGTCACCGATCACTTGTCAGCATTTTTTCTTTATTTCAATCTAAGATCGCACAACTGATGATAAATCTGAAAATACTGGTGGCAGCTGATAGATGCCCTGGAGGAAGAGACAAGATGCGGCAGAGCTACAGACAGAGTCCCGGCAATGACTTTATATGCATGTATAATAAAATCTATACATTACATATACACAGAAAGCAAAGTGAATCCTGCCATGAAATATATTATTTCCTTACAAGCCTCGCTCCAACACTAACATTTGCTCCAACATGAAAAAAAATAAATGGGGTGCACATAGCAGCACATGAAGAAGCGGTGAAAGCGGCACCAGGGCACCTGACCACAAGCGCTTCACTCTTCGTCCTGGCGATGGTGGGTGATGATGTGACATGCAAGGACCAGACACAGTGTCACAGACGCAACTATACGGCATAAAGTAATGATAATAGTACTGAAGCATCGGGGTCTTCTCAAAGAAAAATCTCTGAAGTGTTTTAGGTTACGAAAGGAGGAAGGGAGTTCTTCCTTTTTGAGCCCAGTATTAAAGAGGACATCCGGTTGTGATCCGAAAATAGAACGCAATTGCTAGGGTAGCTGCGATGCCACTGCGTGCTGCTGACGCCCATGATGTCATCAGTGAAATGTTTTTGTGTAAAATACTTGATGCATTTTTTATGTAACTCCAGATGAGCAGACTCCACCCACCGCGTCGCACCTCTGTTCCTGATTGGTGGCGGCGCGGAGTCTATATATATTTTTTTTTTAAATAAAATCCATGCGAAACCAAAAACAGGAAAGTCCCAGACGATTAAAAAGTTCTATAGAACACATAAGGTAACGCAGAACGGAAAGAAAATCCGCGACTAACATCTCCTGGCGGCGCGTACGCCTGGAAGTCGCTTCTAAGATCTCTGCCCCATTTCCCTTCTTTTTCCAGAAAAATAAGTCTTTGCCAAAAAAATAAACAAATTAAATAATTAAAATTTGGTCTCGTAGATGCAGCGGTGAGAGTCCTGGGGGCGGAGTCACGGCGTGGAGGTGCTGTGGTATTTACAAAGGCGATGGCAGCTAGTTCTTTGCAGAATTCCTCAAGTACGATGACCCTTCCAGCAACGTCATGTGGTCAACGCGTGTGGAGAGAGGAGATGCAGGAGGAGTAACAACGAATAGAATTATGCGAGAATCCGAATAGCAGAAGGACACTCAGTACTGCCGGCCATACTGGTTAATCTCCACAGGAATGGTTTCATCAGCCGTTTTCCTGCCTGGTTATATATCACTAAAGGGTTGTTCCATAATCCATTAATCTGGAAGATGGAAAACCTAAATGGAGAATCCCTGCACTGTGTGATGGGGCTCTATTCACTTCTAGGATATACATTCATCGTATACTTCTCCATAATAGTGAATGGAGCTCTGGTTACACCATAAACATCCATCCTTTATTCTCCGATCAACCACTTCAGGTCTGCAACTGATCCCCTAGCCATGAGACACCCCTATAATAACTAGATCCCTTCTGTAATCTGGAAAAGGTTGTGTAATACATGGTAAGGGTGAATGTGACAATACTACAGTGAAACTCACATTGGACCATCGGGCTCCAGTCCCAGCAGCCTCTTCCTTACAAGCAGGAGTTTAGGGGTGAAGTCTAGGATCCGCTGAATTCTCCATGATCTCCCCACCACCTGGATAGAAGAGACACTAGCGTTATACGGGGCGAGTCACTACAGGGTGATTAGGTGGATGCCTCCTTATTAAGGGATGCCAGGAATCCCGTAAAAAGCCTTGACTTACAATGGACTACAACATCACAACATTAATCGCAGCAAAGCACCTCACCGCGATGACTGAGAAGAGGGAGCGGCACCCGGGGCCAGGTTGACATAGGGGTCCAGAGAAATTCAGTATATGAGGGTGGGAAAGAGAAAGCTTGGAGAGCACAGACGTCACCTGTAGGTTCACGTATACGGCTGCGGAAGAATTCATCAACTATTAACATACAATGAGCATCCGATGAGACGACATACATCAGAGCCCTGAACCCTCCCCTTATTACCAAGACCACTCCCACAACAGGCCGCGAGGTGACACCATCCTGCTAAGTCTGATGCCTCTGTATTGTAGCCCTTTAGCAGGAGGCCCCCATAGAAAGGCTGTGTAGTCACATCTCACTACAAATAGCACTTTGGGGTGTGAACGGAGCTTTGGCAGGTACCTGATCGAGTATTCGGCCCATCCTGTCAAACAGAACTTTCAGGAAATGTCCCTCGAAGAAAGGAGCCTCTAAATTGCACTTTTCAATGGGTTTGCTGTGGCGGGGCCAATCCCAGCGGAGGCAGATGCACAGTAATCCCGAAACTGGATGAAAAGAGATTGGAGACGTCATTTACTTGTGTCCAGAGGTTATAGGAATAATTCTATGGAACAGCGAAAGTAATCCAATTTTCATATTGATGTTGACTCCTCAATAGGGTCCAACACCCTGGACTGTGCACTGATCGCTGTGTGGGAATCTCTCTGAGCATCGCAGACTATACAGTTAGTATGAGTATGTTGCATACAGTACATAGTGGCTGTGGTGGGAATTACAGCTCTGCAGCCAGAACAATTTTATCAGTTTGGGATCCAAGTGTTGGACCCCTACCAAGGCCATACTGACTACATATATACTGGGATAAATCTTGGATAGGAACGCCTGTTTAGATAAGAAACAAGTGTCCATGTTTCAATTCACTTTGCATTACATTTTCAGCACCCTCATCTGCTTACCTAACTATTTGCAAGACTTTCATGACAATTCATGTGCAGGGCTCTCTGCTTGTGGCAGATTCATCCACAGTAGAAATGCAACATGGTGGGTGTTAAAAATGATGAAAGTAAGAGACACATCTCTGACCAAACCTACTAGGGTAAGGAGCAGTGGTCATCCATACTGCCTTCCCATTTAAAGCAAAGCGTCCCCAGGAATGTGATTTTTTAGCTGGCCGATAGCTTCTGTATGCCGATTTTAAAATGACTTTGTCAGCATTCATAATTATTTCGGACTTTATAAAAGATAATATAATTACTTGGCTCCCAGCCAGCAGCATGTGGCGATTCCCAGGGGTGTGTAGGGAGTGTTACAGCTGCAGCCTGTTGTCCCCTCACCACATTCTCCTTTACTCCCCACCATTCCCCCTTCCTACTCAATGCACATGATAGGAAGTGGGGATCGGAGGGGGGAGCTGGATGAGTGTGGAGTAAAGGAGACTGACCGACACAACACGGTTTAGCTGCCACTCATATACTCTGCTGACATGGAGCCAGTATGGTGAAATAAAGTTTTATAAAGTACTGAAATGATTGCTGACAAGGTATTTTTAAACTCAGCAGAGCATATGCTTTGGAACCTGTCAACAGCTAAAATGACATATCCGGGTGACAGGTTTGCTTTAAGTTATAGGACTGATGGAGATATTCTTTAGGGCCAATTAAGATACTAAACAACCCACAGTTCTAATATCACCTCTGTCTGTGGAATAACAAAAAAAAAAAAAAAAAGCTTCTACTTTACTGGGGAAGATTGGCTTCTGGCTTTTTGGACATCTGCCGGACCTATGGACATACACAGTGAAGTTGGAATATACGATGATAGTCGCACTGAATGGCTTCATTGCACAGGGAGCAGCAGAGCAGGTAAGGTAGAAGCAGATTTTGTTTTGTTTTTTATTGCGACGAACACTGGGGAGATGTTGGGAATTTGGAACACTTAACCAAAAGTATCCAAATAGGTTTCCCTTTGTGCTGCTTTCATCATCATATCTGCATTAGTCCAATAGAGAGTAGGGGATCACAGAGATGGTAAATCCTGCCGCACAGACACTATTCTAGTTACCTGTCGATGGGCGTCTCTGAGGTAGGTGTCATAGCCGGTGCCTTCTACTGAGATATGAGATTTGGCTTCATCAGGAACCAGACATAAAAACTAAAGAGAGAGAGACACCATCTCAAAATATAATATAGCCCCCGGTTTATAGAAGATAGGTTCTGGAGGTTTGGTTCTGAAGTTGAATCTGTGTAAGTCGGAACTGTATACTTTATCATTGTAACCCCAGACAAAATTTTTTTTGTCTCTGTGACCAATTGGATTTTAAATATGTAAGATTGTCATAAAACCAGGATATAACCATGAAGCTTAATGCGGACACCTGCGATACTGTTACGGCTGATCATTGTAGCCTAAGGCTAAAGTACAGTTAATACCAACAGAGGGTCCGTTTGTAACTAGGGGTTGTCTGTAAGTCAGGTGGTTCTTAAGTAGGTGACATTGTCAGGGGTTCCTTCCTGGACTCACCTGGTGACGATTTTGTGCACTTCAGTTTTGCCATCGGTCCTCTGATGATCAGGGGTGATGGGGGGAGACGCGCTCAACACTCCTTAGTCAATGCGTTGTCTGGAGAAATTTCTGAAATATTGGATCTTCTTCAGATCTCTGTTGGCAGAGTCAATAGTAAATTATAAACACAAAAGATCTGTATATAAGTGAATTAGACAGGAGCAGGGCACTCATTAACTTACACTGCTCCGGGATATGCCCGTTCCACTATGTCCTTGTCCTCGGGCACGGAGGCTTGTACTCGGGTGTAGATTCTCTCCTTAGATTACGCAGTATCAGGTATAAGGGATGTGCTCATTAGGTTTCTGTAGTAGGTGCTCAAAGAGCCGCAGTGTCATAATACTGATCTGTGGACACAGAATTATTATTAGGAGATGCTCCACAGCACCCGGTGATAACATGGAGATACAGGGCCTGTTTGGCTGCCATACTACTCATGAATCATAGGATTGTACACAGATCTGTATTGATTGTTACAGGCCCACCATTTTATCTGCACTGGTACACGTGTAGCGAATAATAAAAGTAGGAAACTTTCATAACTTTGACATAAAACAATGGAGGAAGCAGTACACAAGCGACCGCCTCCTCTTGGTTTGGATCCTGTGTGAGGCCGGGGTCAGAGATCTCATATCCGGATTTAAGGCTCATCCTCGTCTGATTAGTGGTTGCATGTTCGTGAGGCGAGGCGTAATGAGGAACCTCTGGATGCAGCCGAGGTTCTCTGTTCGCTGCTCCCCCGAGGAAAATACACACTCCTTCCAGCAGAGCCTCAGCCGTGACCTGCCGCACAATTCTATGGAGGAGGTGAGGTGGCCGTAAGGATCCACGATCTCCGACTGAGAAAACCAAAGAGAGGAATAGGAGTAATCAATAACAATAGAGGCATCCCTACTCAACCTATTCACAAAATATAGGAGTATTACAAGAGGGTTTCTACTATGCTCTGTCATGATGGTTACAATGCATCCAGCCTAGCAATCCTGACTCCAGTGTTTCTGATAACTACTGCCATTCTACAATTGTGCAAGTTCTCTGCTGTTCCAAGCGCCGGGTGGGTTCGATTGGCTCTTATTGGGAATGTTTCCATTCTATTGGGAAACCGTTACAATGATTAATTGCAGAAAGTATCTATGTTATAATCTGAAAATCCTATAACCAGGTTAAAGAGGAAGCTATATTAACCTCACTTAACGCTCTGCGCCGTAGCTCTACGGCGCAGAGGTATAAGGCGATGTGTGAAGAGGCTCACGGCGTGTCCTCTTCATCAGAGGTGGGGGTGTTGCAATTGCCACGCAACAACCCCCACCGCTAATAACGCGGTCGGTCTTGCACCGAGTCGCGAGCTATTAACCCTTTCAAGCGACGGCTATTCAACCTTTGCCGAGGCGGTTGTTAACAAGACGGCGGCGCGCGCGGCACAGCCATCTTTATTCACGATCGCCGCGCCCCCGAATGTAGCGTGTCGTGTTATTTGGACCTGCGAAGGTGCCCGTCGTTGCAGCCCCAGCGACGTTTCCCCCTTGGGAATTTTTTTTCCGCTTACCAGCGTACGGCTTCATATACCCTCCGGCAGTAAAATTGTTACGCACCAGTGCCCTCATGTCAGTACACAGTATGAAGTTATGGTTTTTGATAGTTGGAGAGCGAGAATGCCGAACCCTGCGTCCTTAAGGGTTAGAAAAGATGGGGACTGGGACACATATATATTATATATACCAGGTAAAGAGGAGTCATTTGACGTTTTTTCGTGGTTGTGAGCGGTTTCATATTTTTTCAAGGACAATGTCGTCATATGGGACAGTTCGGTTAGAACATCCTGCCCCCAAATCAGAATCCTCCATCATCTTATACGTGGCAGGACTGGATGTCAGGCCCACCGATCTGATACGTCATGATACGTTTCTGAGGTAGGACCACATGTATATTTACCACAGTAATACGTCTGCAATGAGCTGCGGGCTCATACAGCAAAACAGGAATCTCTCCCGCACCGACTGCGCCATAGTTGGTGGCTGCCATCTATATAGGGGTAACAGCCTCTGTAAGGGACAAGCGAGAACTTGTGCATCTCATTCACATCTCAGTCTTAAATACAAAATAGCCAAAGTACATGGTGGGACCTGCCTAAAAGGAACCTGTCAGCAGGTGTGCCCACACAGCCTGCAGCAAGTCTTGGTTTCTCCAAGTGCACCAGCAGACTATCCTCACACTCTGTAATCTCTGCGAGTAACTACCTCCCCCTCTGCACAGGGCGCAGTGTGAGTTACTACCACAAGCCTTACACTAGCTTCTACAAAAACCAGTTCTATAGGGTGATGCTGACAGAAATGTGCAGCAAACAGCAAGTGTGGAGAGGCACCCCCAGTGCACTTGAGCTGTACAATTGGATTATAATCCATATCACGAGTCTGCTGCTTAAACAACATACACAGTGATATGGATAACATATCTCACCAGGGACAATACTGAACAGTGGCTGCAGTCTATTGATTCACAACTGATGTTGTTATATAGTATTAATGTGGGACTTTTCATTCCTGCATCATGACCATTCACTCAACCCCCAGAACTGTGGGCTATAAACCCAGCACTCACCCTGCGCCTCTTTAACATAACTGATCACAATAATCAAACAAGACGGAGGAGAGTAGAGAGCCCTCTTCCCGGGGAAGCCGACGCATCCTCTTATATATTGTAGGGAGCAGCATGCCAGAGCCAACATACTTACATTCTGTTATCACATACATTTACATACCAAAACATACTCGCCCGTCTCTGAGCCCTGCTCCAGAATCAGGTTTGAACCCATGAACCATGAATTTTACCTGCCAGCACTTAATATATTGATATATAATAAATATGTTTAGATTTTAAAATAAAAATCTAAAAAAATTAGTTCCCAGTGGCCTGAATGCACCCTCCCTGACACCCCAATGTCAATAAACATACCCGGGGGGGAAAAGAAGTATGGGAAATTCAAAGTGAGTGCACCTGGACCAATCAGAAATATTTCGGCGGCAACTCACACCATGAAGAGAATGTTTCCTACTGCAGCCACACAACAAAACAAGATCTGACACAGATACCTCCTCACACACAATCGAACCAGCGGTAAAATATGACAACAGGACAATGTGATTGGATTGGACGTCTGGTCCACGGAATCGAGAAAGAATATTCCACTTTCAGTCCTCGAGGAGATCAGTACACACACTGCTGCGGGCTCTAGACAACTGTCCTGAAAGTAGTAGATTGGAGATAGGCATAGGCTGCGTGTGGGGCTAGAAGTCTGGGTCCAGGTGGAGAATTCCAGTGAGGGAGACAGCGGTGTGTTTAATTGCGCAGTGACACAACGTTAAAAGGAAAACTGCGCACTCGCGGGACCGCAACCGCTGACAAGATCAGACAGAGTCCACTACAATAATTCACCCAAGAACTTAACCCCAGCCCTTTGCCCACGGTACTAGAACAAGGAAAGGACTACAAATGTGGAAAGGGGGTTCAGCCAAAAAGTAGCTGTGGGGAGTATATGCGGAACCTGTCCTGAGCCAGAATCACATGCACAGGCATCAAAACCCTGGGGCACCGTACAATAAAACACTTTTAAGACTTGTAAGACTTTCCTAGGAACCCATGAGAGCTCCTGCCAGTCTGTGAGCTGACATTAGGTCCAGCCACCAGTGAGGCAAGCACAGCTGAAAGGCCAAGAAGTAAGGTATAGATTAGAGCGGCCATACCCAATGCACCTTTGGTCTGAATCAAGGCAAGGAGGTATCCCACCCTGCCAGTTAGAAGTGACACAGTGCTATCCAAACAACTGGAACATCCTTTGCTGGAAATAATTGGCCATACAAAATAGGTAAAGAATTTTAAAAATTAATCCTACCGAGATGGACAAAGGTAAGGCAACATGAAATAAGTTGTTTTCGTTTTGGCAATTAGTGATCTAAATTTAAGACTTTGAAGTCTTGAGTAATGTTAGACTTGATTGAGATGCCACAAGGAGTGGAACAGGGAGAGAACTTATCTGAGACCAGGGGGAACAAAACAGATTTACGCCAAATAACCCGTAACCAGAGAAAGATCCAAACCCTGAATCTGGTCTAAAGAGAAATGGGGAGGAACAGTCATCAGCAAAGTACATTGGGTGTCATCATCGTATTAGGACACTTTTTCAGAGATGGAGCCCTTATCAATGCTTTATCATGGGTGGACTCCCAAATAGCCAAAGCAGTTGATTCAATCGCCAAAACAAATAAATAAGGGGACAGGGTGCAGCCTGCCAAGTCGCTGGTGCTAAGCAAAGATCTATGAAATGTTTAGGCTTGTTCCCACCAGAGACGAGGCGGAAATGTGTTTTCACGCATAAAAAAAACTGCGCGTGTAAAAAAAAAAAAAAAAGAAAAGAAAAGTCTCACATCCCGTGTCTTCTCACCCAGACCATTCTATCCTTCTCGTCCCCTACTAGATGTCCAGTTAAATGGATTTTCCCACAAAGAAAGTTAGGTCCTATCCACAGATGGAAATTGCGCGCAGGCCCTTCGTTTGTCGTGATCTGGGGTGGTCTCATCACCGAGACCCCCCCTGAGTCGCAAGCAAGGCCCTATGGATAGGGTCTAACTTCTGTTCATATGAAAACCCCTTTAACATAGCCTGGCCTACAGCTTCCTCTATCCCTCTCCTCTCAATAGCGTTGGGCTGTTAGTACAGTGTCCTTATCCCAGGGACGTGTTGTGAGGCCTCCCACAAATTAGATGCTCTGCTCCTCATATATTCTAATGTATAGGCCAGTTAAAAGGTCAGTACAGGAAAGTTTACCCCAGTTATCCCCTCCCAAGTTTCAAGGTCCAGGGGGTCGATGGACTGTTTGGAAAGCAGTCTGTATAGGGGTCAGCCGGTCGGTCAGCAGCTCGCACAGCAGGTGTCTGCGTAAGGCACTGTGGCAGCCCCCAGCTCCGGCAACTCACCAGCAACATTAACCCTTCACAGGCTTTGACAGCTATCCGTCCATCCTAGAATAGATTACACAGTGGGTTATATCCTCAGTCACGCAAAACAGCCATACCTGCAGGTAGCACAGATGCACTCCGGGGCTCTTGTCAGGTTTAATAAGGAATTGACAAGATTATAATCTTGCAGGATGTTATTAGATGACGGCCCAGGGCAGCACAGGCTCCCAGATGTGTCTGTGGGGGCAGCACTGGGGATAGGCAGGGCTGACATGTACTGCCCCGCTACCACCGTGCTCCCTGCCCCTGGAGGCTGAGCCTGCCTGTGTCATTAGCTACAACCTCCTCTTTGCCTGCCCCCAGCCAATGCCCGGAGTGACTGGTCGATCCAACACTGTCACATGTCTTCACTTTGCTCTGGGAAGATAAACAGGGGGAAAGATTATAGAAAAACACGGACTTCTTAATCTGCACACAGCAAAGCAATCAATATCCACGAAGACCCGCTGTCACACTGGATGATGGAGTCACTGATCTCTGTGTGAGAGTTAGATGAGTTATTTAGGCTATTAAGGAACCTACACTTGAAGTGGCAGGTTTCAGATGGAAATACGCGGCACCAGCTCAGGGTGAGCTGGTGCCGGAGCTTATTTTGTTGCGTTTTAAGCTGCAGTATCGCGGTTTAAAACACTTTTAACTTTATACCGGCAGGGAGGTCGCGCGCGCGACGCTTACGTGCGCGCGGCTACATAGGAAGTGAAGGAGAGCGTGCGAATGTAAGCGCCGAGTGGGCGTACCTGCCTGTGCCGGCTATAAAGTTTAAAAGTGTTTTAAACAGGCGATACCGCGGATTATTAAAACACGCAAAATAAGCTCCGGCACCAGTGCCGGTATTTCCATCAGAAACCTGCCACTTTCAGTGGTAGGTTTCCTTAAACCCTCCATGTAGCAGCAGCAGCACAATTACACGGTTTATTGATGTCCCAAAATATGAAGGAATTATTAACAGAAGCAAGAGATCTTTAACATCTTAAGGACATGCCTTTAATGACCCTCAGGACAGGAAACACCCTTTCTTTCTCCATACGTAACTTGTTTTTTTGCATTAAGAGTTGTATTTTTTCATAGCTTAATAATTTTAGGGTAAAAATAGCATAACGATAAAAAATACTTAACTCTTTCCTTAGGGGAGAACAAAATATATATATGCAACTGTTTTTTTGTTAAATTTAATCGTTTACACGGTTCACCACAAATATAAAAAGATGATAAAAATTGTTCGTAGGTTAGTCCGTGTGAGAAGACACCCAAACATGCCCAGGTTTTGTGTATTTTACTGCTCTAGCAAATCAAAACACATTTGGATTATGTTGTCAGCATATTCTAAAGCTTACTATTAACTCCTTAATGGAAAAGATCTTAATGGGGTTTATTTATGGGATAAGATAATGGCAAGATTGATAATATTTTGTGTAAATCCACTTTTTATATGCTTTTTATTTCAGCTTTTTTGGTAGGTGGAAGTCCTTAAAATTACAAGTTTTGAAATGTTTTTTTTTTACATTTACTTTTTATTCACTTTACAATGTAATCTCTGCTTCACCAGAGTGCTCGCTCCGCACACGGCTCATACTCAGTTTTTTTTTATTATTCTGTTTTTAAACACACATGGGCACATGTATCAACACTTTTGGCTTACCTTTTCTTTAAGTTTTTCACTTTTCAATGGTTCTTGTGCTCATTTGCAACTTTTTTTTGCGCCTAAAACAGTCTCTTTTCAAAGCTCACCATTGTCTAGTTTCCTGCAGTGTTCTGAGTTATTCACCTGAATCCAGAGTTGTGAAGTTTTTTAAAAAGTCGCAAATTTTTGCACAAATCTACGGCTGCCTGCCTAGGCGTAAATTCGCTGGGGAACTGTTTCCACTTTTGGAGACTTTTTGCGTCATTTGTTGTAAAAAGTAGCAAATTCACTACACACCAAATACGCCACATGTATACATAAAGAAAAAACACCTGAGATATATCTGACCAGCAGGAAAGCCAAGAAAAAAAAAGAAAAAAAGTCGAAAAAACAGAAAAAGGCTTATGGACTTTTTTGTGGGGGGGTTAATTTCACATTTTTAAAATTTATTTTAGCATGTTTTATATTCAGGTACCCCCTGTGGTGCCCATTATCCCATTGTAAAGAACCAGGGGAGTGACAGAGGTAACCTCTATCCCCCTGTCTGGCTCTTAGCTGCTGCGATCATTTATTGGTAAATCTGCTGGGACCTGTAGCAGGGACCAAACCATGTGTAGCACTAAGCTACTGATAACACTACCTCGCTCCAGAACTGACCTCTAGAAGAAGTTGACAAGGTACGGATCTTGCTTCATTAGCACACAATACACAAGAACTGGATCTACTTCATTCCTTGTCGGGTTCGCTAGCACTTCTCCACACAAACGGACAAGTTTCTGTCGCAAAGAAAATGTTGACTATTTACATCAGTTTGATCTTCTCTTTGCCCTCGCACAAACAGACGTAAAAATAGTCCTCTGGTAGGAAGGCGTGGGAGACGGATGAAGTCTGGTCTGCAGGTAAGAGGCGATACAATCCATCATAACGCTTCTACCTGACCGGGCGGTGGACGTTGATGTGGGGGAGCAGAGGCTGTGTTAATCCTTCCCAATAGCTTAGTGTGAGACTAGCACCTGGCTTCATCCTGGAGGACACTGAGAAGAAGCACAAGACATGTATCCCAATGACTCATACAGTACAATAGGGGGGACATTTACTTAAGTGTCGGGTCTTCATTGGCTGTTGTTACCGACCTGCTCTCAGTTGTAAGAAGACACACATTATATATTGTAATCTGTGCAGGACATTTCTGGCGCCGAGAACTATTTTCTGTCCTTGGGACAAAAATCTGTCCCGAGCATCCCAGAAATGTGTCCAACAGTCCCTGCTAGACCAGTTTTTCTTTTGGTCTACTTTCGTTCAGTTTACAGTTGCCCAAAAAGGGCTGCGACACATAGTATTGTCTGAAGTTTCCACCCCCAAAGCCACGCCCCTTTTCGGAAGAAGAGTCGGCAGCAGACGGAAAAAGTCATTTTTTCTGTCCCCGACAGCTAATATAGTCGGGAGAGCAAACATGTGGTGAGAGCGCCACAAAATGGCGAAACTCCATAGTAAATGTCCCCCAATGTGTCTGGAGGAGCCCATAATCCAGTATTTTAGGATGTTGACATGTAATATCTCCAGCAGACACTATCTCCCCCAGTGTTGGGCTCATGGTGGACTCACATCAGCTTCTCCCAGTGGTGTAGAGTGTCTCAGGACTTTATGGTGCAGGAGATACTCCATGCAGGGACCCGTCTCTCCAGACTCACGCTCACTTTCTTCTTGCACCAGAATATCCAGCATCTGCTCCAATGTTTTGTTTTTTTTATCACATTGTCTCAGTAGACCTTGTCAATCTGATACCGCAGAGGAATGCAGGATATAAACAGTATTGAATGAGTTTCTTCATTTTTAGAAACACTTCCTTTAAGTACGAGTATTCCCCAGTAAAGGAGTAAATGGGTAAGGTTATCTGTTTAACCTCATCACACATGGCCAGAGAGTAGCTTTAATACAACAAGCACCACATCCCTCAATGATAACAGGGGGTCCCACACTTTATGATAATTATTGTCAGTGACCGCATATGATAGTGGGATTTTTCCCTTGTGATGACGGTAAGGGTTCCTGCATTACCAGATGTCTCTATGTAATAATGGGTGACAGCCTTCCGGATGACACAAGTTCTTCTTGTAACGCAGAGAGGAGCGAGCTGCAAGAAGAGAGGCAAAGAACTGATCAAAATAACCCGCTACCCGGCTGCTATAACAAACTTACAAAGTTAGGGTTTATTCACATGGCCGCTTCGGGGACGTACATGCGGCCGCATGTACGTCCCCATGACGGCAATAGCGGCATGGCGGGGATACGGTGCCACACATGGTGGCACCGATCCGGCCGCACACCGCAAAACGAGTAGAGCATGCTCTATCTTTCGGCGTGTGTGCGGCCGTGAGCCGCTGTTTTCTATGGAGGGAGGAGGGGTCACCTCCTCCTCTCCAGCACACGGTGGGCTAGTATCCCCCTGATACAAAGCTTGTATCGTGTTACCATTTATCCCTTGGGGTAGTAAGAGATGTATTGTGTCGCAGCCCCTGTATACACTGCTGTATTGTGTGCGCATGCCCCTGTATACACTGCTGCATTGTGTGCATTGCCCCGGAATACTGCTGCATTGTGTCGCATCCCCTGTATACACTGCTGCATTGTGTCGCTGCCCCTGTTATACACTGCTGTACTGTGCTCACCCCTGTATACACTGCTGTATTGTGTCGCATGCCCCTGTATACACTGATGCATTGTGTCGCATGCCCCTGTATACACGCTGCCGTGTCGCATGCCCCTGTATACACTGCTGCTTGTGTCGCATGCCCCTGTATACACTGCTGCATTGTGTCGCATGCCCCTGTATACACTGCTGCATTGTGTCGCATGCCCCTGTTATACACTGCTGTGTATTGTGTCGCATGCCCCTGTATACACTGCTGTATGTGTCGGCATGCCCCTGTATACATTGCTGTATTGGGTCGCATGCCCCTTGTAGTACATGCTGCTATTGTGTCGCATGCCCCTGTATACACTGCTGTATGTGTCGCATGGCCCCTGTATACACTGACTGTATTGTGTCGCGATGCTCCCTGTATACACTCGCTGTATTGTCGCATGCCCCTGTAGACATACTGCTTTGTGGTCGCAATGCCCCTGTATTACACTGCTGTATTGTGCGCATGCCCCTGTATACACTGCTGTATTGTGTCGCATGCCCTGTATACACTGCCTGTATTGTGTCGATGCCCCTGTATACACTGCTGTATTGTGCTGTGCCCCTGTATACACTAGCTTGTTGGCTTGTATTTCCTCTGTGTACTGCTGTGGTGTCCCCTGATACACTGCTGTATGGTGTCGTGTCCCCCTGTATACACTGGTATGTGTCGTGTTCCCCCTGTATACATTGCTTGTATGTGTGACGTGTCCCCCTGTATACCTGACTGTATTGTGTCGTGTCCCCTGTATACACTGCTGTATGGGGTCGTGTCGTGCCCCCTGTTAGTACAACTGCTGTATTGTGTCGCGTCCCCCTGTATACACTGCTGTATTGTGTCGCGTCCCCCTGTATACACTGCTGTATTGTGTCGTGTCCCCCTGTATACACTGCTGTGTCCCCCTGTATACACTGCTGTATTGTGCGCATGTCCCCTGTACCTGCTGTATTGTGTCGTGTCCCCGTGATACACTGCTGTATTGTTGTCGGTCCCCTGTATAACACTGCTGTATTGTGTCGTGTCCGCCCTGTATACACTGCTGTATTGTGTCGTGTCCCCCTGTTAATACACTGCGTATTTGTGTCGTGTCCCACCCTGGTTTTGTTCTAACACTGCTGTATTGGTGTCGTGTCCCCCTGTATACCACTGCTGTATTGTGTCGTGTCCCCCTGATATACACTGCTGTATGTGTCTTGTCCCCCTGTATACACTGCTGTTATTTGTCGTGTCCCCCTGTATAACGCTGATTGTGAGTACCCTGTGTACACTGGTATTGTGTGTGTCCCCCTGTAACACGCTGTATTGGTCGTGTCCCCTGTACACTGCTGTATTGTGCTGTATCCCCCTGTATACACTGCTGTATTGTGTTGTATCCCCTGTATACACTGCTGTATTGTGTCCCCCTGTATACACTGCTGTATTGTGTTGTGTCCCCCTGTATACACTGCTGTATTGTGTTGTATCCCTGTATACACTGCTGTATTGTGTTGTGTGTGTACCCCCCCTGTATACACCTGCTGTATTGTGTGGTGTCCCCCTGGTATCACGTGTATTGTGGTTGTATCCCCTGTATAAACTGCTGTATTGGTTTTATTCCCCTATTATGCAGGTCTTGTTGTCCTTCTTCAGTCCAATGATTAGAAGCAAGCACGCTCCCTTGGCCCCGGTCCTCAGTTTCCGGCCACAATCATCCTCATTCGTCGTCAGCCAACCCTTGGGCGTCTCCTTTGTGCGGGGGCCCGGCTCTGCTCCCGCACCTTCCCAGAAGACCCGCCTGGCAGCATAGATACTCGCTCGCGGCAGCTAGTTAGCCCTGCTCACGGGCTGCAGTTAACTAGTCCGGCCGCGTCACTCACATCCTCCACCGCGCCATGTTGTCAGGATGTGACGTGAAACTTGGGACGCAACATCTGTCCGTCTCTTCCTTCTTGCTGCGGCAGTCTCCGCTGGGAAAGACCTGGAGAATGCGAGATCTGATGCCTCCGCCGCTCCAGGGTGCAACACTGCACCGAAACCTCTACACTACTACACAACAACTACACACACTGACACACAGCACCGACACACAACACAGCCGACACCTGGAGACACACAACACACGGCTGCCCTACAGGTCACACACACAAGTACACACAACACACTGCCTGCCCCTACAGGACACACACACAACTACACACAACACACTGCTGCCCCTACAGGTCACACACACAATTACACCAAACACCGCTGCGGCCCTACAGACACCACACACAACTACACACAACCACTGTCTGCGCCCTAAGGTCACACAACAATATTACACACACACACATGCTGCCCCTAAGGTCACACACACACTACACACACCACCTGCTGTCCCGCTACGATAACACACTACACACTACCTGCTGCGCCACACAAAACACACTGCGCCCTACAGGTCACCACACTACAAACACAACACACTGCTGCCCCTAGCAGGTAACAACAACACAATACACAGCACACACTAGCTGCCCCTACAGGTACACCAAAACCACAACACAGTGCACGTTCACAAACACAACTACACACAACACATGCGCCCTAGACCACACTCCACAAGCAGCTCCTACACCACACACACTACACACCACACACTTGCATGCCACTACAGGGTCAACACAACAACTTACACACAACACACTGCTGCCCTACAGGGTCAAACACTGTAAAAACTACCGCAAGAAAACACGTGGCTTCCCCTACAGGACACACACACAACTACACACAACACACTGCTGCCCCTACAGGTCACACACACAACTACACACAACACACTGCTGCCCCTACAGTCACCCACCAATTACACACAAGACATGCGCCCTTACAGGACACACGCCAAACTGTAATCATACAAACCAACTGCATGCCCCTACAGGGACAAAGCACACAAACAAAACTAGCACACACAAAGACTAGCAAGGAGGGACAGGCCCAGGAGAATGGTATTAATAACTTTAGGTTCCACCAAACATCCCAGCCCCCCTCTGCTATTATGCCCCTGGTGTGGAGTAGAGGAAGAATGCAAAGTTGCAGATGCCCCCTCTTTTCGGGACTCACAACATGCTGCTGGAAAAGTGCCAGCCAGGGAATGTGAAATCAAGTTTTATAAACTACTGGAATTATTCAGAATGTTGACAACAGCGTTATAGAACGGAGCATAGCATAGGCTATTGGAACCAGACCCCAGCTAAAATTGACATTCACTTTGAGAGCACAAGTTACTACCAACCTGTTATCCAGAACAGCGACAGGATCAGTGCAACGTCCTTCTATATTCTGGGAGATTCAGCATCAAGTAGAATAAAAACAAAACAAAAAAAAAATCTAAGGAGTCATAAAGGCGGAGAAGGGTCCAGGATTCATCTCTAAACCAACATGAGGACCGCACATCCACACATCACACAATGATCTACTGCCGGGAGGCTACATTATATAACCAACTCGAGGTTCTTAGTTACATTTTGATCAAATTGTATAAGACATCCCAGTCCCCCCTCTGCTATTATGCCCCTGGTGTGGATAGAGGAAAATGCAAAGTTGCATGCCCTTTCTTTTCGGGACTCACAACATGCTGCTGGAAAAGTGCCAGCCAGGGAATGTGAAATCAAGTTTATAAACTACTCTGGAATTATTCAGAATGTTGAAACACGTTTATAGAACGGAGCATAGCACAGGCTATTGGAACCAGACCCAGCTAAAATACATTCACTTTGAGAGCACAAGTTACTACACACTAGAGGAGCGAGCACTAAATGCTCGAGTGCTCTGTTATTCGAGACGAACTTTTCCAGATGCTCGAGTGCTCGTCGAATAACGAGCCCCATTGAAGTCAATGGGAGACTCGAGCATTTTTCAAAGGGACCATGGTTCGGGATAAAATGTGTTAATTAATTGAAAAGAATGTCTTCTGATAAGTTAGCAGATGTATGCAAACATCTGCAATCTATTCTTCACTGTTCCGCGCGTATATTATCTCCCGACAAGTTATCAGATGTGAAGAACAGTGAAGAATAGAATCAAACAGTGAACACAGGATCATTTAAGTGAAATACAGTGTAGATTCGATGTTCTGCACATCTGCTTACTTGTCGGGAGATACGCTGTCCCGTGCCCCGCTGCTCGTGCCCGCTGCTCTCCGTCCCTGCTCCGGCCCATGTTCTCCGTGCCCCATGTCCTCCGTCCGCCCGCTGCTCCCGTGCCCGCTGCTCTCCGTGCCCATGTCTCTCCGTGCCCTGTCTCCGTGCCCCGCTGCTCTCTCGTGCCCCATGTCTCCGTGCCCCGCTGCTCTCCGTGCCCAATGTCTCCGTGCCCCAGTTCCTGTGCTGCCGCTGCCCATGTCTCTGTGCTGCCGCTGCCCCATGTTCTTGTGGCTGCCGCTGCCCCATGTCTCCGTGCTGCTCCCGGGTTTCTCTGTGCTGCTCCCCGGTTCTTGTCCTGCTCCCGTGTTCTTCAATGTGTTCTTCACACATATATATGTTCTTCACATGCTATTTTGTTCGCACCGTCGCGCGTATCTCCGACAGTAAGCAGATTGTGCCGAACATCTGTAATCTATTCTTCACTGTGTTCTTCACTGTGTTTTCACTTAAATGATCCTGTGTTCACTGTGTTCACTGTTTTTATTCTATTCTTCATTGTTCTTCACTGTGTTTTTTTAATTAAATGCTCGATCTCGAGCAGGGGAAATACTCGTCCGAGCAACGAGCCGTCTCGGTACCTTAATACTCGAACGAGCATCAAGCTCGCGAGCATGTTCGCTCATCTCTACTACCAACTGTTATCCAGAACAGCGACAGGATCATTGCGAACGTCCTCTATATTATGGGAGATTCAGCATCAAGTAGATAAAACAAAACAAAAAAAATCTAAGGAGTCATAAAGGCGGAGAAGGGTCCAGGATTCATCTCTAACCAACATGAGGACCGCACATCCACACATCACACAATGATCTACTGCCGGGAGGCTACATTATATAACCAACCGAGGTTCTTAGTTACATTTTGATCAAATTGTATAACCCCCAACCACTTCAAGGTGACCCACCAAAAGAGGTCACCGTTAAGTGGTTGGTGGCTTTATACATTTGATCAAAATGTAACTAAGACCTCGAGTGGTTATATAATGTACCGAGCGGCAGTAGATCATTGTGTGATGTGTGATATGCGGTCCAGTTCTTTTTTCTCTCCCATGTTGGTTTAGTATATCTATCCCTTCATTTATTTTGTTTTTTGCCTGGTACCAGCACTCCGCCCCAGTGACCCATGTGCTTTAAATTAGCAGGAGACTGTATATAGCGCCCGCCTACTTCCTCTCAGCAGTGTCTGACCACATGGAACAGTGAGTATTCAACACCTGTTCACACATGGGGAGCCTTATCCTGTTAACATGGGTGCGGTATTGCATGGCGTCCGCTGCTTCTGTGGTGCGTGGGGGCCCGGACCATGGGGGCTATGCCTGCCAGTATGGGTACTGGGGGGCAACCAGGTCTTGGTCCCTGCCGGGGCTGTGTCTGCAGCGGTGGTGGACGCCATGTGATGCTGCACACAATAGTGTAGGGACCACGGCCCGGACCAGGTGCCGGGCCGGGGTACTGGAGGGCCCACTCGGGCCCCCAGATCAATTGTAGCAGTGTCGGTGTCTCTCATAGCGATCGTTTCTTCTGGACAGATCGCTATAGAGACATTTGCAGTCACTCACTGCTTTCCCCGGCAGGAGCTGCTGCATAGGAGACTGAAGGACCTGCGATGACGTCATGGTCACATGACCTGCGGGGAAGCAGTGACAACACAGAGAGACCTGCATCAGTGAGGTGAGGGGAGACTTACAGGGGCCAGGGAATATACAGAAGAGGAGGGCAGTGTGTATACAGGGGGAGGGGGCCAGTGTGTATACAGGGGGGGCATGTGTAATCAGAGATAGGGGGCAGTGTGATACAGGGGGGCAGTGTGTATACAGGGTGGGCGGGCAGTGTGTTACAGTAGAGGGGGAGTGTGTTACAGGGGGGGGGCAGTGTGTATACAGGGGGATAGGGGGCAGTGTGTATACAGGGGGATAGGGGGCAGTGTGTTCAGGGAGAGGTGGCGATGTATACAGGGGGGGGCAGTGTGTATACGGAGAAGGGGGGCAGTGTTTATACAGGAGAAGAGGGGGCATTGTATACAGAGGGTGGGCAGTGTGTATACAGGCGGGGTGCAGTCTGTATACAGGGGGAAGGGTGGCGAGTGTATACAGGGGGCCTGTGTGTATACCGGAGGAGTGGGGGGCAGTGTGTATACAGGAGGAGGGGCTGTGTGTATCAGGAGGAGGGGGTGCTGTGGTGTATACAGAGAGGGGGGCATGTGTATAACGGAGGGGGATGTGTCCACGCGGGGGAGGGGGGACAGTGTGACTACTGAAGGGGGCCCATAAGGGCCCACTAGGGCTCTGTCGCCCAGGCCACTAAAACCTGGAGCCGGCCCTGTAGGGACCCACCAAAAGAGGTCACCTTGAAGTGGTTGGTGGGCTTATACAATTTGATCAAATGTAACTAAGAACCTTGGTTGGTTTATAATTTAGCCTAGCGGCTGTAGATCATTGTATAATGTGTGGATGTGCGGTCCAGGTTCTTTTTCTCTCCTCATGTTGGTTCACTCTAAACCATGTGGCTTGTAACCAAAGAGACGCATAGCTCTGCACAGGATCTGAATGCAGAATAAATTAGTTGTATCCCTATTGCTGACATTGCAGTGTGTAACAAAATGCCCAATATTAAAAAAAGCGGTCCCGCTGTGGTTTGTGACCAAGATAAAGTCACCGATCACTTGTCAGCAGTATTTTCTTTATTTCAATCTAAGCACCCAACGATGATAAATCTGAAAATACTGGTGGCAGCTGATAGATGCCCTGGAGGAAAGACAGATGCGGCAGAGCTACAGACAGAGTCCCGGCAATGACTTTATATGCATTTATATACATCTATACATTACATATACACAGAAGCAAAGTGACTCCTGCCATGAAATATTATTTCCTTTACAAGCCTCAGCTCCAAACTAACTTTGCTCCACATGAAAAAAAATAAATGGGTGCACATAGCAGCACATGAAGAAGCGGTGACAGCGGCACCAGGGCACCTGACACACAACGCTTCACTCTTCGTCCTGGCGATGGGTGGGTGATATGTACATGCAGACCAGACACAGTGTCACATGACGCAACTATACGGCATAAAGTAATGATAATAGTACTGAGCATCGGGTCTTCTCAAAGAAAATCTCTGAAGTGTTTTAGGTTACGAATGGAGGAAGGGGTTCTTCTTTTTGAGCCCAGTATTAAAGGACATCCGGTTGTGATCCGAAAATAGAACGCATTGTAGGGTAGCTGCGATGTCCACTGCGTGCTGCTGACGCCCATGATGTCATCAGTGAAATGTTTTTGTGGTAAAATCTTGATGCATTTTTTATGTAACATCCAGATACAGACTCCACCCACCGCCGTCACCTCTGTTCCTGATTGGTGGCGGCGCGGAGTCTATATATATTTTTTTTCTTTAATAAAATCCATGCGAACCAAAAACAGAAAGTCCCAGACGATTAAAGTTCTATAGAACACATAAGGTAACGCAGAACGGAAAGAAAATCCGCGACACATCTCCTGTGCGTGCGGCTTTACGCCTGAGAAGTCGCTTCTAAATCTCGCCCAATTTCCCTTCTTTTTCCAGAAAATAAGTCTTTGCCAAAAAAAAAAACAAATTAAATAATTAAATTTGGTCTCGTAGATGCAGCGGTGAGAGTCCTGGGGGCGGAGTCACGGCGTGGAGGTGCGTGGTATTTACAAAGGCGATGGCAGCTAGTTCTTTGCAGAATTCCTCAAGTACGATGACCCTTCCACACGTCATGTGTCAACGCTGTGAGAAGAGGAGATGCAGGAGGAGTAACAACAGAATAGAATTATGCGAGAATCCTAATAGCAGAACGGACCTCAGTACTGCCGGCCATACTGGTTACTCTCCACAGGATGGTTATCACTCACCGTTTTCCTCCTGGCTGTTATTATCACCTAAAGGGTGTGTTCCATAAAATCCATTAATCTGGAAGATGGAAAACCTAAATGGAGAATCCCTGCACTGTGTATTGGGCTCTATTCACTTCTAGGATATACTTCATCGTATACTTCTCCATATAGTGAATGGAGCTCTGGTTACCATAAACATCCATCCTTTATTCCCGATCAACCACTTCAGGTCTGCAACTGATCCCCTAGCCTATGAGACACCCCCTATAATAACTAGATCCCTTCTGTAATCTGGAAAAGTTTGTGTAATACATGAGTAAGGGTGAATGTGCCATACTACAGTGTAAACTCACATTGACCATCGGGCTCCAGTCCCAGAGCCCCTCTTCCTTACAAGCAGGAGTTTAGGGGTGAAGTCTAGGATCCGCTAATTCTCACCAGAATCTCCCCACCACCTGGAATAGAAGAGACACTAGCGTTATACGGGCGAGTCACTACAGGGTGATTAGGTGGATGCCTCCTTATTAAGGGAGCCTGCCGGACCCGTAAAAAGCCTTGACTACAATGGACTACAAACTCACAACATTAATCGCAGCAAAGCCACTCACCCTGACATGAACTGAGAAGGGACGGGCCCCACCCGGGGCCAGGTTGACATAGGGTCCAGAAGAAATTCATGTATATGAGGGTGAGGGAAGAGAGAAGCTTGGAGAGCACAGACGTCACCTTGTAGGTTCACGTCATACGGCTGCGGAAGAAATTCATCAACTATTAACATACAATGAGCATCCGATGAGACAGCACACATCAGAGCCCTGAACCCTCCCCTTATTACCAAGACCACTCCCACAACAGCCAGCGAGTGACACACTCCGTGAACTAATCTGAGCCTCTGTATTGTAGCCCTATACAGGAGGGCCCCCATAGAAAGGCTGTGTAGTCACATCTCACTACAAATAGCACTTTGGGGGTGAGGAGCTTGGCAGGTACCTGATCGAGTTTTCGCACCCATCCTGTCACAAGAACTTTCAGGAAATGTCCCTCGAAAAAGGAGCCTCTAATTGCACTTTTCAATGGGTTTTGCTGTGCCGGGCCAATCCCAGCGGAGGCAGATGCACAGTAATCCCAACTGGAGAATGACAAAGAATTGAGAACGTCATTTACTTGTGTCCAGAGTTATAGATAATTCTATGGAACAGCGAAAGTAATCCAATTTTCATATTGTGATGTTTCCTCCTCATAGGGTCCACACCCTGGACTGTGCACTGATCACTGTGTGGAATCTCTCTGAGCACTCGCAGACTATACAGTTAGTATGAGTATGTTGCATACAGTACATAGTGGCTGTGGTGGGAATTACAGCTCTGCAGCCAGAACAATTTTTCTCATTTGGGATCCAAGTGTTGGACCCCTCCAGCCATACTGACTACATATACTGAGGATAATCTTGGTATAGGAACTGCCTGTTTAGATAAGAAACAAGTGTCACATGTTTCTAATCATCACTTTCATTACATTTTTCACACCCTCATCTCTTCTTTACCTAACTATTTGCAAGACTTTCATGACAATTCATGTGCAGGGCTCTCTGCTTGTGGCAGATTCTCATCCAGCGTAGAAATGCACAATGGTGGGTGTTAAAAAATGATGAAAGTAAGAGACACATCTCTGACCAAACCTACTAGGGTAAGGCAGCTGGTCATCCATACTGCCTTCCCATTTAAAGCAAAGCTGTCCCCAGGAATGTGATTTTTTAGCTGGCCGATAGCTTCTGTTATGCCGATTTTAAAATGACTTTGTCAGCATTCATAATTATTTCAGGACTTTATAAAATATTATTATTTACTTGGCTCCCAGCCAGCAGCATGTGGCGATTCCCAGGTTGGTGTAGGAGTGTTACAGCTGCAGCCTTTGTCCCCTCACACATTCTTCCTTTACTCCCCACCATCTCCCCTTCCTACTCAATGCACATGATAGGAAGTGGTGGATCGGAGGGCGGGTGATGAGTGTGGTAAGGAGACTGACACAGACACACACGGCTTTAGGCTGCCACTCATTATACTCTGCTGACATGGAGCCGGTATGGTGAAATAAAGTTTTATAAAGTACTGAATGATTGCTGACAAGGTATTTTTAAACTCAGCAAGCATATGCTATTGGACCTGTCAACACTAAAAATGACTTACGGGTGACAGGTTTGCTTTAAGTTATAGGACTGATGGAGATATTCTTGGGCCAATAAGATACTAACAACCCACAGTCTAATTCACCTCTGTCTGTGGAATTAACAAAAAAAAAAAAAACGCTTCTACTTTACTGGGAGAATTGGCTTCTGGCTTTTTGAGAACATCTGCCGACCTATGGCAACTACACAGTGAAGTTGGAATATACGATGATAGCTTCACTGAATGGCTTCTATGGCACAGGAGCAGCAGAGCAAGGTAAGGTAGAAGCAGATTTTGTTTTGTTTTTATTGCAGACGAACACTGGGGTATGATGTTGGGATTTTGAACACTTAACCAAAAGTATCAAATAGGTTCCCTTTGGTGCTGCATTTCATCATCATATCTGCATTAGTCCATAAGAGATTAGCGGATCACAGAGATGGTAAATCCTGCCGCACAGACCTATTTAGTTACCTGTCGATGGGCGTCGCTCTGAGGTAGGTGTCTAGCCGGTGCCTTCTACTTGATATGAGATTTGGCTTCATCAGGAACACGACATAAAACTAAAGAGAGAGAGAGACACCATCCAAATATAATATAGCCCCCGGTTATATAGAAGATAGGTTTCTGGAGGTTTGTTCTGAAGTTGAATCTGTATGTAAGTCGGAACTGTATACTTTATCATTGTAACCCCAGACAAAATTTTTTTTGGTCTCTGTGACAATTGATTTAAATGTAACGATTGTCATAAGAACCAGGATTAACCATGAAGCTTAATTGCAGACACCTGCGATAACTGTTACACTGATCATTGTAGCCTAAGGCTAAAGTACAAGTAAATTACCAACATCCAGGGTCCGTTTGTAACTGGGGTGGTCTGTAAGTCAGGTGTTCTTAAGTAGGTGACATTGTCAGGGGTTCCTTCCTGGACTCACCTGTTGACGATTTTGTGCACTTCAGTTTTGCCATCGTCCTCTGATGATCAGGGGTGATGGGGGAACGCGCTCAACCACTCCTTAGTCAATGCGTTGTCTGGAGAAATGTCTGTAATATTGGATCTTCTTCAGATCTCTGTTGGCAGAGTCATATAAATTAAAACACCCAAAGCTGTATATAGTATAATTTAGACAGGAGCAGGGCACTCATTATACTACACTGCTCCTGGAATCTGCCGTTTCTCCACTATGTCCTTGTCCTCTGGGCACGGAGGCTTGTACGCGGTGTAGTTCCTCTCCTCTAGATTACGCATTATCAGGTTTATAGGGATGTGCTCATTAGGTTTCTGTATAGGTGCTCAAAGAGCCGCAGTGTCTAATCCTGATCTGTGGACACAGAATTATTATTAGTAGGATGCTCCCAGCACCCGGTGATAACATGGAGATACAGGGCCTGTTTGGCTGCCATACTAACTCATAATCATAGGATTGTACACAGTCTGTATTGATTGTTACAGGCCCACCATTTTATCTGCACTGGTACACTGTAGCGAAATATAAAAGTAGAAACTTTCATACTTTGACATAAAACATGGAGGAAGCAGTACACAAGCACCGCCTCCTCTTGGTTTTGGATCCTGTGAGCCGGTCGAGAGTCCATATCCGGATTTATAGGGCCTCACCTCGTCTGATTGATGTGGTTGCATGTTCGATGAGCGATGGCGTAATGGGAACCTCTGGATGCAGCTCGGGTCTCTGGTTCCTGCTCCCACCGAGAAATACACAATCTCTTCCAGCAAGCCTCAGACGTGACCTGCCGCACAATTCTAGGAGGAGGGAGGTGTGCCTAAGGATCCCTATCTCCGACTGAAAACCAAAAGAGGAAAGAGAATACAATCATACAAATAGGAGGCATCCCTAAACCTATTCACAAAATAAGGATATTACAAGAGGTTTCTACTATGCTCTTTCATGATGGTTACAATGCATCCAGCCTAGCAATCCTGACTCCAGTGTTTCTGATACTACTGCATTTACAATTGTAGCCAAGTTTCTGCTGTTAAACAGACTAGGCCAGGATGGTTTCATAATTGGCTCTAATTCTTTGGGAATGTTTCATTATTGGAGAAAAACCAGTTATACAATGATTTAATTGCAAAAGTATCTATGTTATAGTCATAACTCTGAAAAATCCTATAACCAGGTTAAGAGGAGCTATATTAACCCCTTAACGCTCTGCGCCGTAGCTCTACGGCGCAGAGGTATAAGGGATGTGTGAAGAGGGCTCACGGGCGAGTCCTCTTCATAACAGAGAGTGGGGTTGTTGCAATTGCCAGCAACCCCACCGCTAAAACCTGCGTCGGTCTTGCACCGATCGCGTGCTATTACCCTTTCAACGCAGCGCTATTCAACCCCTTTGCCGGCGCGGTTAAAAGACGGCGGCGCGCAGCACGCCATCTTTATTACGATCGCCGCGCCCCGCCGAATGTAGGCGTGTATTTGTGGCGAAGAGTGAAAGTCGTAAAAACTGAGCCACAGAACTTTCCACATTGGAATTTTTTTCAGCTTCGCAGTAACACGGCTGTTTAAATAATAACATCACAGGAAGTAAAATTTGTTACGCACAAATACCCTCACACAGTCGTACCGTAAAATGAAAAAGTTATGGATTTTTGAGTTGAGAGCGAGAAATGAGCTCAAAACCCTGCGTCCTTAAGGGGTTAGAAAAAGATGGGTCTGGGAACAACATATATATATATATATACCAGTTAAAAGAGGAGTCATTTTGAAAAAGTTTTTTCTAGGTTGTGGAGCGGTTTCATATTATTTTCAGGACAAGATCGTCATTATGGGATCATTCGGTTAGACATCCTGCCCCCAATCAGAACCTCCATCATCTTTATACGTGGCAGGACGGATGTCAGGCCCCACGATCTGATACGTATGAACTGTTCTGAGGATAGGCCCACAATGTAATAATTTACCACAGATACTCCGTCTGTCATGAGCTGCGGGCTCAATACAGCAACCGGAAATCTCTCCCGCACCGACTGCGCCATAGTTGGTGCTCCATCTATATAGGGGTAACCAGCGCTTGTAAGGGACAGGAAACTTTGCATCTCATTCATCCATCTTAAATTACAAAATAGCAAAAAGTACATGGTGGACCTGTCCTAAAAGGAACCGTCAGCAGGTGTGCCCACACAGCCTCAGCAAGTCTTGTGTTTCTCCAAGTGCACCCAGAGCTATCCTCACACCTCTGTAATCTCTGCGTAGATACTACTCCCTCCTCTGCACAGGGCAGCAGTTGAGTTATACCTACGAAAGCCTACACAGCTTCTCACAAAAACCAGTCTATAGGGCTGACTGACAGAATTGCAGCACAGCAGTGTGAGAGCACCCCCCAGTGCACTTGAAACTGTACATCTGGATTATAACCATATCACGGTCCTGCTGCTACTACACATACACAGTGATATGATACATATCTCACCAGGGACAATACTGAAATAGTGGCTGCAGTCTATATGCATCACAAAGGATGTTGTTATATATATTAATGTGGGACCTTTTAATTCCTTGCATCATGACCCATTCACTCACCCCCAGAACGTGGGCTATAACCCGCACTCACCCTTCGCCTCTTTCATAACTGATCACAATAATCAAACCTCAAGACGGAGAGTAGAGCAGCCCTCTTCCCGGGGAAGGCCGACGCATCCTCCTTAACTTTGTAGGAGCCCAGCCGGCAGACCAACAACACATTCTGTGATCACATACATTTTACATCCAGAACATACTCGCGCCGTCTCTGAGCCCCTGCCTCCAGAATCAGGTTTGAACCATGAACTCCATGAATTTCACCTGCCAGCATTAATATATTGATATAATAATACAATATGTTTAGATTTTAAATAAAATCTAAAAAATATTAGTTCCCCGTGGCCCTGAATCCCTCCCACCCCCAATGAACCCAATAAACTACCCGGGGGGGAAAAGAAGTATGGAAATTCAAAGTGAGTGAACCTGCAACCCAATCAGAATATTTCGGGCAATCTCACACCAATGAAGAAATGTTTCCTACTGCAGCCATCACACCAAAACATAGATCTGACACAGATACCTCCTCCACTACAACGAACAGCGTGAAAATATATAACAGTGCAAATTGTGATTGAATTGGACGTCTGGTCCCGGAATCGGAAAAATATTCCACTTTCAGTCCTCAGGGATCAGTACACCACTGCTGCGGGCTCTTAGACACTGTCCTGAAGTAGTAGATTAGAGTACGGCATACGGCCGCGTGTGGGGCTAGAAGTGTCTGGGTCCAGGTGGAAATTCCGTGAGGGCAGACAGGGTGGTTTAATTGCGCATGACACAACGTTAAAAGGAAAACTGCGCACTCGCGGGACCCAACCGCTGACCAAGATCAGACAGAGTCCACTACAACTAATTCACCCAGAACTTAACCCCAGCCCTTTGCCCACTAGCTAGAACAAGGAAAGGACTACAAATGTGGAAGTGGTGTCAGCCAAAAAGTAGCTGGGGAGTATATGCGGTACCTGTCCTGAGCCGAATCACATGCACAGCATCCAAACCCTGGGCACCGTACAAATAAAACTATTTAAGACTTGTAATACTTTCCTAGAACCCTGAGAGCTCCTGCCAGTGCTGAGCTGCATTAGTCCAGCCACCAGTGAGCAAGCACAGCTGAAAGGCCAAGATTAAGGTAGATTAGTCGGCCATACCCACATGCAGCCCTTTTGGTCTGAATCAAGGCAAGAGGTATCCACCCTGCCAGTTAGAAGTGACACAGTGCTATCCAAACAACTGGAACATCCTTTGCTGAAATAATTGGCCATACATAGGTAAAGAATTTTAAATAATTAATCCTACCAGAGATGGACAAAGTTAGGCAATGCCATAACTAATTGTTTTCCGTTTTGGCAATTAGTGATCTAAATTTAAAGCTTTGAAGTCTTGAGGATTAAGTTAGACTTGATTGAGATGCCACAGAGTGGAACAGGGGAGAACTTTATCTGAGACCAGGGGGAACAAAACAGATTTACGCCAATAACCCGTACACCAGAGAAAAATCCAAACCCTGAATCTGGTCTAAAGAGAAATGGGAGGAAATCATCAGCAAAGTCCATTGGGTGTCATCATCGTATTAGGACACTTTTTCAGAGATGGAGCCCTTATCAATGCTTTAATCATGGGGGGACTCCCAAATAGCAAAAGCATTGATTCAATCCCAAAACAAATAAAAAGGGGACAGGGTGCAGCCTGCCAAGTCGCTGGTGCTAAGCAAAGCTATGAAATGTTTTAGGCTTGTTCCCACCAGACGAGCGGAACTGTGTTTCACGCATTTAAAAACATGCGCGTGTAAAAAAAAAAAAAGAAAAGAAAATCTCCACATCGTGTCTTCTCACCCAGACTCACCCATGATCCATCTATCCTTCTCGTCCCCTCTAGATTGGCCAGTTAAATGGATTTTCCCACAAAGAAAGTTAGGTCCTATCCACAGATGGAAATTGCGCCAGGCCCTTCGTTTTCGTGATCTGTGGGTGGTCTCATCACCGAGACCCCCCTCGATCGCAAGCAAGGCCCTATGGATAGGGTCTACTTCTGTTTCAATGAAAACCCCTTTAACATAGCCTGGCCTACAGCTTCCTCTATCCCTCTCCTCTCCCAATGCGTTGGCCTGTTGTACAGTGTCCTTACTCCTAGGGACGTGTTGTGAGGCCTCCCACAAATTAGATGCTCTGCTCCTCCATATATTCTATGTATAAGTCCTAAAAGGTCAGTACAGGAAAGTTCTACCCCAGTTTTCCCCTCCCACAGTTTCAATGGTCCAGGTCTCGATGGACTTCTGGAAAGCTCTGTATAGGAGGTCAGCCGGTCGTCAGCAGCTCGCCACGAGCGTGTCTGCGTAAGGCACTGTGGCAGCCCCCTCCCGGCAACCCACCAGCAACATTAACCCTTCACGGCTTTGACAGCTATCCGTCCATCCTAGAAAG
The DNA here is from genome assembly GCA_019512145.1 of Engystomops pustulosus. Lineage (NCBI taxonomy): Eukaryota > Metazoa > Chordata > Amphibia > Anura > Leptodactylidae > Engystomops > Engystomops pustulosus. The sequence continues at coordinate 81,426 of WNYA01000234.1, read as the reverse complement.
ATTACACAGTGGGTTATATCCTCAGTTCACGCAAAACAGCCATACCTGCAGGTAGCACAGATGCACTCCGGGGCTCTTTGTCAGGTTTAATAAGGAATTGACAAGATTATAATCTTGCAGGATGTTATTAGATGACGGCCCAGGGCCGCACAGGCTCCCAGTGTGTCTGTGGGGGCAGCACTGGGGATAGGCAGGGCTGACTATACTGCCCCGCTACCACCGTGCTCCCTGCCCCTGGAGGCTGAGCCTGCCTGTGTCATTAGCTACAACCTCCTCTTTGCCTGCCCCAGCCAATGCCCGCCCGGTGACTGGTCGATCCAACACTGTCACATTTCTTCACTTTGCTCTGGGAAGATAAACAGAGGGGAAAGTTATAGAAAAACAAGGACATCTCTTAATCTGCACCACGCAAAGCAATCAATATCCACGAAGACCCGCTGTCACACGGATGATGGGATCACTGATCTCTGTGGAGACTTATAGATTATTTAGGCTATTAAGGAACCTACCCCTTGAAGTGCAGGTTTCAGATGGAAATACGCGGCACCAGCTCAGGGTGAGCGGTGCCGGAGCTTATTTTTGTTCGTTTTAAGCTGCAGTATCGCGGTTAAAACACTTTTAACTTTATACCGGCAGGGAGGTCGCGCGCCGACGCTTACGTGCGCGCGGCTACATAGGAAGTGAAGGAGAGCCTGCGCGATGTAAGCGCCGAGGTGCGTACCTGCCTGTGCCGGCTATAAAGTTTAAAACGTGTTTTAAACAGCGTACCGCGGATTAAAACACTGACAAAATAAGCTCCGGCACCAGTGTCGCGTTTTTTCCATCAGAAACCGCCACTTTCATTGTAGGTTCTCCTTAAACCCTACCATGTAGCAGCAGCAGCCAATTACAATTACACGGTCTTATTGATGTCCCAAAATATGAAGGAATTATTAACAGAAGCAAAGAGATCTTTAACATCTTAAGGACATTGCCTTTAATGACCCTCAGGACCGGACACAACATCCTTTCCTTTCTCCATACGTACCTGTTTTTTTGCATTAAGAGTTGTATTTTTTCAAGCTTAATAATTTTAGGGTAAAAATAGCATAACGATAAAAATTTAATCTTTCCTTAGGGGAGAACAAAATATATATATGCAACTGTTTTTTTTTGTTAAATTAATCGTTTACACGGATTCACCAAAATATAAAAGAGGATAAACTTGTTCGTAGGTTAGTACCGTGTGAGAAGACCCCAAACATGCCCAGGTTTGCTTGTATTTTACTGCTCTAGCAAATCAAAACACATTTGGATTATGTGTCAGCATATTCTAAAGCTTACACTTTAACTCTTAATGGAAAAGATCTTAATGGGTTTTTTTATGGGATAAGATAATGGCAAGATTGATAATATTTTGTGTAAACTCATTTTTTATATGCTTTTTATTTCAGCTTTTTTGGTAGGGGGAATGCCTTAAAATTACAGTTTTGAAATGTTTTTTTTTTACATTTACTTTTTATTCACTTTACAATGTAATCCTCTGCTTCACCAGAGGCTCTCCGCACACGGCAATACTTCTCGTTTTTTTTTATTATTCTGTTTTTAAACAACATAGGGCACATGTATCAAACTTTTGGCTTACCCTTTCTTTAAGTTTTTCACTTTTCAATGGTCTTGTGCTCATTTGCAACTTTTTTTTGCGCCTAAAACGAGTCTCTTTCAAAGCTCACCATTGTCTATTTTCCTGCAGTGTTCTGAGTTTATCACCTGAATCCAGGTTGGTGAACGTTTTTTAAAAAGTCGCAAATTTTTGCACAAATCTACGGCTGCCCTGCCTAGGCGTAGAATTCAGCTGGGGAACTGTTTCCACTTTTGGAGACTTTTTGCGTCATTTGTTGTAAAAGTAGCACATTCACTAACAAACATACGCCACATGTAACAATAAGAAAAACACTGAGATATATCTGACCAGCAGGAAAGCCAAGAAAAAAGGAAAAAAAGTCGAAAAACAGAAAAGCGCTTATGGACTTTTTTGTGGGGGGGTTAATTTCACATTTTTAAAATTTTATTTTAGCTGTTTTTATATTCAGGTACCCCCTGTGGTGCCCATAATCCCATTGTAAAGAACCAGGGGAGTGACAGAGGTAACTCTATCCCCCTGTCTGGCTCCTTAGCTGCTGCGATCATTATTGGTAAATCTGCTGGGACCTGTGCAGGGACCAACATGTGTAGCACTAAGCACTGATAACACTACCCTGCTCCAGAACTGACCTCTAGACAGAAGTTGACAAGGTACGGATCTTGCTTCTTAGCACCCAAACTCCAAGACCTGATCTCTTCATTCTCTGTCGGGTTCGCTAGCACTTCTCCACACAACCGGACAAGTTTCTGTCGCAAAGAAAATGTGACTATTTACATCAGTTTGATCTTCTCTTTGCCCTCACAAACAGACGTAAAAATAGTCCTCTGGTAGGAAGGCGTCGGAGACGGATGAAGTCTGGTCTGCAGGTAAGAGTGATACAATCCATCATTACGCTTCTACCTGACCGGGCGGTGGACGTTGATGTGGGGGAGCAGAGGCTGTTGTAATCCTTCCCAATAGCTTAGTGTAGAAACTAGCACCTGCTGCTTCATACTGGAGGACACTGAGAAGGACACAAAACATATCCCAATGACTCCATACATACAATGGGGGGACATTTACTAAATGTCGGGTCTTCATTGCTTGTTGTTACCGCACCTGCTCTCGTTAAGAAGACACACATTAATATTGTAATCTTTGCAGAGACATTTCTGGCGCCGAGAACTATTTTCTGTCCTTGGGACAAAAATCTGTCCCGATCACCAGAAATGTGTCCAACAGTCCCCCTGCTAGACCAGTTTTTCTTTTGGTCTACTTTCCGTTCATTTACAGTTGCCCAAAAAGGGCTGCGACACATAGTACTTGTTGTCTAGTTTCCACTCCGCCAAAGCCAACGCCCTTTTTCGGAAGAAGAGTCGACAGCACGGAAAAAGCATTTTTTTCTGTCCCCGACACTAATAATATGTCGGAGAGCAACACTGTGGTGAGAGCGCCACAAAACTGGCGAACCCCATAGTAAATGTCCCCACATGTGTCTGAGAGCCCAATATCCAGTATTTTAGGATGTTGACATAGTAATATCTCCCAGCCCTATCTCCCCAGTGTTGGGCTCATGGTGGACCACATCAGCTTTTCCTCCCAGGGTGTAGAGTGTCTCAGGCCTTTATGGTGCAATAACTCCATGCAGGGACCCGTCTCCTCCAGACTTTCAAACTCTCACTTTCTTCTTGCACCATAATATCCACTCTGCTCCAATGGACGGGATGTTGGTGCCAGTCAGTAGCCTTGTCAATCTGATACCGCAGGAGAATGCAGGATATAAACAGTATGCGAATGAGTTTCTTCATTTTTGAAAAACACGTTCCTTTAAGTACGAGTATTCCCCATGTAAGGAGTAAATGGTTAAGGTTTTCTGTTTAACCTCTCACACATGGCCAGAGAGTAGCTTTAATACAACAAGCACCACATCCCTCAATGATAACAGGGGGTCCCACACTTTATGATAACTTATTGTCAGTGACCGCTATGTGATAGTGGGATTTTTCCCTTGTGATGACGGTAAGGGTTCCTGCCTTACCAGAGTCTCTATGTAATAATGGTGACAGCCTTCGAGTGTACACAAGTTCTTCTTGTAACGCAGAGAGAGCGAGCTGCAAGAAGAGTAGAAGAACTGAGCAAAATAACCCGCTACCCGGTGCTACTAACAACTTTACAAAGTAGGGTTTATTCCCAATGCCGCCTTCGGGGACGTACATGCGGCCCATGTACGTCCCCATAGAGCGCAATAGCGGCATGGCGGGGATCCGGTTGCCACACATGGTTGCACCGATCCGGCCGCACACCGCAAAAGATAGAGCATGCTCTATCTTTCGGCGTGTGTGCGGCCGTGAGCCGCTGTTTTCTATGGAGGGAGGAGGGGTCACCTCCTCCTCTCCAGCACACGGCGGGCATGTATCCCCCTGTATACAAAGCTGTATCGTGTTACATTTTATCCCTTTGGGTAAAGAGATGTATTGTGTCGCAGCCCCTGTATACACTGCTGTAATTGTGTCCGCATGCCCTGATATACACGGCTGCAGGTGTCTTCCCCTGAAACTGCTGCATTGTGTCGCATCCCCTGTATACACTGCTGCATTGTGTCGCTGCCCCTTTATACACTGCTGTATTGTGTCCCCTGTATCACTGCTGTATTGTTCGCATGCCCCTGTAACACTGTGCCTGTGTCGCTGCCCTGTATACACTGCGGTCCATGCCCCTGTATACACTGCTGCATTGTGTCGCATGCCCCTGTATACACTGCTGCATTGTGTCGCATGCCCCTGTATACACTGCTGCATTGTGTCGCATGCCCCTGTAACACTGCTGTATTGTTCGCCCCCTGATACCTTCTGTATTGTTCGCATGCCCCTATACACTGCTGTATTTTCGCATGCCCCTGTATACACTGCTGTATTTGTCGGCTGCCCCTGTATACACTGCTGTATTGTGTCGCATGCCCCTGTATACACTGCTGTATTGTGTCGCATGCCCCTGTATACACTGCTGTATTGTGTCGCATGCCCCTGTATACACTGCTGTATTGTGTCGCATGCCCCTGTATCACACTGGTATTGTGTCGCAGTGCCCCTGGTATACACTGTTGTATTGTGTCGCATGCCCCTGTATACAACTGCTGTATTGTGTCGCTGCCCCTTAACCTGCTGTTTTGGTGCCTGTATCGCACAGCCCTGTCTACACTGCTGTATTTGTCTGATCCCCTGTATACACTGCTGTATTGTGTCGTGTCCCCCTGTATACACTGCTGTATTGTGTCTGTCCCCCTGTATACACTGCTGTATTGTGTCGTGTCCCCCTGTATACACTGCTGCTGTATGTGTGTCGGTGTCCCCTGTATACACTGCTGTATTGTGTCGTGTTCCCCCTGTAATACACTGCTTTATTGTGTCGTTTCCCCCTGTATACACTGCGTATTGTGTCGTGTCGCCCTGTATACCTGCTCTGTATTGTGTCCCGTGTCCCCCTGTATACACTGCTGTATTGTTCGTGTCCCCCTGTATACAACTGCTTATTGTGTCGTGTCCCCCTGTATACACTGCTGTATGTTGTCGGTTGCCCCTGTATACACTGCTTTATTGTGTCGCTGCCCCCTTGTTACACTGCTGTTTGTGTCGTCCCCGTGTACACTGCTGTATTTTGCGCGTCCCCCTGTATACACTGCTGTATTTGTGCGGTCCCACCTGTATCCTGCTTTTATTGTGTCGTGTCCCCGACCTGTGTATTTGTTTCTAATACACTGCTGATTGTGTCGTGTCCCCCTGTACCACTGACTTATGTGTCGTGTCCCCCTGTATACACTGCTGTATTGTGTCGTGTCCCCCTGTATACACTGCTGTATTGTGTCGTGTCCCCCTGTATACACTGCTGTATTGTGTCGTGTCCCCCTGTATACACTGCTGTATGTGTCTTGTCGTGCCCTGTATAACTGCGGTATTTGTTGTATCCCCCTGTATACACTGCTGTATTGTGTTGTATCCCCTGTATACACTGCTGTATTGTGTCCCCCTGTATACACTGCTGTATTGTGTGGTGTCCCCCTGTATACACTGCTGTATTGTGTTTGTATCCCCTGTATACACTGCTGTATTGTGTTGTGTCCCACCCTGTATACACTGCTGTATTGTGTGGTGTCCCCCTGTATACACTGCTGTATTGTGTTGTATCCCCTGTATACACTGCTGTATTGTGTTTCCCCTATTTGCAGTGTCTTGTTCCTTCGTTTCAGTCGTGAGTATGAAGCAGCTGCCATTTGCCCCGTCTCAGTTTTCCGGCCACATCATCTCTCAGTTGCGCCCCTGGGTCGTCCTCCTTTGTGCAGGGGCCCGGCTCTGCTCCCCCCTTCCCCCAGGAAAGACCCGGCCTGAGGCCTAGCATTAATTATGGCCGCGCCTGGATCCCCGGCTGCAGTAGTAACTAGTCCCCGCCGTCACTCACCACCTCCACCGCCTGCTGTCAGTGATGGAACGTGAAACTTGGACGAACCATCTGTGTCACATTCCTTTCTGCTGGCAGCTTCTCCCGGGAAGACCTGGAGAATGCAGAGATCTGCGGCCCATCCGCCGCTCCCATGGTGCAACCTGCACCAAAACCTCTCACCTACTATCACACACTACAACACTACCACTCCACCCAGCACACCACATACGCCGACAACCTGAGACACACACACCGGCTGCCCGCTACAGGTCGCACACACAGTTAACACAACACACTGCTCTGCCCCTACGGACCACCACACAACTACAACACACACGCTGTCCCCTACAGGTCACCACACCAATTACACCAACACCGCTGCGGCCCTACAGACACACACCACTATCACACAACCACTGCTCGCCCCTACAGTCACACAAAATTACAACCCACACACACTGCTGCCCCCGTTCAAGACCGGCACCACACACTACACAACACACACTGCTGTCCCTACGGAATAACGCACACTACACAACCCTGTCACACAACACTTACACTGCTCCCTACAGGTCACACAAACAATTACACACTGCTGCCCCTACAGGTCACACAAACAACTACACACAACACACTGCTGCCCCTACAGGTCACACAACCAACTACACACAACACACTGCTGCCCCTACAGTCACACCCCCAAACTACACTACAACCACTCTGCTACGCCCATAACCAAAACCGCTCCCACGACCACACACACTACACACACACCCTGCCTGCCCTACAGGACACACACACAACTACACACAACACACTGCTGCCCCTACAGGACACACACACCAACTTCACACCCACACATGCTGCCCTACAGTAGGACACACGCCTTCACTCACCAACACACTGCGCCACTCTACATTCACACACCACTACACATACCACACTACACAAACCTGCTGCCCCTACGGACACACCCACTCCACACACCACCTGCGCCCCGCTCAGACACAAACACACACAACTACACACAACACACTGCTGCCCCTACAGGACACACACACAACTACACACAACACACTGCTGCCCATACATGGACACACACACCAACACAACACAACCCACTGCTGCCCCTACAGGACACACACACAACTACACACACACACTGCGCCACCTACAGTCACCCATCACCCACACTGCGCCTACATTACACCAAACAATTCACACCCTGCTGCCCGTACGGACACACACACAACTACACACAACACACTGCTGCCCCTACATGTCACAACACCCACTTACACCCACACAATACACACACACATGCGCCCTACTGCACACACCAACTTAACACACACAACTGCTGCCCCTACCGACACACACCAACTACACACAAACCCAGCGCGCCCCCCTACGACACCACACTACACACAACACACGTGCCCTACAGCCCACACACTAACACACAATGCTTGCCCCTCAGGACACACAACTCAACACACCGTTCTACAGACAACAACACACTCACACCTGCTCGCCCTACAGTGTCCACACCCAACACAACTACACACAACACACTGCTGCCCCTACAGGACCACCCCTACACACAACACAGTGCTGCCCCTACAGGTCACACACACAATTACACACAACACACTGCTGCCCCTACAGGTCACACACAACATACACACAACACGCTGCCCTACAGGACACACCCACTAACGACACACACCCCCTGCTGTCCCCACAGTCACACACACAACTACAACAACACACTGCTGCCCCTACAGACACAAACATCAACACACCGCTGCTCGCCCCACTACAGACACCACTGTCCACAGTCAACCCACAATACAACAACACACTGCTGCCCTACAGACACACAACACTGCCCCACAGACACACACACACTACACACAACACACTGCTGCCCCTACAGGACACACACACAACTACACACACACAACTACACACTCCCAACTGATCTGTGCCATAACACAAACACACGACTACACTCCACAAACTACAATACACCAACACACTGCCCTACAGGACCCAACCAGTGCTGCCCTACAGTTCACACACACACAATTACACACAACACACTGCTGCCCCTACAGGTCACACAAACAATTACACACAACACACACACAACTACACACACACCCACGCTGCCCGAACTCAGGTCACACCACAATTAACAACACATCACACTTGCTCCTCCCACACCACTACACCCAGGGCCTACGACCACACACACTACCACACACACCACGCTGCCCCTCATGACACACACACAACACCCAACACACGCGCCCCTGACAGGCACACACACAACTACACACACACCACTGCTTGCCCTACAGGTCACACCACAACTACACACAACACCTGCTGCTGCCCTACGGTACACACCACAACTACAACCCACTCTCCTACCGACACAACAACATCTGCTGCCCCTCAGGACACCACCACACACAAAATCCTGCTGCACACAGCCACACCACACTCCAACTGCTTGCCCCCTACAAGGACCACACACACTACACACCATGCTGCCCCTTCAGGACACACACACTAACTACACCACCCTGCTGCCCCTACAGTGACCCACCACAACTACAGCACAACAACTCTGCCCCCTACAGGACTCACACGACAACTACACACAACTCACACTGCGTGCCCCTTACATGACACACACACAGATTACACACACACCTGCCCTGACCCACACCAATAAATTCACCACTTGATCCACACATACAGTGCCCTCTACACGGATACACATAACCAGCTCTGCTCATTACAACATACACGGAATTCCACACACGTACTCCGGCTGCTTACGTCACATTATAACAATGTGCCTAATGATACCCCAGGTTATACCAAGCTGTACATATACTCATTATATCCAGGATATCCCCAGGTTATACCTCGCTGTACATTATCATTTATACCTAGGAGAAGTCGCCCAGGTTATACCAGCTGTACATATATCATTTATTACAGGAGATCCCAGGTTATACCGGTGTACATATACTCATTATCTATAGAGATCCCCAGGTTATACGGCTGTACATATATCATTATATACAGAGATCCCATCAAGCGTACATATCTATACTGTCCCGACCGTGTACATATATCATTATATACAGAATCCCCGGTTATTCCGGCTGTACATATATCATTATATACATAGATCCCAGGTTATCCGGCTGTACATATCATATATAGCCGAGATCCCGTTATACCGCCTGTACATCATATATAACGAGTCCAGTTGGACATATATCATACAGAGAGATCCAGGTTATACGCTATAACATATAATCATATGATACAGGAATCCCCATGTTATAACCGGCTGTATATATCATTACTAATACAGGAGATCCCCAGGTTATACCCTGGATAATATATCATTATATACAAGGAGATCCCCAGGTTATACAGCTTAAATCAGATATCAGATATTCCGACCGGATGTACATATTACAATTGAATGCCAGGAGATCCCCAGGTTTATCCCGTCTGTACATATATCATTACTAATACAGGAGATCCTCCACGGTTATACCAGTTGTAACATAATCTTATATACAGAGATTTCCCAGTTTACCGGCTGTACCATAGGTATCATTATTGTACAGAATCCCCAGGTTATACCGGCTGTAAATATATCATTATAACAGGAGATCCCCAGGGTATATAACCATGCTGTACATTATCCATTAGTATACAGGAGATCCCCAGTTAATACCGGCTGACATATATAGCATTATCAGGAATCCCCAGGTTAACCGGCTGTACATATATCATTATAGGATATTATCGCGGAATTATCTATTCAGGAGATCCCCGGTTATCCGGCTGTACATATATCATTATATATACGAGATCCCGGCGTTCTACCGGCTTACAATATCATATATACAGAGAGATCCCCGTTTAACGGCGTCACTAGTATCATTATATACGAGATCCCCATGGGTTATACCGCTTTACATATATCATTTCTACAGAGATCCCAGGTTATACCGGCTTGTACATATATCATTCATATCATGGAGCCCAGGTTATACCAGCTGTACATATAGTCATATCATTACGGAGATCCCCAGTTATACCAGCTGTGCATATTCATTATATACAGCGATCCCAGGTTATACCAGCTGTACATATAATAATTTTTGAGTTGTTTGTCAGATGTTGATTCTCCATTCCTGTGGCCTGCAGGTGTTCTGTTGGCTACGTGAATAGACAGTGATCATGTAGTGCTGGAGAAGTATGTATTGTCTGTGGTTGCTAGATTTTCGCTCATAAGTAACACAGATAAACATGCACATTATGTTGTAAGAACATTCAGGCTTCATGTGGGAATTGCATTAAAAAAAAAAAAATACTACACAAGCTGATATTTCATGTCCCATCTGCATCTAAAAATGAAATCCTACTCGTTGCTGCGGAAAATCAGAATAGTAAATGATAATTTTCAACACATTATCAACACTGTGCAGTTACCTAATACCGGCTCTCCTGAAGGAACGCAGAATCTTGCTCCATCATCAGGGTCATTTTTCATTCGATCATCTCTCATATTGATTTGTCGCAAATATATCTGTTCCTATAGAAAATGTCCTGATATTTGTGACTGTGCTCACTCCATGTTGTCTCCACCCTAGCCTATCTTACATCTAGCTAGTTGGAACCAGGGTTTCTGATAGCCCCAGTATCTGGATTGGACTTGTTCTACTATTGCGTAGCACTTGATGTGTCCCGTTCATGTAGACAGTTGAGCAGATGACCATCCAACTACCCAGCCAAGGTCCGCAACCATCTTAGAGATCGCTGGGTGTGGAAATGGTACTAGCTCTCCTGTCGAGTGGACCTCTTGGATAGTGGTGTTTCGATCCTTTGAGGTCCCTACAAAGAAAACACAACCATGACATTGGTACTAGTGTGTAATATGCTCGCCGACGGGTCTATACCTTTCAATGCCCTGTAGTGTAGGAGAAGTATGGCAAGCTATCCTACAATCTGTATATTTCCTAGAAAGTTTGCGTTTTTTAGACAAGACCTTTGGAGGGACAGGCCCAGGAGAATGGTATTAATAACTTTAGGTTCCACCGAACATCCCAGCCCCCCTCTGCTATTATGCCCCTGGTGTGGAGTAGAGGAAGAATGCAAAGTTGCAGATGCCCTTTCTTTTCGGGACTCACAACATGCTGCTGGAAAAGTGCCAGCCAGGGAATGTGAAATCAAGTTTTATAAACTACTGGAATTATTCAGAATGTTGACAACAGCGTTATAGAACGGAGCATAGCACAGGCTATTGGAACCAGACCCCAGCTAAAATTGACATTCACTTTGAGAGCACAAGTTACTACCAACTAGAGATGAGCGAGCACTAAAATGCTCGAGTGCTCGTTATTCGAGACGAACTTTTCCAGATGCTCGAGTGCTCGTCTCGAATAACGAGCCCCATTGAAGTCAATGGGAGACTCGAGCATTTTTCAAAGGGACCATGGTTCGGGAATAAAATGTGTTAATTAATTGAAAAAGAATGTCTTCTGATAAGTTAGCAGATGTATGCAAACATCTGCAATCTATTCTTCACTGTTCCGCGCGTATATTATCTCCCGACAAGTTATCAGATGTGAAGAACAGTGAAGAATAGAATAAAAACAGTGAACACAGGATCATTTAAGTGAAAAACACAGTGAAGAATAGATTACAGATGTTCTGCACATCTGCTTACTTGTCGGGAGATACGCTGTCCCGTGCCCCGCTGCTCTCCGTGCCCCGCTGCTCTCCGTGCCCATGTCTCCGTGCCCCATGTCTCCGTGCCCCATGTCTCCGTGCCCCGCTGCTCTCCGTGCCCCGCTGCTCTCCGTGCCCATGTCTCCGTGCCCCATGTCTCCGTGCCCCGCTGCTCTCCGTGCCCCGGGGGGGGGCAGTGTGTATACAGGAGAAGAGGGGGCAGTGTGTATACAGGAGAAGAGGGGGCAGTGTGTATACAGGAGGGGGGGCAGTGTGTATACAGGGCGAGAGGGGGCAGTCTGTATACAGGGGGAGAGGGTGGCAGAGTGTATACAGGGGGGCCTGTGTGTATACCGGAGGAGTGGGGGCAGTGTGTATACAGGAGGAGGGGGGGCTGTGTGTATACAGGAGGAGGGGGTGCTGTGTGTATACAGGAGGAGGGGGGCAGTGTGTATACAGGAGGGGGGATGTGTCCACGCGGGGGAGGGGGGGCAGTGTGACTACTGAAGGGGGGCCCATAAAGGGGCCCACTAGGGCTCTGTCGCCCAGGGGCCCACTAAAACCTGGAGCCGGCCCTGGTAGGGACCCACCAAAAAGAGGTCACCTTGAAGTGGTTGGTGGGCTTATACAATTTGATCAAAATGTAACTAAGAACCTTGAGTTGGTTATATAATGTAGCCTAGCGGCTGTAGATCATTGTATCATGTGTGGATGTGCGGTCCAGTTCTTTTTCTCTCCTCATGTTGGTTCATCTCTAAACCATGTGGCTTGTAACCAAAGAGACGCATAGCTCTGCACAGGATCTGAATGCAGAATAAATTAGTTTGTATCCCTATTGCTGACATTGCAGTGTGTAACAAAATGCCCAATATTAAAAAAAAGCGGTTCCCGCTGTGGTTTGTGACGCAAGATAAAGTCACCGATCACTTGTCAGCAGTATTTTCTTTATTTCAATCTAAGATCAGCACAACTGATGATAAATCTGAAAATACTGGTGGCAGCTGATAGATGCCCTGGAGGAAGAGACAAGATGCGGCAGAACTACAGATAGCGTCCCGGCAATGACTTTATATGCATGTATAATACAATCTATACATTACATATACACAGAAAGCAAAGTGACATCCTGCCATGAAATATATTATTTCCTTACAAGCCTCAGCTCCAACACTAACATTTGCTCCAACATTAAAAAAAATAAATGGGGTGCACATAGCAGCACATGAAGAAGCGGTGAAACCACCTGGCGATGGTGGGTGATGATGTGACATGCAAGGACCAGACACAGTGTCACATGACGCAACTATACGGCATAAAGTAATGATAATAGTACTGAAGCATCGGGGTCTTCTCAAAGAAAAATCTCTGAAGTGTTTTAGGTTACGAAATGGAGGAAGGGAGTTCTTCCTTTTTGAGCCCAGTATTAAAGGGACATCCGGTTGTGATCCGAAAATAGAACGCAATTGCTAGGGTAGCTGCGATGTCCACTGCGTGCTGCTGAACGCCCATGATGTCATCAGTGAAATGTTTTTGTGGTAAAATACTTGATGCATTTTTTATGTAAACATCCAGATGAGCAGACTCCACCCAACCGCAGTCACCTCTGTTCCTGATTGGTGGCGGCGCGGAGTCTATATATATTTTTTTTCTTTAAATAAAATCCATGCGAAACCAAAAACAGGAAAGTCCCAGACGATTAAAAAGTTCTATAGAACACATAAGGTAACGCAGAACGGAAAGAAAATCCGCGACTAACATCTCCTGTGCGTGCGGCTTACGCCTGGAGAAGTCGCTTCTAAGCTCTCTGCCCAATTTCCCTTCTTTTTCCAGAAAAAAAGTCTTTGCCAAAAAATAAAAACAAATTAAATAATTAAAATTTGGTCTCGTAGATGCAGCGGTGAGAGTCCTGGGGGCGGAGTCACGGCGTGGAGGTGCTGTGGTATTTTACAAAGGCGATGGCAGCTAGTTCTTTGCAGAATTCCTCAAGTACGATGACCCCTTCCAGCAACGTCATGTGGTCAACGCTGTGGAGAGAGGAGATGCAGGAGGAGTAACAACAGAATAGAATTATGCGAGAATCCTGAATAGCAGAACGGACACTCAGTACTGCCGGCCATACTGGTTACTCTCCACAGGAATGGTTATCACTCAGCCGTTTTCCTGCCTGGTTATATATCACCTAAAGGGGTTGTTCCATAAAATCCATTAATCTGGAAGATGGAAAACCTAAATGGAGAATCCCTGCACATGTGTGATTGGGGCTCTATTCACTTCTAGGATAGACATTCATCGTATACTTCTCCATAATAGTGAATGGAGCTCTGGTTACACATAAACATCCATCCTTTATTCTCCGATCAACCACTTCAGGTCTGCAACTGATCCCCTAGCCTATGAGACACCCCCTATAATAACTAGATCCCTTCTGTAATCTGGAAAAGGTTGTGTAATACATGAGTAAGGGTGAATGTGACAATACTACAGTGTAAACTCACATTGGACCATCGGGCTCCAGTCCCAGCAGCCTCTTCCTTACAAGCAGGAGTTTAGGGGTGAAGTCTAGGATCCGCTGAATTCTCACCATGAGATCTCCCACCACCTGGATAGAAGAGACACTAGCGTTATACGGGGCGAGTCACTACAGGGTGATTAGGTGGATGCCTCCTTATTAAGGGAGCCTGCCAGGAATCCCGTAAAAAGCCTTGACTTACAATGGACTACAACATCACAACATTAATCGCAGCAAAGCACTCACCCTGACGATGACTGAGAAGAGGGAGCGGCACCCGGGGGCCAGGTTGACATAGGGGTCCAGAAGAAATTCATGTATATGAGGGTGAGGGAAGAGAGAAAGCTTGGAGAGCACAGACGTCACCTGTAGGTTCACGTCATACGGCTGCGGAAGAAATTCATCAACTATTAACATACAATGAGCATCCGATGAGACAGCACATACATCAGAGCCCTGAACCCTCCCCTTATTACCAAGACCACTCCCACAACAGGCCGCGAGTGACACCATCCTCCTAAGTCTGACGCCTCAGTATTATAGCCCTTATAGCAGGAGGCCCCCATAGAAAGGCTGTGTAGTCACATCTCACTACAAATAGCACTTTGGGGGTGAACGGAGCTTGGCAGGTACCTGATCGAGTATTCGGCCCATTCTGTCAAACAGAACTTTCAGGAAATGTCCCTCGAAGAAAGGAGCCTCTAAATTGCACTTTTCAATGGGTTTTGCTGTGCCGGGCCAATCCCAGCGGAGGCAGATTGCACAGTAATCCCGAAACTGGAGAATGACAAGAGATTGAGAGACGTCATTTACTTGTGTCCAGAGTTATAGGAATAATTCTATGGAACAGCGAAAGTAATCCAATTTTCATATTGATGTTGCATCCTCAATAGGGTCCAACACCCTGGACTGTGCACTGATCAGCTGTGTGGAATCTCTCTGAGCATCGCAGACTATACAGTTAGTATGAGTATGTTGCATACAGTACATAGTGCCTGTGGTGGGAATTACAGCTCTGCAGCCAGAACAATTTTATCAGTTTGGGATCCAAGTGTTGGACCCCTACCAAGGCCATACTGACTACATATACTGAGGATAAATCTTGGTATAGGAACTGCCTGTTTAGATAAGAAACAAGTGTCACATGTTTCTAATTCACTTTGCATTACATTTTTCAGCACCCTCATCTGCTTTACCTAACCTATTTGCAAGATTTTCATGACAATTCATGTGCAGGGCTCTCTGCTTGTGGCAGATTCTCATCCAGCGTAGAAATGCAAATGGTGGGTGTTAAAAATGATGAAAGTAAGAGACACATCTCTGACCAAACCTACTAGGGTAAGGAGCAGTGGTCATCCATACTGCCTTCCCATTTAAAGCAAAGCTGTCCCCAGGAATGTGATTTTTAGCTGGCCGATAGCTTCTGTTATGCCGATTTTAAAAATGACTTTGTCAGCATTCATAATTATTTCAGGACTTTATAAAAGATTAATATAATTACTTGGCTCCCAGCCAGCAGCATGTGGCGATTCCCAGGGGTGTGTAGGGAGTGTTACAGCTGCAGCCTGTGTCCCCTCACACATTCTTCCTTTACTCCCCACCATCCCCCTTCCTACTCAATGCACATGATAGGAAGTGGGGATCGGGGAGGGAGCTGGATGAGTGTGGAGTAAAGGAGACTGACACAGACACACACAGGCTTTAGCTGCCACTCATTATACTCTGCTGACATGGAGCCAGGTATGGTGAAATAAAGTTTTATAAAGTACTGAAATGATTGCTGACAAAGGTATTTTTAAACTCAGCAGAGCATATGCTATTGGAACCTGTCAACAGCTAAAAATGACATTCCGGGTGACAGGTTTGCTTTAAGTTTATAGGACTGATGGAGATATTATTTAGGGCCAATTAAGATACTAAACAACCCACAGGTCTAATATCACCTCTGTCTGTGGAATTAACAAAAAAAAAAAAAAACGCTTCTACTTTACTGGGGAGAAATTGACTTCTGGCTTTTGAGAACATCTGCCGGACCTATGGCACATACACAGTGAAGTTGGAATATACGATGATAGCTTCACTGAATGGCTTCTATGGCACAGGGAGCAGCAGAGCAAGGTAAGGTAGAAGCAGATTTGTTTTGTTTTTATTGCAGACGAACACTGGGGAGATGTGTGGGAATTTGGAACACTTAACCAAAAGTATCCAAAATAGGTTCCCTTTGGTGCTGCATTATCATCATCATATCTGCATTAGTCCAATAGAGAGTAGGCGGATCACAGAGATGGTAAATCCTGCCGCACAGACACTATTTCTAGTTACCTGTCGATGGGCGTCTCTGAGGTAGGTGTCATAGCCGGTGCCTTCTACTTGATATGAGGATTTGGCTTCATCAGGAACCAGACATAAAAAACTAAAGAGAAAGAGACACCATCTCAAAATACATATATAGCCCCCGGGTTATATAGAAGATAGGTTCTGGAGGTTTGTTCTGAAGTTGAATCTGTATGTAAGTCGGAACTGTATACTTTATCATTGTAACCCCAGACAAAATTTTTTTGGTCTCTGTGACAATTAGATTTTAAAAATGTAAGATTGTCATAAGAACCAGGATTAACCATGAAGCTTAATTGCAGACACCTGCGATAACTGTTACAGCTGATCATTGTAGCCTAGGGCTAAAGTACAGTAAATTACCAACAACCAGAGGTCCGTTTGTAACTAGGGGTTGTCTGTAAGTCAGGTGTTCTTAAGTAGGTGACATGTCAGGGGTTCCTTCCTGGACTCACCTGTTGACGATTTTGTGCACTTCAGTTTTGCCATCGGTCCTCTGATGATCAGGGGTGATGGGGGGAGACGCGCTCAACCACTCCTTAGTCAATGCGTTGTCTGGAGAAATGTCTGTAAATATTGGATCTTCTTCAAGATCTCTGTTGGCAGAGTCAATAGTAAATTAAAACAAGCCAAAAGCTGTATATAAGTGATAATGTAGACAGGAGCAGGGCACTCATTATACTTACACTGCTCCTGGGATCTGCCCGTTCTCCACTATGTCCTTGTCCTCTGGGCACGGGGGCTTGTACTCGGTGTAGTTCCTCTCCTCTAGATTACGCAGTATCAGGTTATACAGGATGTGCTCATTAGGTTTCTGTAGTAGGTGCTCAAAGAGCCGCAGTGTCATAATACTGATCTGTGGACACAGAAATTATTATTAGGAGATGCTCACAGCACCCGGTGATAAACATGGAGATACAGGGCCTGTTTTGGCTGCCATACTACTCATGAATCATAGGATTGTACACAGTCTGTATTGATTGTATACAGGCCCACACATTTTATCTGCACTGGTACACTGTAGCGAAATATAAAAAGTAGGAAACTTTCATAACTTTGACATAAAACAATGGAGGAAGCAGTACACAAGCACAGCCTCCTCTTGGTTTGGATCCTGTGAGGCCGGGGTCAGAGAGTCCATATTCCGGATTTATAGGCCTCACCTCGTCTGATATGTGGTTGCAATGTTCTATGAGGCGATGGCGTAATGGGAACCTCTGGATGCAGCTCAGGGTCTCTGGTTCTCGCTGCTCCCCCAGGAGGAAATACACAATCTCTTCCAGCAGAGCCTCAGACGTGACCTGCCGCACAATTCTATGGAGGAGGGAGGTGGCCGTAAGGATCCCGATCTCCGACCTGAGAAACCAAAAGGAGGATAGGAGAATAAATCAATAACAATAGAGGCATCCCCTAAACCTATTCACAAAATATAGGAGTATTACAAGAGGTTTCTACTACTGCTCTGTCATGATGGTTACAATGCATCCAGCCTAGGCAATCCTAGACTCCAGTGTTTCTGATACTACTGCATTTACAATTGTAGCAAAGTTTCGGCTGTGAAAACAAGACTAGGCCAGGGATGGGTTTCAGAATTTGGCTCTAATTGGGAATGTTTCCATTTATTGGAAGAAACCAGATATACAATGATTAATATGCAGAAAGTAAGTCTATTGTTTATAGACTCTGAAAAATCCTATAACCAGGGTAAAAGAGGAAGCTATATTAACCCCTTAACGCTCTGCGCCGTAGCTCTACGGCGCAGAGGTATAAGGGATGTGTGAAGAGGGCTCACGGGCTGAGTCCTCTTCATACAGAGGTGTGGGTTCTTGCATATTGCAGCAAACCCCCACCGCTAATAACCGCGGTCGGTGCTTGCACCGATCGCGGCTATTAACCCTTTCAACGCAGCGGCTATTCAACCCCTTTGCCGGCGGCGGTTAAAAGACGGCGGCGCGCGGGCGCCGCCATCTTTATTACGATCGCCGCGCCCCCGAATGTAGGCGTGTTATTTGGAGCGAAGAGTGAAAGTCGTAAAAACTGAGCCCACAAGAACGTGACGCACGTGCGTTTTTTTTCAATTTTTCCACATTTGGAATTTTTTTTCTGCTTCCCAGTACACGGCATGTTAAAATAAATAACATCACAGGAAAGTAACATTTGTTACGCACAAAATAAGCCCTCACACAGGTCTGTACACGTAAAAATGAAAAAGTTATGGATTTTTGAAGTTGGAGAGCGAGAAATGAGCCGAAAAACCCTGCGTCCTTAAGGGGTTAAGAAAAAGATGGGGTCTGGGAACACATATATATATATATATACCAGGTTAAAAGAGGAGTCATTTTGAAAAAGTTTTTTCTAGGTTGTGAGCGGTTTCATATGTATTTTCAGGACAAGTCGTCATTATGGGATCAGTTTCGGTTAGACATCCTGCCCCCAAATCAGAAGCCTCCATCATCTTTATAGTGGCAGGACTGGATGTCAGGCCCCACAGATCTGATACGTATGAACTGTTCTGAGGATAGGCCACAGTATGTATAATTTACCACAGATACTTACGTCTGCATGAGCTGCGGCTCCAATACAGCAACCAGGAATCTCTCCCGCACCGACTGCGCCATAGTGGTGGCTGCCATCTATATAGGGGTAAACAGACGCATGTAAGGGACATAGAAGACTTTGCATCTCATTCAATCTCAAGTCTTAAATTACAAAATAGCAAAAAGTACATGGTGGACCTGTCCATAAAAAGGAACCTGTCAGCAGGTGTGCCCACACAGCCTGCAGCAAGTCTTTGGTTCTCCAAGTGCACCAGAGACTATCCTCACACCTCTGTAATCTCTGCAGTAAACTACCTCCCCCCTCTGCACAGGGCAGCAGTTGGAGTTACTACCAGAAGCCTTACACAGCTTCTACAAAAACCAGTCTATAGGGCTGAAGGACAGAAATTGGAGCACAGCAGTGTGAGAGCAACCCCCCAGTGCACTTGAAGACTGTACAATCCTGGATTATAATCCATATATCACAGTCCTGCTGCTACTAACAACATACACAGTGATATGATAACATATCTCACCAGGGACAATACAGAACAGTGGCTGCAGTCTATATGATCACAACTGATGACAGATTTATTATATAGTATTAATGTGGGAACTTTTATTCCTTGCATCATGACCCATTCACTCACCCCCAGAACTGTGGGCTATAACCCAGCACTCACCCTGTGCGCCTCTTTAATAAGCTGATCACAATAATCAAACCAAGACAGGAAGGAGATGAGAGCCCTCTTCCCGGGGAAGGCCGACGCATCCTCCTTAACATTGTAGGAGTCCAGCCTGCAAGACACAACAATTCATGGGTAAGAAGTATGGGAAATTCAAAGTGAGTGAACCTCAGACCAAATCAGAAATATTTCGGGCAATCTCACACACAATGAAGAAATGTTCCTACTGCAGCCTCACAACAAAAACATAGATCTGACACAGATACCTCCATCCTACACAATCGAACAGACGTAAAATATATACAGTGCAAAAATTGTGATTGAATTAGGACGTCTGTCCACGGAATCGGAGAAAGAATATTCCACTTTCAGTCCTCAGGGAGATCAGTACACCACCTGCTGCGGGCTCTATACAATGTCCTGAAAGTAGTAGATTAGAGTAAGGCATAGGCCTGCGTGTGGGGGCTAGGGAAGGTCTGGTCCAGGTGGAGAATTCCAGTGAGGGAGACAGGGTGTTTAATTGCGCATGTACACAACGTTAAAAGGAAAACTGCGCACTCCTCGGGACCTCAAACCGCTGACCAAGATCAGACATCGTCCGCTACACATAATTCACCCAAGAACTTAACCCCAGCCCTTGCCCACATACTAGAACAAGGAAAGGACTACAAATGTGGAAAGTGGGGTTCAGCCAAAGAGTAGCCTGGGGAGTATATGCGGGTACCTGTCCCTGAGCCAGAATCACATGCACAGGCATCCAAACCCTGGGCACCGTACAAATAAAAACTTTTAAGACTTGTAAGACTTTCCTAGGAACCCATGAGAGCTCCTGCCAGTGCTGTAGCTGCATTAGGTCCAGCCACCAGTGAGCAAGCACAAGCTGAAAGGCCAAGAAGTAAAGGTATAGATTAGGAGCGGCCATACCCACATGCACCTTTGGAGTCTGAATCAAGGCAAGGAGGTATCCCACCCTGCCAGTAGAAGTGACACAGTGCTATCCAACAACTGGAACATACTTTGCTGGAAAATAATTGGCCATACATAAAATAGGTAAAGAAATTTTAAATAAATTAATCCTACCATAGATGGACAAAGGTAAGGGCAGCCATGAACTAAGTTGTTTTTCAGTTTTGGCAATTAGTGGATCTAAATTTAAAGCTTTGAAGTCTTGAGGATTAAGTTAGACTTGAATTGAGATGCCACGAGGAGTGGAACAGGGAAAACTTTATCTGAGACAAGGGGAACAAAACAGATTTACGCCAAATAACCCGTAACCCAGAGAAAGATCCAAACCTCTGAATCAGGTCTAAAAGAGAAGATGGGGAGGAACAGTCATCAGCAAGGTACAATTGGGTGTCATCATCGTATTAGGACACTTTTTCAGAGATGGAGCGCTTATCAATGCCTTTAATCATGGTGGACTCCCAAATAGCCAAAGCAAGTGATTCAATCGCCAAAACAAATAAAAGAGGGGACAGGGTGCAGCCCTGCCAAGTCGCTGGTTCTAAGGCAAAGGATTATGAAATGTTTAGGCTTGTTCCCACCCAGGAACGAGGCGGAACATGTGTTTCACGCATTTAAAAAAAACATGCGCGTGTAAAAAAAAAAAAAAAAAAAGAAAAAGAAATCTCCACATCCATGTCTTCTCACCCAGATCCATCTATCCTTCTAGTCCCTTCTAGATGTCCAGTTAAATGGATTTTCCCACAAAGAAAAGTTAGGTCCTATCCACAGGATGGAAATTGCTGCGCAGGCCCTTCGTTTTCGTGATCTGTGGGGGGTCTCATCACCGAGACCCCCCCTGATCAGCAAGCAAGGCCCTATGGATAGGGTCTAACTTCTGTTCATGTGAAAACCCCTTTAACATAGCCTGGCCTACAGCTTCCTCTATCCCTCTCCTCTCCCAAAGCGTTGGGCTGTTAGTACAAGTGTCCTTACATCTCAGGGACGTGTTGTGAGGCCTCCCCACAAATTAGATGCTCTGCCCCTCCATATATTCTAATGTATATGGCCAGTTAAAAGGTCAGTAAAGGAAAGTTCTTACCCCCAGTTTATCCCCTCCACAGTTTCAATGTCCAGGGGGTCGATGGACTGTGGAAGAGCTCTGTATAGGGAGGTCAGCCGGTCGGTCAGCAGCTCGCACAGAGCGGTGTTCTGCGTAAGGCACTTGGCAGCCCCCAGCTCCGGCAAACTCACCAGCAACATTAACCCTTCACAGGCTTTGACAGCTATCCGTCCATCCTAGAATAGATTACACAAGTGGGTTATATCCTCAGTCACGCAAAACAGCCATACCTGCAGGTAGCACAGATGCACTCACCGGGCTCTTTGTCAGGTTTAATAAGGAATTGACAAGATTATAATCTTGCAGGATGTTATTAGATGACGGCCCAGGGGCAGCACAGGCTCCCAGTGTGTCTGTGGGGGCAGCACTGGGGATAGCAGGGCTGACATGTACTGCCCCGTCTACCACCGTGCTCCCTGCCCCTGGAGGCTGAGCCTGCCCTGTGTCATTAGCTACAACCTCCTCTTTGCTGCCCCCAGCCAATGCCCCCGAGTGACTGGTCGATCCAACACTGTCACATGTCTTCACTTTGCTCTGGGAAGATAAACAGAGGGGAAAGTTAGAGATAAAACAAGGACATCTCTTAATCTGCACACAGCAAAAGCAATCAATATCCACGAAGACCCCGCTGTCACACTGGATGATGGGAGTCACTGATCTCTGTGGAGACTTAGATGAGTTATTTAGGCTATTAAAGGAAACCTACCACTTGAAGTGGCAGGTTTCAGATGGAAATACCGGGCACCAGCTCAGGGTGAGCTGGTGCCGGAGCTTATTTTTGTTAGCGTTTTAAGCTGCAGTATCGCGGTTTAAAACACTTTTTAAACTTTATGCCGGCGCAGGGAGGTACGCGCTCGAGCTTACCGTGCCGCGGCTACAAGGAATGAAGGAGAGCCGTGCGCATGGTAAGCGCCGAGTGCGTACCTGCCTGTGCCGCTATAAAGTTTAAAAAGTGTTTTAAACAGCGATACCGCGGATTAAAACACTGACAAAAATAAGCTCCGGCACCAGTGTCCGGTATTTCCATCAGAAACCTGCCACTTCAAGTGGTAGGTTTCCTTTAAACCCTACATGTAGCAGCAGCAGCCAATTATCAAATAAGCACAGTCCTTAGTTGATGTCCCCGCAAAAATGTAAGGGAATTATTTAACACGCACATAGTCACTAGAGATCTTTAACAGCTCTTAAGAATGCGACACAACTGCCTTGACTGACCCCAGCGAGGACAGAAGTCAATGTATGGCTTCTTGTCGGTGTTCTCCACTACGCTACGCTGGTTTTTTTGCATTAAGATAGTGTGTATTTCTATGTCAGGCTTAATAATGTTTAGGGTGGAAAAATAGCATACGAGAAAAATATATTAACTCGTTCCTTAGGGGGAGAACAAAAATATATATTATGCAACTTGTTTTTTTTTTAAATTTAATCGTTTACACGGTTCACCACAAAATATAAAAAGATGATAAAATTGTTCTGTAGGTTAGTACCGTTGAGAAGACACCAAACATGCCCAGGTTTTCTTGTATTTTACTGCTCTAGCAAATCAAAAACACATTTGGATTATGTGTCAGCATATTCTAAAAGCTATAACTTTAACTCCTTAATGAAAAGATCTTAATAGGGTTTTATTTATGGGATAAGATAATGGCAAGATTGATAATATTTTTGTGTAAATCCGATTTTTATATTGCTTTTTATTTCAGCTTTTTGGTAGGTGGGAAGCCTTAAAATTACAGTTTTGAAATGTTTTTTTTTTTACATTTA
This sequence comes from Engystomops pustulosus, assembly GCA_019512145.1. Classification (NCBI taxonomy): domain Eukaryota; kingdom Metazoa; phylum Chordata; class Amphibia; order Anura; family Leptodactylidae; genus Engystomops; species Engystomops pustulosus. The sequence continues at coordinate 57,722 of WNYA01000234.1, read as the reverse complement.
CTTTTTATTCACTTTACAATGTAATCTCTGCTTCACCAGAGTCGCTCCGCACACGGCAATACTCAGTTTTTTTTTATTTATTCTGTTTTTAAACACACTATGGGGCACATGTATCAAACTTTTGGCTTACCCTTTTCTTTAAGTTTTGGGGCACATGTATCAAACTTTTGGCTTACCCTTTTCTTTAAGTTTTCAGACTTTTCATGGTTCTTGTGCTCATTTGCAACTTTTTTTTGCGCCTAAAACAGTCTCTTTTCAAAGCTCACCATTGTCTAGTTTCCTGCAGTGTTTCCTGAGTTATCACCTGAATCCAGTTGTGAAAGTTTTTTAAAAAGTCGCAAATTTTTGCACAAATCTACGGCTGCCCTTGACTAGGCGTAGAAATTAGCTGGGGAACTGTTTACCACTTTTGGAGACTTTTTGCGTCATTTGTTGTAAAAAGTAGCAAATTCACTACAAACCAAACGCCACATGTATCAATAAAGAAAAAACACTGAGATATATCTGACCAGCAGGAAAGCCAAGAAAAAAAGAAAAAAGTCGAAAAACAGAAAAGGCCTTATGGACTTTTTTGTGGGGGGTTAATTTCACATTTTTAAAAATTTTATTTTAGCATGTTTTATATTCAGGTAACCCCCTGTGGTGCCCCATTATCCCATTGTAAAGAACCAGGGGAGTGACAGAGGTAACTCTATCCCCCCTGTCTGGCTCCTTAGCTGCTGCGATCAGTTATGGTGTAAATCTGCTGGGGACCTGTAGCAGGGACCAAACAGTGTGTAGCACTAAGCTACTGATAACACTACCTCTGCTCCAGAACTGACCTCTAGAAAGAAGTTGACAAGGTACGGATCTTGCTTCAACTTAGCACACACAATACACAAGAACTGGATCTCTTCATTCTCTGTCGGGTTCGCTAGCACTTCTCCACACAAACGGACAAGTTTCTGTCGCAAAGAAAATGTGACATTTACATCAGTTTGATCTTCTCTTTGCCCTCAGCAAAACAGACGTAAAAATAGTCCTCTGCTAGAAAGGCGTCGGGAGACAGGATGAAGTCTGGTTGCAGGTAAAGGCGATACAATCCATCATGATGCTTCTCACCTGGACCGGGCGGTGGACGTTGATGTGGGGGAGCAGAGGCTGTTTAATCCTTCCCAATAGCTTAGTGTAGAAGACGAGCACCTGCTGCTTCATACCTGGAGGACACTGAGAAGAAGCACAAGACATATCCCAATGACTCCATACATACAATGCAGAACATGTGGTGAGAGCGCCACAAAACTGGCGGAAACGCCATAGTAAATGTCCCCCAATGTGTCTGGAGGAGCCAATCATCCAGTATTTTAGGATGTTGACAGAACACAATCCAACCAGTGACCTGGGACCAGTTAGACTTTTACCATGACGTGTTGCCTTTGTCGAGTTGGTGTTCTGGAATAAAGGAACCGTGAGTTGATGTTTCACATCTCTTGTCTCAGGGTGATCCCGGGAAGCCGCATCAAGTGCCTTCCCACTACCATCTATCCGGGATCCTCACACATACATTGGAAGTGCTCCAGGGAGAACTGTTTCCATCCACCAGCGACATTTATCGTTTTCTTGCAGTTCACCTGTTGGACACCTGCACGGTGTGGACAAGCCCTGTTCCATCTGTATCTAGTGACCATGACCACTTAGGTACCAAAGGAATCCAGCTGCACCCAGGTCCAAAAGGTCAGGTCTTGGTGGAGGATGTTGCACTGGGTCCTAATCTCCCATCCATGGTCCTAAACTTCTGACCCAGACTAAGACCCCAGGTTGTTCCCAGGGCAGCTTTAGGCTGATGACACCTGGCACTATCCACCTTCACCTCCAAAGTCCCTTGTCATAAATGACTTTGATGTGAATCCATGTCTGAATCCACTGGCGCATTTGTTGCATAAATCCAGGTCACTTCCGTTATACAGCTTTATCGCTGGTACTAAAGTGGAATCTCTTAAAGGGCCCGACTCTTGCTGACAGATGTCATGTGACGCTTATTATACCAGCGTCCTAGGAGCGCACAGCATTCCGTTCTGCATCATTCACCTTGGACATTGTGGAATTCTCCAGCATAGTGTTGTGGCATCCGGCACTTACACCAGATTAAATCATTTCTGTCAAACATTATTTCATCTTCATCAGATTGGGGGAGGACACAGACACGGGTCCAAGGCTTAATTTTATAGTCACATAACGGAAGGCAGAGGAAGAGGTGCTGCAATGCCAAACACAATGCTTCTGGCATCACAAGAGAGGAGAAGAGGATCTACAGTAGTGGTCTAGGTTGATGGAGGAGAGGAACTACAGCGGTGGCCTTGAGAGATGGAGGAAAGGAGCTGCAGCAATGGTCTGGAGAGGTGGAGAAGAGGAGCTACAGCAGTGGCCTTGAGAGATGGAGGAAAGGAGCTGCAGCAGTTGTCTGGAGAGGTGGAGTAGAGGAGCTGCAACAGCGGTCCAGAGAGAAGAAGAAGAGGAGCTACAGCAGTGGTCTGGAGTGGTGGAGAAGAGGAGCTGCAACAGCGGTCCGGAGAGAAGGAGAAGAGGAGCTGCAGCAGTGGTCTGGAGAGGTGGAGAAGAGGAGCTGCAACAGCGGTCCGGAGAGAAGGAGAAGAGGAGCTGCAGCAGTGGTCTGGAGAGGTGTAGAAGAGGAGCTGCAACAGCGGTCAGGAGAGAAGGAGAAGAGGATCTACCGCAGTGGTCTAGGTTGATGGAGGAGAGGAGCTACAGCAGTGGCCTTGAGAGATGGAGGAAAGGAGCTGCAGCAGTGGTCTGGAGAGGTGGAGAAGAGGAGCTACAGCAGTGGTCTGGAGAGATGGAGAAGAGGAGCTACAGCAGTGGTCTGGAGAGATGGAGAAGAGGAGCTATAGCAGTGGTCTGGAGAGATGGAGAACAGGAGCTACAGCAGTGGTCTTGACTGATGAAGGATAGGTGCTGCAGCATTCCCCTTGAGAGATGGAGGAAAGGAGCTGCAGCAGTGGTCTGGAGAGATGGAGGATAGGAGCTGCAGCAGTGGTCTGGAGAGATGGAGGAAAGGAGCTACAGCAGTGGTCTGGAGAGATGGGGAAGAGGGGCCACAGCAGTGGTCTCGATTGATGGAGGAGAGGTGCTGCAGCATTCCCCTTGAGAGATGGAGGAGAGGTGTTACAGCAATGGTCTGGAGAGATGGAGGAAAGGAGCTGCAGCAGTGCTTTGGAGAGATGGAGAAGAAGAGATACAGCAGTGCTTTGGAGAAATGGAGAAGAAGAGCTTCAGTAGTGATCTGGAGAGATGGAGGACAGGTGACACAGCAGTGGTCTGAAGATATGGAGAAGAAGAAAACAGAAGTGCTCTGAAGATATGGAGAAGAAGAAAACAGAAGTGCTCTGGAGAGATGGAGAAGAAGAACACAGAAGTGCTCTGGAGAGATGGAGAAGAAGAACACAGAAGTGCTCTGGATAGATGGAGGCGAAGAGATACAGCAGTAGTCTGGAGAGATGGAGGAGATGACCTGCAACAGAGAATAGATAACATGAGCTGAAGAGATGAAGAATAGCAGCTGCAGCAACAGACTAATGGTTTTCTGAGACAGAGATAAGAATAGATAACAATGGTCTGAAGAGAGGGAGAGGAAATGGTACAAAGATGGTTTGTAAGGTGTAAAAGAACTGGCCACAGAAAATGTTCTGGGGAGGCAGATGAGTGGAGCTCATAGTCTTAGAGGTTTACAGAATATGTTCTATTCGATGAACTAGAAATAATGCAGTGCCCTGCTGAGCTCCCCCTAGTGGTGGCTGATTGCAGCCAGAATTATATAATTGTACTCTATGGGGCTCATTTACCAAGGGTCGCGCTGCTCACTTTTGTTGGACTGTGCATAATTTTCGGGAATACACGGCTTGCACAGGTCTTTATCATGTTTCTGCACTGGCGCACGCGATCATTTATTGGCGCAGCTGCGCTGATTTCCATACCACACAATTTAGGCAGTGTGCCTAATCCGACTGATTCGGACTGAGCGCCAGATTTAACTTTCAAATTGTGTCGCAAGCCCACGCACTTACTTGCACCACTAAAAAAAATTATGAACTCCGGGGACCTGAGCGGGGAAGCGACACATGCAGGATATCGGGCGGGCGATCTTAGTGAATTGTGGCAGATGTGCATTGTTGCCGGACAATGAATCAGTGAACTCCGCGGGCGGGTAAGTAAACGTGCCCCTATGTCTATAGCTCTGTATTAGAAAGGAATAATTTTGGGCTCATGGGTACAGTCACAGTGATGTGGGCTCTATGATTAACGGGCGGTGGACAGACTTATAGGGAGTTGTGGATAATAATTTTATACTTCTAATAAAAGTCTAGCCCTATGCTACAAACTAGTCACAGCGTGCATGAGACCACACTTGCCTCAGCCTGTAGGGGGCAGCATGTTCACGGGACTGAGCTCTGTGATGTGGCAGCTGCCCCCCAGACCTTCCATACGTGACACCACTAATGAGGACTATTTGGGGTGAGGCACCTCTTCTATGTTGGAGGGATGGATGACGCCATGGTCTCACCGCTCCGGCACACAATGTGCCTTTTAATCCCCACAATCCAAAGCAATTTCCTTATTATTGGTAGAAACTGTCAATCATATAAAAGAATGAAAATATTAGAGGGAAGTGATCAAACCGGCTCCGCCACTCCAAGGGCGATGAAAGTGAAGCTACTTATTACTGCCTTGTGTCACCACACTGCCGCCTGATTGGTGCAGGTTCAGGTCTTCACCTCTCAGCATTGGGGGGCAGGACATAACCTGCTGGAGTATAATACATAATCCAAGAGGATGAATCACTGCAAGGAACATCATCTATAACTGCTATCAACTAGCCTGAGCCTCTGTGTATATCCTGTGTGAGAGGTAGTCACAGCACCGCCCCCTGCCTGTATATCCATGTGTGATGGGTGTAGTGTCTGGGCACATGACATGTGTGATGGGTGTAGTGTCTGGGCACATGACATGTGTGATGGGTGCAGTGTCTGGATACATGACATGTGTGATGGGTGTAGTGTCTGGGCACATGACATGTGTGATGGGTGTAGTGTCTGGGCACATGACATGTGTGATGAGTGCAGTGTCTGGGTACATGACATGTGTGATGGGTGCAGTGTCTGGATACATGACATGTGTGATGGGTGCAGTGTCTGTTTACATGACATGTGTGATAGGTGCGGGGTATGTGTGTTGGGTGCAGTGTCTGGATACATGACATGTGTGATGGGTGCAGAGTCTGGGTACATGATGGGCGCAGTGTCTGGGTACATGTCATGTGTGATAGGTGCGGCGTATGTGTGTTGGGTGCAGTGTCTGGGTACATGACATGTGTGATGGGTGCTGGGTGCTGTGCCCTGTGCAGGTGCGCGCACTGATACATTGTGTCTCCTCCTCCTTCTCCCGGCACAGGAGGGGCAGCTCCCGGACCCTCCCTCCATAGCCGGGGATCCCTGTGCGCTCCCTCCATCCTCCTCACATCCACCATCGCCCCCTCCCCCATCATGTCTGCGAGAGGTAAGTGGCCTTCACCTTGTGCTGCTGCGGCTGATGACACTGGTGCAGAGCATTCTGCAGCCTGGGCGCTGGGCTCTGCAGATGATCGCACCGTGCCCAGTGCTGTGCCGTACTGCTGCAGTACTGTGCATGTGATGAGGGGCTGCAGACCATTGCAACCCGGGCTCTGTCCAGCTCCTGACCCCCTGCAGACTCTGCTCCTCCTGATTGACAGCTCCAGAGTCTACAGGTGAAGAAGACTGCACAGAGGCACCACTTAAAGGGGCAGTACACGTGCAGACTCTACTTGGAATCCATCTATTGTTTTCTGTTATCAGCCATTGCAAGACATAGAATCCAATCTATTTATATAATGTACTCCATTACTCTCTGTTATCAGCCATTTCATCCCGGGGAGAGGTGACTGTACAGGGGGATACAATCTATTACTCTCTGTTATCAGCCATTTCATCCTGGGGAGAGGTGACTGTACAGGGGGATACAATCTATTACTCTCTGTTATCAGCCATTTCATTCCTGGGAGAAGAGACAGCACAGGGGGGATACAATCTATTACTCTCTGTTATCAGCCATTTCATCCCGGGGAGAGGAGACTGTACCGGGGGGGATACAATCTATTATTCTCTGTTATCAGCCATTTCATCCCGGGTAGATGTGACTGTACAAGGGGGATACAATCTATTACTCTCTGTTATCAGCCAATACATCCCGGGGAGAGGTGACTGTACAGGGGCGATACAATCTATTACTCTCTGTTATCAGGCATTTCATCCTGGGGAGAGGTAACTGTACAGTGGATACAATATATTACTCTCTGTTATCAGCCATTTCATCCTGAGAAGCGGTGACTGCAGTGTTCTTTAATGGGATGAGTGACTGTAAGTTCAGGAGCCCCTCTCTTCCTGTGATCTCACCTGTGATATGGGACAGGCTGACTTGCAGATAATCCAGGGCCAGCGAGTCGATGACAGATTGCACATTGTGGGCGTCGTCCTCGGCTGTGTGTGAATCGGTGATGTAATCTGTGGGGAGGGGCATGTACATTATTGGGGGCACGCTGTCATGTGATGTGGCGCCCCCCGCTGGCTACATACCTGGCACCTTTTCTCCTAGAATGGCTTCATACAGGGCGGAAAAGAAGCGGGCGTCACATTGCGTCAGGTCGCTGACCAGGAGGGACACGTGGCACCTGCTCAGCAGGGAGTTGGCAACGGTCACCCAGTCTGTAAGGAAAGAGGGTGAAACACAGCGCCACCTCTGGAGGGTACACACAGGCATGGGGGGTAGTGAGGACTGTATTACCCCCAGGAGGGGCAGATTACAGATCTAACACATATACTGACCCGTTTCCTGCGTACCCATCGCCTCTTCTGGTCTGTCCGCAGTCACCCCCGGGTCCTGGTGGGATGGAGCCGCCTCTAGTTACCCCCGGGTCCTGGTGGGATGGAGCCGCCTCTAGTTACCCCCGGGT
>WNYA01000234.1:0-50695 GCA_019512145.1 Engystomops pustulosus | reverse complement strand
TCCTCCCCGGAAACACCAAATAAGGTCCCTGGTGGATGAGCAACCTCTATGTTACCTACCCCCCGGGTTCCTGGTTGGGATGAGCCGCCTCTAGTTTACCCCCTGTCCTGGGCGGGACGGAGCCGCCTCTACTTCCCCCGCTCTACCTGGCGGGATGGTGAGCCGCCTAGTTACCCATCCCGCTTCCTACCCCCGGGTCCTTCGGCCGCGATGGAGCCGCCTCATTATTTTACCTACCCCCGGGTCCTGGCGGACGGAGCCGCCCTAGTTACCCCCCGGGTCCTGGCGGGATGGAGCCCGCCTCTAGTTACCACCTACCCCGGGTCCTGGCGGTACGGCAACCGCCTCTAGTTACCACCACCCCGGTGATCACGTGGTGGGAGGAGCCGCCTCTCTATTGACCCAACCACCCGGGCCTTGTTGGATGGAGCCAGCCCTGATTTACCCCCGGGTCCTGGCTGGATGAGCTTTCTCTGTTACCTACCTCCCGGGTCCCGTGGAGGAGCTGTCTCTAGTTTAAACCTCTCCCGGGATCCTGGTGGATGGAGTCTTCTCTAGGTACTCCCACTCCCCAGGGTCCATGGTGGGATGGATCTGTCTCTAGTTTACTCCCCCCGGTCCTGGTGGGGATGAGCCGCTCTAGTTTACCCCCGGTCCCTTGTGGGTGAGCGGTCTCTAGTTTACCCCAGGTCCTCGTGTGTGGGATGGAGCCCCCTCTAGTTTACCCTCCCTCGGGTCCCTGGCTCGGGCTCTGAGCCTCGCCTCTACTTTACCACCGGGGTCTGGCGCGGATGGAGCCGTGCCATCTAGTTAACCACACCGGATTCCTAGTGCGTCGGTAGTGTGGAGTCCGGGCCATCATAGTTTACTCATCCCCCCGCGTCCTGGTGGGATGAAGCTCTACCTCTAGGTAACCACCCCGGGTCCTGGGGGGGGGCAGGGAAGCTAAGTCTTTCAGAGTTTACCACCACCAAACGGGATCACGGTGAGTGTATTTGATGACTGTCGCTATTACCACACCAAACAACACCAAGGGCTCCTGGTGGGGATGTAGCTGTCGCTAGATTACCCCCGGGTGCCCTGGTTTGATAGGAGCCTCCTCTATTTACCACCCCCCGCGTCCGGTGGTATGGAGCGTTCTCTATGTCCCACCCCCCCTGGCACTCCTTTGGGAGGAGCCGCCGCTAGTTTCCCGCCCGGATTCCTGGTGAGTATGGGAGCTGTCTCTAGTTCCACCCCAGAGGTCCTGGTGGTATGGAGCCCGCCCTCTAGTTTACCCTAAAACCAAAAAAACACCCAACCCCCCGGGTACCTGGTGTGATCTGTAGTTTTCTTGCCCCACACGGTTCCTTCCTCTGTTTGTACCCCACGCTTAAGCCCCCCTCCCCCCCTCTAGTTACCGGCTGCAGCTCCACACTTCAGTTTTGTCAGAGATCTGGGGCATTTGAAAAAAAACCATGGCACTGGCTCTGATTGGTCGCCATGACGCGTGACTCCGGCTGTAGGTTTCCGGTGGACGGCACTCCCTCCTAGTTTGCAATTAGTATGTTAATTATATTTGGCTTCTGATTGCTGCCGGGACACCGAATGACAGGACCGAAAATAGCAAACACCGACAAAACGGGCCCTCTGAGGAGTCCAACACAAAACACACCAGGAAGCGCACCAGGAACACAAACCGTGACAAGATCCGTGCACCTCGCACGCCAAATGTCCATCACGGCACGCAGCAAGATGACGATCAAGCAACAGCGGGCGCAGGTGGACCAAGGAGAGCGAAGTGCTCAAACCAAAACCACCTCCTGTTACGCAAATGGAATTAGACGGAAAGGTGTCGACATACAAAGCAAACAACGGACACAGACAAAACTGCACACCAAACACAATATGGGCAAGAGTCTCAATACTAGCGAGGAGTATCACAACGAGAACCACAGTGATTCAGATACAAAGCGAGGAGTATTCACCGAGAAGTATTAGATTACAGAGAGGAGTATCAGACTTGGGATAAAGGATTATATCCAGCGGGTATATCACAACAGGAGGAAAGGATTAGATTACAGCAGATGAGTATCAGAACACACACCAGGAGAGGGATTAGATACAGCGAGAGTTAGACAGGAAGGATTAGATACATCACGAGGGAATCACACAGGAGGAGGATAGTCAGCGGGAGGATCACACGGAGATGATTAGATACAAGCGGGGATTATCACAACATAGAGGAGAGATTACATGCGAGGAGTAATCACACACAGGAGAGGATTAAGATACAGCTAGGAGTAATACACCAGGAGAAGATTAGATCACAGCGAGGAGTAATCACACACAGGAGAGGATGAGATACACGGGGAGTAATCACACGAAGATTAGATACATCGAGAGTAATCACAGAACACAAAGGAGGAGGGATGAGATCAAGCGGGAGTATCACACAGGTAGGATTAGATACCATCGAGGAGTATCACACAGGAAGGATGAGTACGCGATGAGTATCACACAGGAGAGTGATTAGATACAATGCGGAGGAGTAACACAGCGTAGAGGCTGACATACAGCGGGGATATCACACAGGGGGAGATTAGATACCGCGAGGAGTTATCCCACAGGGGAGGATTAAGATTACATCGAGGAGTATCACAGCGGAGAGATTACATACACGGGAGTAATCACACAGGAGAGGATTAGATACAAGCGAGATATCACAGCGGAGAGGCATTAGATACAGCGGGAGTACTCACAGCGGAAGATTAGATACAGCTCGAGGAGTTCACACAGAGAGGAATGATAATACAGTCACGGGTATCACAAGAGAGGATTGGATCCAGTCGGAGTATCCACAGCCCGAGAGGATTAGATACAGCGGGGAGTATCCCACCGGAGAGGATGAGATACAGCGGGAGTACCCACAGGAGTAGGATTAGATACAGCGAGGAGTATCAAAACACCGGACGAGGGTAGATACAGCGAGGAGTATCACACAGCGAGAGGATGAGAACAGCGGGAGTACACACAGTAAGATGACATACAGCGCGCGGACGTACTCACACAGAGAGTATTAGATACCACAGCGGGGGGATCACACACAGGAGAGATTAAATACACTCGCGGATTATCACAGCAGGAGAGGATTAGATACAGCGAGGTAGTATCATCAGCAGTCAGAGGATTAGATACAGCGGCGAGTTGTTTTTATTTATCACAAAGGACGCAGGAGAGGGATTAGATATCAGCCGAGGTGAGTATCTACAGGAGGAGAAGAATAAGAGATACGCGGGGAGTAATCACACAGGAGAGGATTAGAGACAGTGAGTGAGTATCACACAGTCGATGTGATTAGATAAAAAGCGTGCTAGATACAGCGGATAGGATGACATACATCGGGGAGTAATCAACACAGGGAGGAGTAGAGGTGCCAGTCGGGAGTTAACACAGAGAGGATTAGATACAGCAGGCTGATATCACCCCGTAGAAGAGTGCACAGGGGAGGAGGAGATCAACTAGCGGGAGTCTCCACACAGGAGAAGGTTAGGGGATACAGCGGCAGAGATTAGATACAATCAAGGAGTATCACAACACGGCGAGTATTAGAGACCGTTGCAAGTACTTAGATACAGCCGGGGAGTCATCACACTAGAGGAGGAGATACAGCGGGGAGTATCCAACACAGTAGAGGATTAGATACATTATCCGTCGGTGTGTGCTGTGCTGGATCCGCACAGAGTCAGATGAGTAGATACAGCGTTGGTAGGATCAAACAATGAGAAGGATTAGATCCAGCGTGAGTATCAATCACAACAGAGAGGATGAGATCCGCGGTGAGTATCACAGCAAACAGAATAAATACGCGGAGAGGATTAGATACAGTATGTAGTATTACGGAGAAGATTAATACAGCATGTGAGTATCACAAAGGAGAGGTTAGGATACAGCGGGGAGTATTGCAGTCAGAGAGATTAGATTCCAAACGCAGCAGTCCGTATTCCCAGGAAGATTGATACACGCTCTCAGCAGACTGTAATCACACGGAGGGATGAGATACACCCGCTCAGCAGACAGTATACGCGGCTCGGGCAGGAAAGGATTAGATACAGCTCAGCAACTGTATCACACAGGAAGGATGAGATACACTGCTCAGCAGAAACAGATCCACACAGGAAAGGAGTAGATACACAACGCAGCAGACAGAATCACATCACACGGAGAGGATTATATACACCGCCAGCAGAAGTAATCACACGCAGAGCGATAGATACACACTCAGCACTCAGTATCACACAGGTGGGATTAGATACACAGCTCAGCATACAGGATCACACAGGAGAGGATTATACACCGCTCCGGCATTTCACATCGACACAGAGAGGATTGGATACCAGCCACATACAGTTCACACAGGAGAGGAGGAGACACACTAGCTCAGCAGCAGGATCACACAGGATGGGAGTCGATACACTGCTCAGTCAGCCTATCACACCGGATGGGATTAGATCCCAGCTCACAGACAGTATCACACAGGAAGGTTAGATACACAAGCTCACAGACAGTATCACACCGAGAGATTAGACACATAGCCTCCGTCCGACAGTAGCAGCAGAATGGGATTAATCACTGCTCACAGACAGTATCACAAGGGAGAATGTTAATACACTGCGGCACCTACAGGATACACAGGCATACGTTCAGATTACACTGGCTCCAGCAGACCGTATCACACAAGGAGAAGGATTAGACACATACGCTCAGCAGACATATCACACAGGATGGGAAGATCAACTGCTCAGCAGCAGTATCACACAGATGGATTAGAATCCCAGCTCAGCAACGTATCCACAAACAGGAGGATTCTATACACACTACAACCGTATCCACACGGAGAGGATTAGACACATAGCTCACAGACGTAATACACAGATGGGATTAGATACACTGCTCAGCAGACAGTACACTCGGAGAGATTAGATTACACTGCTCACAGACAGTACTCACACTCAGGAGATGATAGATACCTGCTTCAACACAGTACAGTATCCTCACGACAGGAGAGAGTTAGATACACACCGCAGACTGTATCACAACACAGGAACTTAATGTAGCATTTATATAGCTCAGGCATACTGTATCCACAGATGAGGCTGTTAGTAACATGATACTAGTAAGCTCAGCAGGCATCTATCAGATCGCGCTAGGATTAAACCTACACAGACTCACGAGAGCTAGGGAGCACACAGGAAGATAGATAGCTGTGGCCGCAGACAGACAGAATCACACACAGGAGCAGATATATCACACAGCGCAGCAACGTAGCCACACGGAAGATTATATACATAGCGCACGACGGTTCACACAGAGAGGATGAGATACACGCTCGCAAGCAGGACACACAGGATAGGAATGTACAGATGTCACACAACACACGCGCCGCAGACAGTAGCACAAAACAAGGAGACTGTAACGATAACAAACACACAGACACAGAACAGGACACCCACAGGTGAGACGGTCAGTAACTACACAGACAGCACACACATCACAATACATCACACAGGATAGGACACACAAGAGACATACACACACGCTCAACACACACCCCGTTATTCAACACAAAGCAACAACAGGAACATAGGCTTAAAAAAATATAACCACACAGCAGACTATCAACACAGAAACGATATACAGAAAGACACTGTCGTGCAGCAGAGCGAAGCGCTAGCACAAGCCGGATACATCTGACAGTAATAATACAACCACACACGGGACAAGACAGTAGTCCACCACAGGCAATGCTGAGATACACAGCTCTGTAAAGATCAGTCGACAACGGACGTCAGGAGCTAGTCGAGGCGTCCTGGCGGTCCTAGCTCTTCACGACGGGAGACACATTGAATACATTGGATTAGATCACAGATCTCATCAACAGTAGCCCACAATGGGGAGAGATGGAGGACACAGCGGTCAGCGTGCATATGCACACGGAAAGAGGATGATACATCATGCTGCAGTGCCCTCAGTGCACACAGGAATGATATTAGAGCACAGATCAGCAGCAGTAGCATCAGCACACTGGTCTGTGTATTTAAATACACTAGCGCAGCAGGCTGGATCCCAGCGTGCCAGTGGTGGGAGGATCACATAGATACACGCTCCAGCTAACAGTTAGCACACAGTTAGCATGAGAATAGCCACACAGCGCACTAGGCATGAGCCCTACTCACTGAGCAGTATGATGATCAGGATTCTACCCATATCCACTAACACCGCTACTCTACAGACAGGATCTACATCAGGTAGAATTAGTATACGCAGCCATCAACAGTATCATCACACAGGTAGAGGAATAGAAGACACCAGCAGGCCAGTTCACACCGAATGGGATTAATGATACTAGCAGTCCAGTGAGCAACACGATCGGATTAGATACAGTGAGGAGCTATCTACACAGAGAGTGATCTAGATACCCGGGGAGTATACACAGTGGTCGAGATCGAATGCAGACAGCTGGTGGAGTGCAACGCTCAGGGTGATCGATTAGATACCTGCGTGGATGTATCACAACGCAGAGGAGTCAACAGAGTACAGCGGCCGGCGGAGTATTCTCCAATTCTCCTGACGCTCTCCGACCCCGACTGACATTATGTGACCGTACTGCCCTAACCCGACAGTGTCGCATTAAGTCTTTATATTGGGAAAACGTCTAAAGCTCTGGTGGTGGCAACATCTATATATTCATAACAGAACACAACTTTTCCGTGAACAAAAAGGGAATTTAGAAAGCAGATCTGGAATAAATGGTCCAACAATTGATACATTGGTTACATGGGATATAAGCGAGGTACCTGTCTAAAGGTGGTTTTCCTGCACTGTCAAGGCAGAGTTGCTGGGGTATTGCCGGGAATATAGGCTTTTAAGGCAACCGATTCTGAAGCTTCCAGCTCTGTGTGAGTCGCTGTGTGTAGGGGCCATCTGCGATGGGGAAGTGTTTTGGTGATCTTGTCGTGAGCTTTACGATCATTTTTAGGGATGTATTTCACAATAGAAGAAAACCGGTGTAACCTGAGCCACCAGGTATCTACGATTCTTTCACCTAAGTCCCAAGCTGACTATCGTAACTTGATGGGCTGCTAAATGGGTTGCTTATCGTCATTTGTGCGAGTATGTCGTGTACGTGACAAAGCTCAGTGTTAAACATATGCTAAATTAAAGGTCTGAGAGTGGGGCCTACTGTGTATGTCAAAAAAACCCTGTTGCTCTTTCTGCCTTTTGGATGTGTTACTTCCTCCTCCTGACCCGCCCTTCCCTTTGTCCCAGTTGTTGGGCAGTAGAGGGGAAGGAAGATGAGGGCATAAGACCTGCCAAGAGTGTTGGCATAGTTAGAGGCAGATTGAGCTGGAAGAAGCTACTGTGAGTTGTTATGCATCCCAGTGAGCCTAATTTGATATTTTCCCACACAACTCTACTACAACATACCTGATGATTTAAAGTTAACATAGTATTACTGGGGTAGATTCCTTTAAACAGACATTATTAGGTAACATTCTTTTATTAGTTCAACTTTATTTTATCATAAAATTTGGGAAACTAGCTACATATACTGAACAGTTAACCATTCACACAGTTAGGCATCCTTCTCCGGTGTTTTTCTACTTGATAGTCCTTATCATCTGACAAAGGTATTAGTCGAATCATGTTGGCAATGATATTCATTTACTTATTTGTACATAAGTATGATGCAATGGTTTTTCATTATACGGATGTGGCGTTGCGAGGAAGTACACTGCATCCTGTGTCACCACCATACTGTATTCAAACGTCATTTTAGAACTGCACATGAATTATGATCGAAAAAACTATAATTCTCTCCGCTCACGAAGTTTGGATGTGTTTAGAAACCTAACAGAAAAGCACTGATATAACCTGACATATATAATGGACCTATTTTTAGTCAAAAACATTTTGAGGATGTAGAAAACTTGGTAAATAAAGGTATGTGTGGACTTCATGATAGCCACTATAGGGGCTTTAAAATCTTTTAAATTTAAAATGGTTACGTTTCCTGTTTTAGGATAGGCTCATATCGCAAAAATGGAGCCAAAGATACAGTTCCACCCAATGAACTCTACTTGGTTCTCTGGGGTGGACTCCCATTCCAATAGAATGTAGTTCTGGCTCTAGTATCACTTTCGGAGGCAGACAGTCAGATTATTTCCATGGGTTCCTGAGTGAGGACTCGCCATAGATATGATATTGATGACCTATCTATGGGTTCAGTTTTGATTGCTTGCACGCTGGCAATGAGCAAACCAATAGGTACAATTGATAGCCATTGTCGCTCAATTGTAAACTAAAACGGAGACACTTACAGAGGAGGAACCTGCAGGATATTCCCAGAGAACTTCTCCAGCACCTTCTCCAAAATCCTCTTTAGTGATATGATCTGAGGGCGAGAGAGGAACCAATCAGACACCAACAGGACCAGACCCCAAACCCTACTGCCTGGTACCACTGGGTGTGCTCAGCTGTCTAATATCTCTTCTGTTATCAGCCATTACATCCCGGGGAGAGGAGGTTTACAGGGGGGAGACAATCTATTACTCTCTGTTATAGCCATTACATCCCGGGGGAGGAGAGACTGTACAGGGGGATACAATCTATTACTCTTGTTATCAGCCATTACATCCCGGGGGGAGAGGTGACTGTACAGGGGGGATACAATCTATTACTCTCTGTTATCAGCCATTACATCCCGGGGGAGAGGAGACTGTACAGGGGGATACAATCTATACTCTTGTTATCAGCCATTACATCCGGGGAGAGGTGAACTGTACAGGGTGGATACATCTATACTCTCTGTTATCAGCCATTACATCCCGGGGAGAGGGAGATGTACAGGGGGATACAATCTATTACTCTCTGTTATCAGCCATTACAACCCGGGGAGGGAGAGGTGACTGTACAGGGGGGTACAATCTATTACTCTCTGTTATTCAGCCATTACACCCCGGGAGAGAGGAGACTGTACAGGGGGGATACAATCTATTACTCTCTGTAATCAGCCATTACACCCGGGGAGAGGAGACGTACAGGGGGATACAACTATACTCTTGTTATCAGCCATTCACCCCCATGAGAGGGAGATGTACAGGGGGGGGGGGATACAATCTATTAATCTCTGTTATCAGCCATTTCATCCAGGGGAGAAGAGGACCGTCCAGGGGATACAATCTAAACTCTCTATTATCAGCCATTACATCCCGGGGAGAGGAGACTGTACAGGGGGATACAATCTAAACTCTCTGTTATCAGCCATTACATCCCGGGGAGAGGAGACTGTACGGAGGGGAGGATACAATCTATCTATCTCTGGTTATCTCTGTTATCTCTATTTATCTCTGTTACATCATGGGGAGGGAGGCCTTACAGGGGGGATACAATCTATTACTAATATAATAGAATAATCGTATCCCAGATGAGGGGTTCCTGTATATAACTCGGTCTGTTGTCCCCCTCCCGCGTTACTATAATGTGTTGGGTGGGCAGGATACCATACGGTTTTCTCGTCGGTCACGGTGCCCGATTCATCCAGGTGTCAGTTTGCTTTTCCCCGCTGCGCGGTTGTGGTGTATTTCTGCCGGGAGAGAATACAAGCCATTACCTGTACCTGCCTCTCAGAGCTGTAGGAAAGCGGGTATCATAAGCCAGTTTTACCCAGGAAAAGTTACCAAGAGACAAAAAATACATACATACAATGATTTTCATGAGAGGAATGTGGGGCAGTAAGTTCTGTGGTCGGTATGTTATTGGGGGTGGGGAATGAGTCTGGTTGTGATTACCTTACTGCCGCTCAGCATCGCCCCCAACATCTTGGTTCCATCTACATACCAACCACTGGATGGAAATCAGCCGAAGTCATGGAGGGAGAGAAAAAGAAAGAAGCGCCAGTCACATGACCCTATAATTCCTTCCCCCTGAAAAAGGCACCGCTTTCTGTATATATAGTGAGAGCCGGGACCCCAGCCACGATGTGTATCCTACAGACATGGATCAGCCTCAGTCATGTACCAGAGAAACACATCAGGGCGATGGATCCATCATGTAGTGTCCCTAGTCTATGACTCCTTATATCGGCACCCCCTCCCATAGACTTTCAGCTATAACCCAGAGATCATAGCCATGACTTCCCACATCAGCACCCCCTTTCCTTTCACAGAATGTCGGCCATTACCCAGAGACCACAGCCTACGACTTCCACACATCAGCAGCCCCTTACTCTCATAGATGTCAGCCATTTCCAGAGCCCACAGCCTATGACTTCTCACATCAGCACCTCTTCCCTGAACATAGACTGTCGGCCATTACCTAGAGATGATTAGCCAGAATTCACACATCAGCACCCCCCTTCCCTTCTTCCATAAATGTTGGTCATTAGCCAGAGACAATAGCCTAGGACTTCCCCAACTTGGCACCCCTCCTTTCCATAGACTTCGGCCATTACCAAGAGACCACAGTCTACGACTTCCCCACATCAGCACTCCCTTCCCTTTCCACAGAATGTGGGCCATTACCCAGAGACCACAGCCTATGACTTCTTAAATCAACACCCCCCTCCCTCTCCATAGACGTCGGCCATAACCACAGAGACACAGCCTATGACTTCTCACATCAGCACCACCCTCCCTCCTCCATATCCTGTCGGCCATTTACCAGAGACCACAGGCCTATGACTTCTTAAATCAGCAACCCCCTCCCTCTCCATAGACTGTCGGCCATAACCCAGAGACCACAGCCTATGACTTCTCACATCAGCACCCCCCTCCCTCTCCATATCCTGTCGGCCATTACCCAGAGACCACAGCCTATGACTTCCACACATCGACAGCCCCTTCCCTCTCCATAGGCTGTCGGCTATTACCCCGAGACCACAGCCTATTACTTCCCCACATCGGCACCCCTTCCCTCTCAATAGACTGTCGGCCATTACCCAGCAGTCCTGAGGCGGAGCTGTCCAGGGTTCCTCCGTGGCCGATCTTACGGAGACACTTACAGAGAGGAACCTGCAGGATATTCCCAGAGAAAACTCTTCCAGCACCTTCTCCAAAATCCTCTTTAGTATATGATCTGAGGGCAGAGAGGAACCAATCAGACACCAACAGGACCAGACCCACAAACCCTACTGCTGGTACCACTGGTGTGCTCAGCTGTCTAATATCTCTCTCTGTTATCAGCCATTGACATCCCGGGGAGAGGAGAGGTTTACAGGGGGGGACAATCTATTACTCTCTGTTATAGCCATTACATCCCGGGGAGAGAGAGACTGTACCAGGGGGATCAATCTATACTCTGTTATCAGCCATTACATCCCGGGGGGAGAGGTGACTGTACAGGGGGTGATACAATCTATTACTCTCTGTTATCAGCCATTACATCCCGGGGGAGAGGAGACGTACAGGGGGATACAATCTATACTCTCTGTTATCAGCCATTTACCATCCTGGGGAGAGGTGAACTGTACAGGGTGGATACATCTATACTCTCTGTTATCAGCCATTACATCCCGGGGAGAGGGAGATGTACAAGGGGGATACAATCTATTACTCTCTGTTATCAAAGCCATAAACCCGGGGAGAGGGGAGTGACTGTTACAGGGGGTACAATCTATTACTCTCTGTTATCAGCCATTACACCCCGGGGAGAGGAGACTGTACAGGGGGGGATACAATTATTACTCTCTGTAATCAGCCATTACACCCCGGGGAGAGGAGACGTACAGGGGGATACAACTATACTCTTGTTTATCAGCCATTCACCCCCATGAGAGGAGAATGTACAGGGGGGGGGGGATACAATCTATTAATCTCTGTTATCAGCCATTTCATCCAGGGGAGAAGAGTACCGTCCAGGGGATACAATCTAAACTCTCTATTATCAGCCATTACTCCCGGGGAGAGGAGACTGTACAGGGGGATACAATCTAGACTCTCTGTTATAGCCATACATCCCGGGGAGAGGAGACTGTACAGGGGGGGAGGATAAACTATCTATACTCTGTGTTATCTCTGTATCTCTATTTTCTCTGTTACATCATGGGGAGGGAGGCATTACAGGGGTGGATACAATCTATTACTAATATAATAGATAATTCATATCCCAGATGAGGGGTTCCTGTATATAACTCGGTCTGTGTCCCCCTCCCGCGTTACTATAATGTGTTGCGGTAGGGTCAGGATTACCATACGGTTTTCTCGTCGGTCACGGTGCCCGATTCATCCACGGTGTCAGTTTGCTTTTCCCCGCTGCGCGGTTGTGGTGTATTTTGCCGGCGAGAGAATACAAGCCATTACTGTACCTGCCTCTCAGAAGCTGTAGGAACGGGGTATCATAAGTCCAGTTTTACCCAGGAAAAGTACCCAAGAGACCAAACAAATACATACATACAATGATTTTCATGAGAGGAATGTGGGGCAGGTAAGTTCTGTGGTCGGTATGTTATGGGGGTGGGGTGGTCTGGTGTGATTACCTTACTGCCGCTCAGCATCGCCCCCAAATCTTGGTTCCATCTACCATACCAACCACTGGAATGGAAATCAGCCAGAAGTCAGGAGGGAGAGAAAAAAAAGAAGCGCCAGTACATGACCTATAATTCCTTCCCCCCTGAAAAGGCACCGCTTTCTGTATATATAGTGAGAGCCCGGGACCCCCGCACGATGTGTATCCTACAGACATGGATCAGCCTCAGTCATGTACCAGAGAAACCACATCAGGGCGATGGATCCATCATGTAGTGTCCTAGTCTATGACTCCTTATATCGGCACCCCCATCCCATAGCTTTCAGCTAAACCCAGAGATCATAGCCTGATGATTCCCACATCAGCACCCCCTTCTTTCCAGATGTGCGGCCATTACCCAGAGACCACGCCTACGACTTCACACACATCAGCAGCCCCTCTACTCTCATAGACTGTCAGCCATTTCCAGAGACCACAGCCTATGACTTCTCACATCAGCACCTCTTCCCTGAACATAGACTGTCGGCCATTACTAGAGATGATAGCCAGAATTTCACACATCAGCCCCCCCTTCCTCTTCCATAAAATGTTGGTCATTAGCCAGAAGACAATAGCCTAGGACTGCCCCAACTTGGCACCCCCTCCTATCCATAGACTTCGGCCATTACCAAGAGACCACAGTCTACGACTCCCACCATCGCAACTCCCTTCCCTTTCCAAGAATGTGGCCATTACCCAGAGACCACAGCCTTATGACTTCTTAAATCAACACCCCCCTCCCTCTCCATAGACGTCGGCCATAACCCAGAGACCACAGCCATGACTTCTCACATCAGCACCCCCCTCCCTCCTCCATATCCTGTCGGCCATTTACCAGAGACCACAGCCTATGACTCTTAAATCAGACCCCCTCCCTCTCCATAGTGTCGGCCCTAACCAGAGACCACACCTATGACTTCTCACATCAGCACCCCCCTCCCCTCTCCAATCCTGCGGCCATTCCCAGAGACCACAGCCTAGACTTCCCACACATCGACAGCCCCTTCCCCTCTCCATTAGGGTGTCGGCTTTGACCCACGAGACCACAGTCCTATTTACTTACCCACAGTCGCACCCCCTTCCCTCTCAATAGACTGTCGGCCATTAACGAGCAAGGTCCTGAGGCGGAGCTGTCCGGGTTCCTCCGTGGGCCGATCTTCAGCGTCTGCTTCTTCCTCTTCGTAAATCTTTCAGTCCGGCTTTAGGAGGAGAAGTGGAGAATAAGACAAGACATGCGGAGGCCCCGCACTGGGCAGCACAGGTTAATCAGACAGAACAGAAAGAAAAAATAAGTAAAAAAAACAAAGTTTTAAATGTTTACGACATAAAATGCGACTACAAGTGTGTGGACAGAGAATCCCGGGGGGGGCAACAGTTTATCCACATTGGTCGCATTTACTGCAGCAAAAGTCACTTGTAAAAGAAATAATTGATATATTCCGGATAATCTGCAGAGCGGCTGACATCTTTCTATAGGGGAATCTTATAAAGCCTTATAGCCTACATCAACCATCAGATGGTGGCTTTCATTTCTCCCCACACAGGCTAGAATATGACAACACAGGTGTAATTGGCTCTGCGGCTCTGACCTGTCAGCAGCGGCTCTTGAGCTCGTTCAGGGCCTGGGCGGACGTGACCCCGGGGGTTTGTACACCGGGACAGACCGCTCAGTGCCAGCAGCCAGAAGCCTTTCGCCGCATGCCGGCTCCTGCTTGAGGTCATCACCGGGCGCGCGTAGCGCGGGGGATACTGGGAGATGTAGTTCTGACGCTTGCTGACCCGAGTCACTGTGACTGTGAGCCCCGGAGCTACTGGGGCACTACAAGTCCCAGCGTATTCTATTCCAATCAGGCCCAGAACTATACATAGCAATCACCTATAAACTCCTATATTGAGCGCCTATGGGTGATGCGCCACATCTAGTGTCCATTACTAATACACGCATTACTATACAGTACAGTAACACTACCCCTCTATACTCCATATACCGAAGTCCTCAGGGGTCGGGTCAAATCCAACTGGGCATGAGCACAGACTCATATACATCCCGTTATCTAAATTGTATCCGTTTTAATAATAACAATTCCTTTATTTATGTAGCGCACACAAGCGCTGCGCAGAGTTTGCCCAAATCAGTCCTGTTCCCATGGGGATCCACAATCTGAATTCACCTCATTATGGTTTGGAGTGTGGAGGGAAACCCACGCAAAAACAGTGAGAACCAACCAAAATCTTTGCAGATGTTGACCCTGGAACTTGAACCAGGTCCTCAGCACTGCAGGCTGTAATGCTAACTACTAAACCACCATGCAGTCCGTTTGTATGTCGAAGGCTTGAGAAGGAACAATCTCTTAATGACACTGTTTCGGCACAGAATCTGATTAATTGGGATACTTTTATATTCCTGAAGTGAAAAATAAAACACTAGTGGAAACAATCTGCAAAACTGCAAACCCGCAAGTGGTTGGACCATGTATGTAAGTTATCCCCTCTATCCACAGGATTCCTGGATAACAAGGCAATCGGTGCTGGGACCTTTCAAACATCTACAGAACAGGGTCCGATTGGGGGGAGCATGTCCTGCAGGTCCATTTAATACTATGAAAGCTTCGGAGATACTGTGGCACTGTGCTCGCCCCCTTCTGTCGCTCACATTCAACTGATGGAGCAGCAGAGACCATCGGTGAGGAATACATGGAGACATTGTAGAGACTGAACCACAGCAACAAAGAGCATTTGTGCTACTGGAACCTAAGAGACAGAAGTCAGAATCCTCTACCTATGAGTGTTTTGCTGTGTAGTGTTATTGTGGTATGTGCCTTGGGTACAGCACAGGTATAAGATGGGGTGACGGAGGCCGAACGAAAACTCTCCTGCCTTAACATGAAAGTGTCTGATAGGGATGGTGAGATCACAGTGTGTCCTAGGATAAACTGGTTGCACACAATCTGGGGGGTTCGGGGTGTGGGCACCCGGCCTGGGGGACAGTTGAAGACCACGCTTATGGGATAAACAATGACAAAATAAGTACAGCTATTTCCATAACAACCAATCACTGAACAGATTTAATTTTCACAAAGTTCAGGATTGAGAGCCGGTCTTTGGTTGTTGCGGGTGACAAGGACATAGTTACATCCTAGATATCATAACCTGGTTTTGAAGCCGGGTTTCAACATAATGATTGAAATAATCGAGAATGGACACTTACCTGACTGTCCATGGTGAGTGCTGGGGACCACAGGCATGGTGACCGGAGCATACGAGTCCCAGCACACCTCAGAGGACATACAAGTGGTGTGGTGTGCCACCACGTTACCTTTGTATGGGGAGTCACGGAGGAGTCAGCCACCGTGTTTCTCTATATGACCATACCAGCCCAATAAGATAATGGCAACTGAACTACCCCTAAAGTATGCTTAATTAGTTCTCTACTGTCAATGAGGTGGGCCAGGCCCACAATTTGACAGTAAAGGGCTTAAATGTGTATGTGAATTTGCAGGAGGCTGTACTGTGTCAGTCTCCTCTCCCTGTCATGTAATGTCATGTGCATCAAGCAGGCAGAGGGATGGGTGGAGAGGAGGAAACGAGAAGAGGAGGCTCCAGAGCAGATAGGACCTGAGTACACAAAGAGCAAGCAGCACGTCAGAGTACATTTAAACCACATAACACATAACCAGACATGTCCACTATAAACAACCTACATACGATACACATACCATACTTAGACACACATTTAATACATCACAAAAAGCATAGTTATATACACCACAATATATACAATAGTTTAAGCATCCTATACTAGACAACAGTTACAATACCATATGAACATAACAAAACAAATAAAAAGTAAATACATATTAAAACAAATACAGTAATATTCTTCCCTAGTTTCTGGATAGTTATTACAGTGTACACCGTATTTCGGAATTTAAAGGAGTAAATTTTTTCAAAATCATGAGAGGTTAATGAATGATCTTATATGGGGAGGAAGAGGTAAGAATATTAAACTTGAAGTATTTTACAAAAAAAAAAAAAAAATATATACAGTTATATATGTAAGGATTATGCACACACCATATCAGCATATAAATAACTACACATACGAGTACAGCAGGTGGGACGTTGTGCAGGTGCCTTTGCCGGCAGGTGGCGCGGTTGTGAGTGGGCCCCCAACGATGTGCAGGACAGGCCTCCTGTCAGCATCGCATTGCATTGCGAGCAGAGGGTCCGTTACCGTTGTGCTGTTCTACAAACAAGCACCTCTCTCAACAGGAGGGACAGGCCCAGGAGAATGGTATAATAACTTAGGTTCCACCGACATCCCAGCCCCCTCTGCTATTATGCCCCTGGTGTGGAGTAGAGGAAGAATGCAAAGTGCAGATGCCTTTCTTTTCGGGACTCACAACATGCTGCTGGAAAAGTGCCAGCCAGGGAATGTGAAATCAAGTTTTATAAACTACTGAATTATTCAGAATGTTGCAACAGCGTATGAACGGAGCATCGACAGGCTATTGGAACCAGACCCAGCTAAAATTGACATTCACTTTGAGAGCACAAGTTACTACCAACTAGAGATGAGCGAGCACTAAAATGCTCGAGTGCCCGTTATTCGAGACGAACTTTTCAGATGCTCGAGTGCTCGTCTCGAAAACGAGCCCCATGAGTCAAGGAGACTCGAGCATTTTTCAAAGGGACCATGGTTCGGGAATAAATGGTTAATTAATTGAAAAGAATGTCTTCTGATAGTTAGCAGATGTATGCACAACATCTGCCCATCTATTTCTCACTGTCCGCGCGTATATTATCTCCCGACAAGATCAGATGTGAAGAACAGTGAAGAATAGAATAAAAACAGTGAACACAGGATCATTTAAGTGAAAAACACAGTGAAGATAGATTACGAGTTCTGCACATCTGCTTACTTGTCGGGAGATACGCTGTCCCGTGCCCCGCTGCTCTCCGTTGCCCCGCTGCTCTCGTGCCTGTCGTCCTGTGCCCCATGTCTCCGTGCCCCATGTCTCCGTGCCCCGCTGCTTCCGTGCCCCGCTGCTCTCCGTGCCCATGTCTCCGTGCCCCCTGTCTCCGGCCCCGCTGCTCCGTGCCCCATGTCTCCGTGCCCGCTGCGCTCCGTGGCCCATGTCTCGTTGCCCCATTCTCTGTGCTGCCGCTGCCCCTGTCTCTGTGCTGCCGCTGCCCATGTCTCTGTGCTGCCGCTGCCCCTGTTCCTGCTGCCCCGGTGGTCTCTGTGCTTGTGCTCCCCGGTGTCTCTGTCCTGCTCCCGTGTTCTTCAATGTGTTCTTCACACATAATATTGTTCTTCACATGCTATTTTGTTCGCACCGTTCCGGCGTATCTTCGACAAGTAAGCAGATGTGCCGAACATCTGTAATTATTCTTCACTGTGTTCTTCACTGTGTTTTTCATAAATGATCCTGTGTTCACTGTGTTCACTGTTTTTATTCTATTCTTCATTGTTCTTCACTGTGTTTTTTTAATTAAATGCTCGATCTCGAGCGGGAGGGAATACTCGTCCGAGCAACGAGCCGTCTCGAGTACCTTAATACTCGAACGGCATCAAGCTCGGACGAGCATGTTCGCTCATCTCTACTACCAACCGTTTATCCAGAACGCGACAGGATCAGTGCAACGTCCTTCTATATATGGGAGATTCAGCATCAGTAGAATAAAACAAAAACAAAAAAATCTAAGGAGTCATAAAGGCGGGAGAAGGGTCCAGGATTCATCTCTAAACCAACATGAGGACCGCACATCCACATCACACAATGATTACTGCCGGGAGGGAGGCTACATTATAAACCAACTCGAGGTTCTTAGTTTACACATTTTGATCAAATTGTATAAGCCCACCAACCACTTCAAGGTGACCCACCAAAAAGAGGTCACCGTTAAGTGGTTGGTGGCTTTATACAATTTGACCAAAATGTAACCAAGACCCTCGAGTTGGTTATATAATGTAGCCTCCCGGCAGTAGATCATTGTATCATGTGTGGATATGCCGTCCAGTTCTTTTTCTCTCCTCATGTTGGTTGAGTATATTCTATCCCTTATTTATTTTGTTTTTTTGCCTGGTACCAGCACTCCGCCCCATTGACCCAAGTGCTTTTAATTAGCAGGAGACTGTATATAGCGCCCGCCTACTTCCCTCAGCAGTTCTGAGACCACATGAACAGTGAGTATTCAACCCTGTTCACACATGGTGAGCCTTATTCCTGTTACATGGTGGGTGCGGTATTGCATGGCGTCGCTGCTTTCTGTGTGTGCGGTGGGGGCCCGGAGCCATGGGGGCTATGCCTGCCAGTAGTATGGGTACTGGGGGGCAACCGGTCTTGGTCCCTGCCGGGGCTGTGTGCTGCAGCGTGGTGGACGCCATGTGATGCTGCACACAATAGTGTAGGGACCAGGGCCCGGGACCAGGTGCCGGGCCCCGGGGTACTGGAGGGGCCCACTCGGGCCCCCAGATCATTGTAGCAGTGTCGGGTGTCTCTCATAGCACTGTCTTCTGGACAGATCGCTATGAGAGCATTTGCAGCACTCACTGCTTTCCCCGGCAGGAGCTGCTGCATAGGAGACTGAAGGACCTGCGATGACGTCATGGTCACATGACGCGGGGGAGCAGTGACACACAGAGAGACCTCATCAGTGAGGTGAGGGGGAGACTTACAGGGGCCAGGGAATATACAGGAAGAGGAGGGCAGTGTGTATACAGGGGGGAGGGGGCAGTGTGTATACAGGGGGGGCAGTGTGTATACAGGAGGAGGGGGGCAGTGTGGTATACAGGGGGTAGTTACAGGGGGGCAGTGTGTATACAGGAGGAGGGTGGGCAGTGTGTATACAGGGGGAGAGGGGGCAGTGTGTATACAGGGGGATAGGGGGCAGTGTGTATACAGGGGGATAGGGGGCAGTGTGTATAAGGGGAGAGGGGTGGAGCAGTGTATACAGGGGAGGGGGGCAGAGGTGTATAACGGGAGGGGCAGTTGTATACGAGAAGAGAGGTGGCAGTGTGTATACAGGATGGGGGGCAGTGTGTATACAGGCGAAGGGGGCTAGTCTGTATACAGGGGGAGAGGGTGGCAGAGTGTATACAGGGGGGCCTGTGTGTATACCGGAGGAGGGGGGCAGTGTGTATACAGGAGAGGGGGGGTGTGGTATAAGGAGGGGGTGCTGTGTGTATCAGGAGGAGGGGGGCAGTGTGTATACAGGAGGGGGATGTGTCACGCGGGGGAGGGGGGACAGTGTGACTACTGAAGGGGGGCCCTAAAGGGCCCACTGGGCTCTGTCGCCCGAGGGCCCACTAAACCTTGGAAGCCGGCCCTGGTAGGGACCCACCAAAAAAGGTCACCTGAAGTGGTTGGTGGGCTTATACAATTTGATCAAAATGTAACTAAGAACCTTGGTTGGTTATATAATGTAGCCTAGCGGCTGTAATCATTGTATCATGTGTGGAGTGTGCGGTCCAGTTCTTTTCTCTCTCCTCATGTTGGTTCATCTCTAAACCATGTGGCTTGTAACCAAAGAGACGCATAGCTCTGCACAGGATCTGAATGCAGAATAAATTAGTTGTATCCCTATTGCTGACATTGCAGTGTGTAACAAAATGCCCAATATTAAAAAAAGCGTTTCCCGCTGTGGTTTGTGACGCAAGATAAGTCACCGATCACTTGTCAGCATTTTTTCTTTATTTCAATCTAAGATCGCACAACTGATGATAAATCTGAAAATACTGGTGGCAGCTGATAGATGCCCTGGAGGAAGAGACAAGATGCGGCAGAGCTACAGACAGAGTCCCGGCAATGACTTTATATGCATGTATAATAAAATCTATACATTACATATACACAGAAAGCAAAGTGAATCCTGCCATGAAATATATTATTTCCTTACAAGCCTCGCTCCAACACTAACATTTGCTCCAACATGAAAAAAAATAAATGGGGTGCACATAGCAGCACATGAAGAAGCGGTGAAAGCGGCACCAGGGCACCTGACCACAAGCGCTTCACTCTTCGTCCTGGCGATGGTGGGTGATGATGTGACATGCAAGGACCAGACACAGTGTCACAGACGCAACTATACGGCATAAAGTAATGATAATAGTACTGAAGCATCGGGGTCTTCTCAAAGAAAATCTCTGAAGTGTTTTAGGTTACGAAAGGAGGAAGGGAGTTCTTCCTTTTTGAGCCCAGTATTAAAGAGGACATCCGGTTGTGATCCGAAAATAGAACGCAATTGCTAGGGTAGCTGCGATGCCACTGCGTGCTGCTGACGCCCATGATGTCATCAGTGAAATGTTTTTGTGTAAAATACTTGATGCATTTTTTATGTAACTCCAGATGAGCAGACTCCACCCACCGCGTCGCACCTCTGTTCCTGATTGGTGGCGGCGCGGAGTCTATATATATTTTTTTTTTAAATAAAATCCATGCGAAACCAAAAACAGGAAAGTCCCAGACGATTAAAAAGTTCTATAGAACACATAAGGTAACGCAGAACGGAAAGAAAATCCGCGACTAACATCTCCTGGCGGCGCGTTACGCCTGGAAGTCGCTTCTAAGATCTCTGCCCCATTTCCCTTCTTTTTCCAGAAAAATAAGTCTTTGCCAAAAAAATAAACAAATTAAATAATTAAAATTTGGTCTCGTAGATGCAGCGGTGAGAGTCCTGGGGGCGGAGTCACGGCGTGGAGGTGCTGTGGTATTTACAAAGGCGATGGCAGCTAGTTCTTTGCAGAATTCCTCAAGTACGATGACCCTTCCAGCAACGTCATGTGGCAACGCGTGTGGAGAGAGGAGATGCAGGAGGAGTAACAACGAATAGAATTATGCGAGAATCCGAATAGCAGAAGGACACTCAGTACTGCCGGCCATACTGGTTAACTCTCCACAGGAATGGTTTCACTCAGCCGTTTTCCTGCCTGGTTATATATCACTAAAGGGTTGTTCCATAATCCATTAATCTGGAAGATGGAAAACCTAAATGGAGAATCCCTGCACTGTGTGATGGGGCTCTATTCACTTCTAGGATATACATTCATCGTATACTTCTCCATAATAGTGAATGGAGCTCTGGTTACACCATAAACATCCATCCTTTATCTCCGATCAACCACTTCAGGTCTGCAACTGATCCCCTAGCCATGAGACACCCCTATAATAACTAGATCCCTTCTGTAATCTGGAAAAGGTTGTGTAATACATGGTAAGGGTGAATGTGACAATACTACAGTGAAACTCACATTGGACCATCGGGCTCCAGTCCCAGCAGCCTCTTCCTTACAAGCAGGAGTTTAGGGGTGAAGTCTAGGATCCGCTGAATTCTCCATGATCTCCCCACCACCTGGATAGAAGAGACACTAGCGTTATACGGGGCGAGTCACTACAGGGTGATTAGGTGGATGCCTCCTTATTAAGGGATGCCAGGAATCCCGTAAAAAGCCTTGACTTACAATGGACTACAACATCACAACATTAATCGCAGCAAAGCACCTCACCGCGATGACTGAGAAGAGGGAGCGGCACCCGGGGCCAGGTTGACATAGGGGTCCAGAGAAATTCATGTATATGAGGGTGAGGAAAGAGAAAGCTTGGAGAGCACAGACGTCACCTGTAGGTTCACGTATACGGCTGCGGAAGAATTCATCAACTATTAACATACAATGAGCATCCGATGAGACGACATACATCAGAGCCCTGAACCCTCCCCTTATTACCAAGACCACTCCCACAACAGGCCGCGAGGTGACACCATCCTGCTAAGTCTGATGCCTCTGTATTGTAGCCCTTTGCAGGAGGCCCCCATAGAAAGGCTGTGTAGTCACATCTCACTACAAATAGCACTTTGGGGTGTGAACGGAGCTTTGGCAGGTACCTGATCGAGTATTCGGCCCATCCTGTCAAACAGAACTTTCAGGAAATGTCCCTCGAAGAAAGGAGCCTCTAAATTGCACTTTTCAATGGGTTTGCTGTGGCGGGGCCAATCCCAGCGGAGGCAGATGCACAGTAATCCCGAAACTGGATGAAAAGAGATTGGAGACGTCATTTACTTGTGTCCAGAGGTTATAGGAATAATTCTATGGAACAGCGAAAGTAATCCAATTTTCATATTGATGTTGACTCCTCAATAGGGTCCAACACCCTGGACTGTGCACTGATCGCTGTGTGGGAATCTCTCTGAGCATCGCAGACTATACAGTTAGTATGAGTATGTTGCATACAGTACATAGTGGCTGTGGTGGGAATTACAGCTCTGCAGCCAGAACAATTTTATCAGTTTGGGATCCAAGTGTTGGACCCCTACCAAGGCCATACTGACTACATATATACTGGGATAAATCTTGGATAGGAACGCCTGTTTAGATAAGAAACAAGTGTCCATGTTTCAATTCACTTTGCATTACATTTTCAGCACCCTCATCTGCTTACCTAACTATTTGCAAGACTTTCATGACAATTCATGTGCAGGGCTCTCTGCTTGTGGCAGATTCATCCACAGTAGAAATGCAACATGGTGGGTGTTAAAAATGATGAAAGTAAGAGACACATCTCTGACCAAACCTACTAGGGTAAGGAGCAGTGGTCATCCATACTGCCTTCCCATTTAAAGCAAAGCGTCCCCAGGAATGTGATTTTTTAGCTGGCCGATAGCTTCTGTATGCCGATTTTAAAATGACTTTGTCAGCATTCATAATTATTTCGGACTTTATAAAAGATAATATAATTACTTGGCTCCCAGCCAGCAGCATGTGGCGATTCCCAGGGGTGTGTAGGGAGTGTTACAGCTGCAGCCTGTTGTCCCCTCACCACATTCTCCTTTACTCCCCACCATCCCCCTTCCTACTCAATGCACATGATAGGAAGTGGGGATCGGAGGGGGGAGCTGGATGAGTGTGGAGTAAAGGAGACTGACCGACACACACACGGCTTTAGCTGCCACTCATATACTCTGCTGACATGGAGCCAGTATGGTGAAATAAAGTTTTATAAAGTACTGAAATGATTGCTGACAAGGTATTTTTAAACTCAGCAGAGCATATGCTTTGGAACCTGTCAACAGCTAAAATGACATATCCGGGTGACAGGTTTGCTTTAAGTTATAGGACTGATGGAGATATTCTTTAGGGCCAATTAAGATACTAAACAACCCACAGTTCTAATATCACCTCTGTCTGTGGAATAACAAAAAAAAAAAAAAAAAGCTTCTACTTTACTGGGGAAGATTGGCTTCTGGCTTTTTGGACATCTGCCGGACCTATGGCACATACACAGTGAAGTTGGAATATACGATGATAGTCGCACTGAATGGCTTCATATGCACAGGGAGCAGCAGAGCAGGTAAGGTAGAAGCAGATTTTGTTTTGTTTTTTATTGCGACGAACACTGGGGAGATGTTGGGAATTTGGAACACTTAACCAAAAGTATCCAAATAGGTTCCCTTTGTGCTGCTTTCATCATCATATCTGCATTAGTCCAATAGAGAGTAGGGGATCACAGAGATGGTAAATCCTGCCGCACAGACACTATTCTAGTTACCTGTCGATGGGCGTCTCTGAGGTAGGTGTCATAGCCGGTGCCTTCTACTGAGATATGAGATTTGGCTTCATCAGGAACCAGACATAAAAACTAAAGAGAGAGAGACACCATCTCAAAATATAATATAGCCCCCGGTTTATAGAAGATAGGTTCTGGAGGTTTGGTTCTGAAGTTGAATCTGTGTAAGTCGGAACTGTATACTTTATCATTGTAACCCCAGACAAAATTTTTTTTGTCTCTGTGACCAATTGGATTTTAAAAATGTAAGATTGTCATAAACCAGGATTAACCATGAAGCTTAATGGGGACACCTGCGATAACTGTTACAGCTATCATTGTAGCCTAAGGCTAAAGTACAGTTAATACACAACAGAGGGTCCGTTTGTAACTAGGGGTTGTCTGTAAGTCAGTGTTCTTAAGTAGGTGACATTTCAGGGGTTCCTTCCTGGACTCACCTGGTTGACGATTTTGTGCACTTCAGTTTTGCCATCGGTCCTCTGATGATCAGGGGTGATGGGGGGAGACGCGCTCAACCACTCCTTAGTCAATGCGTTGTCTGGAGAAATTTCTGAAATATTGGATCTTCTTCAGATCTCTGTTGGCAGAGTCAATAGTAAATTATAAACACAAAAGATCTGTATATAAGTGAATTAGACAGGAGCAGGGCACTCATTAACTTACACTGCTCCGGATACTGCCCGTTCCACTATGCCTGTCCTCGGCACGGAGGCTTGTACTCGGGTGTAGATTCTCTCCTCTAGATTACGCAGTATCAGGTATAAGGGATGTGCTCATTAGGTTTCTGTAGTAGGTGCTCAAAGAGCCGCAGTGTCATAATACTGATCTGTGGACACAGAATTATTATTAGGAGATGCTCCACAGCACCCGGTGATAACATGGAGATACAGGGCCTGTTTGGCTGCCATACTACTCATGAATCATAGGATTGTACACAGATCTGTATTGATTGTTACAGGCCCACCATTTTATCTGCACTGGTACACGTGTAGCGAATAATAAAAGTAGGAAACTTTCATAACTTTGACATAAAACAATGGAGGAAGCAGTACACAAGCGACCGCCTCCTCTTGGTTTGGATCCTGTGTGAGGCCGGGGTCAGAGATCTCATATCCGGATTTAAGGCTCATCCTCGTCTGATTAGTGGTTGCATGTTCGTGAGGCGAGGCGTAATGAGGAACCTCTGGATGCAGCTCAGGGTTCTCTGGTTCGCTGCTCCCCCGAGGAAAATACACACTCCTTCCAGCAGAGCCTCAGCGTGACCATGCCGCAACAATTCTATGGAGGAGGGAGGTTGGCCGTTAAGGATCCACGATCTCCGACCTGAGAAACCAAAGAGAGGAATAGGAGTAATCAATAACAATAGAGGCATCCCTCTCAACCTATTCACAAAATATAGGAGTATTACAAGAGGGTTTCTATATGCTCTGTCATGATGGTTACAATGCATCCAGCCTAGCAATCCTGACTCCAGTGTTTCTGATAACTACTGCCTTTTACAATTGTGCCCAGTTTCTGCTGTTCAAGTGCCGGGTGGGTTCCGATTTGGCTCTTCTATATGGGGAATGTTTCCATTTCTATGGGAACCAGTTACAATGATTAATATGCAAAAGTCAGTCTATGTTACTAGAATCTGAAAAATCCTATAACCAGGTTAAAGAGGAAGCTTATTAACCCACTTAACGCTCTGCGCCGTAGCTCTACGGCGCAGAGGTATAAGGCGATGTGTGAAGAGGCTCACGGCGTGTCCTCTTCATCAGAGGTGGGGGTGTTGCATTGCCACGCAACAACCCCACCGCTAATAACGCGGTCGGTCTTGCCACCGATCGCGGCTATAACCCTTTCAGACGACGGCTATTCAACCCCTTTGCCGGGCGGTTTAAAAGACGGCGGAGCGCGCGGGCACACGCCATCTTTATTACGATCGCCGCGCCCCCGAATGTAGCGTGTCGTGTTATTTGGACTGCGAAGGTGCTCCGTCGTACTGCAGCCCAGCGACGTTTCCCCCTTGGAGTACATTTTTTTTCGCTTACATCGTACGGCGTCATATACCTCCGGAGTAAAATTTGTTACGCACCAGTGCCCTCCCCATGTCAGTCACAGTTGAAGTTATGGTTTTTTGAGTTGGAGAGCGAGAAATGGCCGCAACCCCTGCGTCCTTAAGGTTAGAAAAGATGGGGTTGGGAACACATATATCTATATATATATACCAGGTAAAGAGGAGTCATTTGCACGTTTTTTCGTCGGTTGTGAGCGGTTTCATATTTTTTCAGGACAAGTCGTCATATGGGAACAGTTTCGGTTAGAATCCTGCCCCCAAACAGAAGTCCTCCATCATCTTATACGTGGCAGGACGGATGTCAGGCCCCACCGATCTGATACGTATGAACGTTTCTGAGGATAGGCCACAGTGTATATTTACCACAGTAATACGTCTGCATGAGCTGCGGCTCATACAGCAAACAGGAATCTCTCCCGCACCGACTGCGCCATATATGGTGGCTGCCATCTATATAGGGGTAAACAGCCTCGTGTAAGGGACAAGGAGAACTTTGCATCTCATTCAATCTCAGTCTTAAATTACAAAATAGCAAAGTACATGGTGGGACCTCCTAAAAGGAACCTGTCAGCAGGTGTGCCCACACAGCCTGCAGCAAGTCTTGGTTTCTCCAAGTGCACCAGCAGACTATCCTCACACTCTGTAATTCTGCGAGTAACTACTCCCCCTCTGCACAGGGCGCAGTGGAGTTACTACCACAAGCCTTACACAGCTTCTACAAAAACAGTTCTATAGGGTGACTGACAGCAATGTGCAGCAAACAGCAAGTGTGGAGAGCACCCCCGTGCACTGAGCTGTACATCTGGATTATAATCCATATCACCGATCCTGCTGCTATAACACATACACAGTGATATGTGATAACATATCTCACCAGGGACAATACTGAACAGTGGCTGCAGTCTATGATTCACAACTGATGTTGTTATATAGTATTAATGTGGGACTTTATAATTCCTTGACATCATGAACCCATTCACTCACCCCCAGAACTGTGGGCTATAAACCCAGCACTCACCCTGTCGCCTCTTTACATAAGCTGATCACAATATCAAACCAATGACAGGAGGAGAGTAGAGAGCCCTCTTCCCGGGGAAGGCCGACGCATCCTCCTTAACATTGTAGGGAGCGCCATGCCAGGACCAACAATTACATTCTGTTATCACATACATTTACATACCAAAACATACTCGCCCGTCTCTGAGCCCCTGCCTCCAGAATCAGGTTTGAACCATGAACCATGAATTCACCTGCCAGCACTTAATATATTGATATAATAATAAATATTGTTTAGATTTTAAAATAAAAATCTAAAAAAATATTAGTTCCCGGGCCCTGAATGCACCCTCCCGACCCCCAATGTCAATAAACATACCCGGGGGGGAAAAGAAGTATGGAAATTCAAAGTGAGTGCACCTGACCAATCAGAAATATTTCGGCGGCAACTCACACACAATGAAGAAATGTTTCCTACTGCAGCCCAACAAACAAAACAGATCTGACACAGATACCTCCTCACACACAATCGAACCAGCGTGTAAAATATACATACAGGAAATGTGATGGATTAGGACGTCTGTCCCGGAATGGCGAGAAAGAATATTCCACTTTCATCCTCGAGGAGATCAGTACACCACTGCTGCGGGCTCTAGACACTGTCCTGAAGTAGTAGATTGAGATAGGCATAGGCTGCGTGTGGGGCTGAGAAGGTCTGGGTCCAGGTGGAGAATTCCAGTGAGGGAGACAGGGTGTGTTTAATTGCGCATGACACAACGTTAAAAGGAAAACTGCGCACTCCGGGACCACAACCGCTGACCAAGATCAGACAGAGTCCACTACAACTAATTCACCCAAGAACTTAACCCCAGCCCTTTGCCCACAGGTACTAGAACAAGGAAAGGACTACAAATGTGGAAAGGGGGTTCAGCCAAAAAGTAGCTGTGGTGAGTATATGCGGGAACCTGTCTGAGCCAGAATCACATGCACAGGCATCAAACCCTGGGCACCGTACAATAAACACTTTTAAGACTTGTAATGACTTTCCTAGGAACCCAGAGAGCTCCTGCCAGTCTGTGAGCTGCATTAGTCCAGCCACCAGTGAGGCAAGCACAGCTGAAAGGCCAAGAAGTAAGGTATAGATTAGAGCGGCCATACCCACATGCACCTTTGGTCTGAATCAAGGCAAGGAGGTATCCCACCCTGCCAGTTAGAAGTGACACAGTGCTATCCAAACAACTGGAACATCCTTTGCTGGAAATAATTGGCCATACAAAATAGGTAAAGAATTTTAAAAATTAATCCTACCGAGATGGACAAAGGTAAGGCAACATGAAACTAAGTTGTTTTCGTTTTGGCAATTAGTGATCTAAATTTAAGACTTTGAAGTCTTGAGTAATGTTAGACTTGATTGAGATGCCACAAGGAGTGGAACAGGGAGAGAACTTATCTGAGACCAGGGGGAACAAAACAGATTTACGCCAAATAACCCGTAACCAGAGAAAGATCCAAACCCTGAATCTGGTCTAAAGAGAAATGGGGAGGAACAGTCATCAGCAAAGTACATTGGGTGTCATCATCGTATTAGGACACTTTTTCAGAGATGGAGCCCTTATCAATGCTTTATCATGGGTGGACTCCCAAATAGCCAAAGCAGTTGATTCAATCGCCAAAACAAATAAATAAGGGGACAGGGTGCAGCCTGCCAAGTCGCTGGTGCTAAGCAAAGATCTATGAAATGTTTAGGCTTGTTCCCACCAGAGACGAGGCGGAAATGTGTTTTCACGCATAAAAAAAACTGCGCGTGTAAAAAAAAAAAAAAAAGAAAAGAAAAGTCTCACATCCCGTGTCTTCTCACCCAGATCCATTCTATCCTTCTCGTCCCCTACTAGATGTCCAGTTAAATGGATTTTCCCACAAAGAAAGTTAGGTCCTATCCACAGATGGAAATTGCGCGCAGGCCCTTCGTTTGTCGTGATCTGGGGTGGTCTCATCACCGAGACCCCCCCTGAGTCGCAAGCAAGGCCCTATGGATAGGGTCTAACTTCTGTTCATATGAAAACCCCTTTAACATAGCCTGGCCTACAGCTTCCTCTATCCCTCTCCTCTCAATAGCGTTGGGCTGTTAGTACAGTGTCCTTATCCCAGGGACGTGTTGTGAGGCCTCCCACAAATTAGATGCTCTGCTCCTCATATATTCTAATGTATAGGCCAGTTAAAAGGTCAGTACAGGAAAGTTTACCCCAGTTATCCCCTCCCAAGTTTCAAGGTCCAGGGGGTCGATGGACTGTTTGGAAAGCAGTCTGTATAGGGGTCAGCCGGTCGGTCAGCAGCTCGCACAGCAGGTGTCTGCGTAAGGCACTGTGGCAGCCCCCAGCTCCGGCAACTCACCAGCAACATTAACCCTTCACAGGCTTTGACAGCTATCCGTCCATCCTAGAATAGATTACACAGTGGGTTATATCCTCAGTCACGCAAAACAGCCATACCTGCAGGTAGCACAGATGCACTCCGGGGCTCTTGTCAGGTTTAATAAGGAATTGACAAGATTATAATCTTGCAGGATGTTATTAGATGACGGCCCAGGGCAGCACAGGCTCCCAGATGTGTCTGTGGGGGCAGCACTGGGGATAGGCAGGGCTGACATGTACTGCCCCGCTACCACCGTGCTCCCTGCCCCTGGAGGCTGAGCCTGCCTGTGTCATTAGCTACAACCTCCTCTTTGCCTGCCCCCAGCCAATGCCCGGAGTGACTGGTCGATCCAACACTGTCACATGTCTTCACTTTGCTCTGGGAAGATAAACAGGGGGAAAGTTATAGAAAAACACGGACTCTCTTAATCTGCACACAGCAAAGCAATCAATATCCACGAAGACCCGCTGTCACACTGGATGATGGAGTCACTGATCTCTGTGTGAGACTTAGATGAGTTATTTAGGCTATTAAGGAACCTACACTTGAAGTGGCAGGTTTCAGATGGAAATACGCGGCACCAGCTCAGGGTGAGCTGGTGCCGGAGCTTATTTTGTTGCGTTTTAAGCTGCAGTATCGCGGTTTAAAACACTTTTAATTTTATACCGGCAGGGAGGTCGCGCGCGCGACGCTTACGTGCGCGCGGCTACATAGGAAGTGAAGGAGAGCGTGCGCATGTAAGCGCCGAGTGGGCGTACCTGCCTGTGCCGGCTATAAAGTTTAAAAGTGTTTTAAACAGGCGATCCCGCGGATTATTAAAACACGCAAAATAAGCTCCGGCACCAGTGCGGTATTTCCATCAGAAACCTGCCACTTTCAGTGGTAGGTTTCCTTAAACCCTCCATGTAGCAGCAGCAGCACAATTACACGGTTTATTGATGTCCCAAAATATGAAGGAATTATTAACAGAAGCAAGAGATCTTTAACATCTTAAGGACATGCCTTTAATGACCCTCAGGACAGGAAACACCCTTTCTTTCTCCATACGTAACTTGTTTTTTTGCATTAAGAGTTGTATTTTTTCATAGCTTAATAATTTTAGGGTAAAAATAGCATAACGATAAAAAATACTTAACTCTTTCCTTAGGGGAGAACAAAATATATATATGCAACTGTTTTTTTGTTAAATTTAATCGTTTACACGGTTCACCACAAATATAAAAAGATGATAAAAATTGTTCGTAGGTTAGTCCGTGTGAGAAGACACCCAAACATGCCCAGGTTTTGTGTATTTTACTGCTCTAGCAAATCAAAACACATTTGGATTATGTTGTCAGCATATTCTAAAGCTTACTATTAACTCCTTAATGGAAAAGATCTTAATGGGGTTTATTTATGGGATAAGATAATGGCAAGATTGATAATATTTTGTGTAAATCCACTTTTTATATGCTTTTTATTTCAGCTTTTTTGGTAGGTGGAAGTCCTTAAAATTACAAGTTTTGAAATGTTTTTTTTTTACATTTACTTTTTATTCACTTTACAATGTAATCTCTGCTTCACCAGAGTGCTCGCTCCGCACACGGCTCATACTCAGTTTTTTTTTATTATTCTGTTTTTAAACACACATGGGCACATGTATCAACACTTTTGGCTTACCTTTTCTTTAAGTTTTTCACTTTTCAATGGTTCTTGTGCTCATTTGCAACTTTTTTTTGCGCCTAAAACAGTCTCTTTTCAAAGCTCACCATTGTCTAGTTTCCTGCAGTGTTCTGAGTTATTCACCTGAATCCAGAGTTGTGAAGTTTTTTAAAAAGTCGCAAATTTTTGCACAAATCTACGGCTGCCTGCCTAGGCGTAAATTCAGCTGGGGAACTGTTTCCACTTTTGGAGACTTTTTGCGTCATTTGTTGTAAAAAGTAGCAAATTCACTACACACCAAATACGCCACATGTATACATAAAGAACAAAACACCTGAGATATATCTGACCAGCAGGAAAGCCAAGAAAAAAAAAGAAAAAAAGTCGAAAAAACAGAAAAATGCTTATGGACTTTTTTGTGGGGGGGTTAATTTCACATTTTTAAAACTTTATTTTAGCATGTTTTATATTCAGGTACCCCCTGTGGTGCCCATTATCCCATTGTAAAGAACCAGGGGAGTGACAGAGGT
The DNA here is from genome assembly GCA_019512145.1 of Engystomops pustulosus. Taxonomy (NCBI): domain Eukaryota; kingdom Metazoa; phylum Chordata; class Amphibia; order Anura; family Leptodactylidae; genus Engystomops; species Engystomops pustulosus. The sequence continues at coordinate 18,950 of WNYA01000234.1, read as the reverse complement.
AACCTCTATCCCCCTGTCTGGCTGCTTAGCTGCTGCGATCATTTATTGGTAAATCTGCTGGGACCTGTAGCAGGGACCAAACCATGTGTAGCACTAAGCTACTGATAACACTACCTCGCTCCAGAACTGACCTCTAGAAGAAGTTGACAAGGTACGGATCTTGCTTCATTAGCACACAATACACAAGAACTGGATCTACTTCATTCCTTGTCGGGTTCGCTAGCACTTCTCCACACAAACGGACAAGTTTCTGTCGCAAAGAAAATGTTGACTATTTACATCAGTTTGATCTTCTCTTTGCCCTCGCACAAACAGACGTAAAAATAGTCCTCTGGTAGGAAGGCGTGGGAGACGGATGAAGTCTGGTCTGCAGGTAAGAGGCGATACAATCCATCATTACGCTTCTACCTGACCGGGCGGTGGACGTTGATGTGGGGGAGCAGAGGCTGTGTTAATCCTTCCCAATAGCTTAGTGTGAGACTAGCACCTGGCTTCATCCTGGAGGACACTGAGAAGAAGCACAAGACATGTATCCCAATGACTCATACAGTACAATAGGGGGGACATTTACTTAAGTGTCGGGTCTTCATTGGCTGTTGTTACCGACCTGCTCTCAGTTGTAAGAAGACACACATTATATATTGTAATCTGTGCAGGACATTTCTGGCGCCGAGAACTATTTTCTGTCCTTGGGACAAAAATCTGTCCCGAGCATCCCAGAAATGTGTCCAACAGTCCCTGCTAGACCAGTTTTTCTTTTGGTCTACTTTCGTTCAGTTTACAGTTGCCCAAAAAGGGCTGCGACACATAGTATTGTCTGAGTTTCCACCCCCAAAGCCACGCCCCTTTTCGGAAGAAGAGTCGGCAGCAGACGGAAAAAGTCATTTTTTCTGTCCCCGACAGCTAATATAGTCGGGAGAGCAAACATGTGGTGAGAGCGCCACAAAATGGCGAAACGCCATAGTAAATGTCCCCCAATGTGTCTGGAGGAGCCAATCATCCAGTATTTTAGGATGTTGACAAGTAATATCTCCCAGCAGGACACTATCTCCCCCAGTGTTGGGCTCATGGTGGACTCACATCAGCTTTTCCCAGGGTGTAGAGTGTCTCCAGGACTTTATGGTGCAGGAGATACTCCATGCAGGGACCCGTCTCTCCAGACTCACGCTCACTTTCTTCTTGCACCAGAATATAGCATCTGTCCAATGTTTTGTTTTTTTTTCACATTGTCTCAGTAGACCTTGTCAATCTGATACCGAAGAGAATTGCAGGATATAAACAGTATTGAATGAGTTCTTCATTTTAGAAAACACTTCCTTTTAAAGTACGAGTATTCCCCAGTAAAGGAGTAAATGGGTAAGGTTATCTGTTTAGACCCTCATCACATGGCCAGAGAGTAGCTTTAATACAACAAGCACCACATCCCCTCAATGATAACAGGGGGTCCCACACTTTATGATAAACTTATTGTCAGTGACCGCTATTGATAGGTGGGGATTTTTCCCTTGTGATGACAGTAAAGGTTCCTGCACTTACCAGATGTCTCTATGTAATAATGGGTGACAGCCTTCCAGTGATACACAAAGTCTTCTTGTAATGGCAGAGAAGGAGCGAGCTGCAAGAAGAGGAGCAAAGAACTGAGCAAAAATAACCCATTACCCGGCGCTACTAACAAACTTACAAAGTTAGGGTTTATTCACATGGCCGCCTGCGGGGACGTACATGCGGCCGCATGTACGTCCCCATGACGGCAATAGCGGCATGGCGGGGATACGGTGCCACACATGGTGGCACCGATCCGGCCGCACACCGCAAAACGAGTAGAGCATGCTCTATCTTTCGGCGTGTGTGCGGCCGTGAGCCGCTGTTTTCTATGGAGGGAGGAGGGGTCACCTCCTCCTCTCCAGCACACGGTGGGCTAGTATCCCCCTGATACAAAGCTTGTATCGTGTTACCATTTATCCCTTGGGGTAGTAAGAGATGTATTGTGTCGCAGCCCCTGTATACACTGCTGTATTGTGTGCGCATGCCCCTGTATACACTGCTGCATTGTGTGCATTGCCCCGGAATACTGCTGCATTGTGTCGCATCCCCTGTATACACTGCTGCATTGTGTCGCTGCCCCTGTTATACACTGCTGTACTGTGCTCACCCCTGTATACACTGCTGTATTGTGTCGCATGCCCCTGTATACACTGATGCATTGTGTCGCATGCCCCTGTATACACGCTGCCGTGTCGCATGCCCCTGTATACACTGCTGCTTGTGTCGCATGCCCCTGTATACACTGCTGCATTGTGTCGCATGCCCCTGTATACACTGCTGCATTGTGTCGCATGCCCCTGTTATACACTGCTGTGTATTGTGTCGCATGCCCCTGTATACACTGCTGTATGTGTCGGCATGCCCCTGTATACATTGCTGTATTGGGTCGCATGCCCCTTGTAGTACATGCTGCTATTGTGTCGCATGCCCCTGTATACACTGCTGTATGTGTCGCATGGCCCCTGTATACACTGACTGTATTGTGTCGCGATGCTCCCTGTATCACTCGCTGTATTGTCGCATGCCCCTGTAGACATACTGCTTTGTGGTCGCAATGCCCCTGTATTACACTGCTGTATTGTGCGCATGCCCCTGTATACACTGCTGTATTGTGTCGCATGCCCTGGATACACTGCCTGTATTGTGTCGATGCCCCTGTATACACTGCTGTATTGTGCTGTGCCCCTGTATACACTAGCTTGTTGGCTTGTATTTCCTCTGTGTACTGCTGTGGTGTCCCCTGATACACTGCTGTATGGTGTCGTGTCCCCCTGTATACACTGGTATGTGTCGTGTTCCCCCTGTATACATTGCTTGTATGTGTGCCGTGTCCCCCTGTATACCTGACTGTATTGTGTCGTGTCCCCTGTATACACTGCTGTATGGGGTCGTGTCGTGCCCCCTGTTAGTACAACTGCTGTATTGTGTCGTGTCCCCCTGTATACACTGCCTGTATACTGTGTCGCTGTCCCCCTGTTATACACTGCTGTATTGTGTCGTGTCCCCCTGTATACACTGCTGTATGTGTCTGGTGTCCCCCTGTATACACTGCTGTATTGTGCGCATGTCCCCTGTACCTGCTGTATTGTGTCGTGTCCCCGTGATACACTGCTGTATTGTTGTCGGTCCCCTGTATAACACTGCTGTAATTGTGTCGTGTCCGCCCTGTATACACTGCTGTATTGTGTCGTGTCCCCCTGTTAATACACTGCGTATTTGTGTCGTGTCCCAACCTGGTTTTGTTCTAACACTGCTGTATTGGTGTCGTGTCCCCCTGTATACCACTGCTGTATTGTGTCGTGTCCCCCTGATATACACTGCTGTATGTGTCTTGTCCCCCTGTATACACTGCTGTTATTTGTCGTGATCCCCCTGTATAACGCTGATTGTGAGTACCCTGTGTACACTGGTATTGTGTGTGTCCCCCTGTAACACGCTGTATTGGTCGTGTCCCCTGTACACTGCTGTATTGTTGTATCCCCCTGTATACACTGCTGTATTGTGTTGATACCCTGTATACACTGCTGTACTTGTGTCCCCCTGTATACACTGCTGTATTGTGTTGGTGTCCACCGCAGTATACACTGCTGTATTTGTGTGTATCCCCTGTATACACTGATGTTTGTGTTGTGTTGTCGTGACCGCCCCTGTATCACCTGCTGTATGTGTGGTGTTCCCCCTGGATTCACTGCTGTATTGTGGTTGTATTCCCCTGTATAAACTGTCTGTATGTGGTTTTATTCCCCTATTTGCAGTGTCTTGTATGTCCTTCTTCAGTCCATGAGTTAGAGAGAGCAGCTCCTTTGGCCCCGGTCCTCAGTTCCGGCCACAATCATCCTCATCTGGTCGCCCCCTTGGGCCGTCTCCTTTGTGGCGGGGGCCCGGGCTCTGCTCCCGCCCTTCCGGAACCCAGCTAGGCTGCATTAATACTCGCCCGCGCTACTGAAGCCGCTCTCACGGGCTTGACGAGTATAACTAGTCCCCGCGTCACTCAGCCTCCTCCACCGGCCTGTGTCAGGTATGTGACGTGAAACTTGAGCGAACATCTGTGTCTTCTTCCTTCTTACTGCATGGCAGTCTCCGCTGGGAAAGACCTGGAGAATGCGAGATCTGATGCCCACCGCCGCTCCAGTTGGTGCAACACTGCACCGAAACCTCTACACTACTACACAACAACTACACACACTACACCAGCACCCGAGCACACCAACAACAGCCGGACAACTGGAGACACACAACACCGCTGCCCCTAAGGTCACACACACAATTACACACAACACACTGCCTGCCCCTACAGGACACACACACAACTACACACAACACACTGCTTCCCCTACAGGTCACACACACAATTACACACCAAACACTGCTGCGGCCCTACAGGACACACACACAACTACACACAACACACTGCTGCCCCTACAGGTCACACAAACAATTACACACAACACACTGCTGCCCCTAAGGTGGCACACACACAAACTACACACACCACCTGCTGTCCCGCTACGAATAAGCACACCACACACACCTCTGTCCACACAACATTACACACTGCGGTCCCGTACAGGTCACCACACTTACAACACACAACACACTGCTGCCCCTAGCAGGTAACAACACACACAAGCTACAACACAACACATGCTGCCCTACAGGTCCCACAACCCACACACACGCTGCCTACATCACACACACCAACTACACACAACACACTCTGCCTAGTCACACACAACTCACAAGGCTCCCTACACACACACACTACACACAACACACTTGCATGCCCTACAGGTCACACACGCAACTTACACAAACAACACACTGCTGCCCTACAGGGTCAAACACTGTAAAAACTACCGCAAGAAAACACGTGGCTTGCCCTACAGGACACACACACAACTACACACAACACACTGCTGCCCCTACAGGTCACACACACACAACTACACACAACACACTGCTGCTCACTACAGTCACCCACCAATTACACACAAGACATGCGCCCTTACAGGACACACGCCAAACTGTAATCATACAAACCAACTGCATGCCCCTACAGGGACAAAGCACACAAACAAAACTAGCACACACAAAGACTAGCAATTTTTCTCTCCTCATGTTGGTTTAGTATATTCTATCCCTTCATTTATTTTGTTTTTTGCCTGGTACCAGCACTCCGCCCCATTGACCCAAGTGCTTTTAAATTAGCAGGAGACTGTATATAGCGCCCGCCTACTTCCTCTCAGCAGTGTCTGAGACCACATGGAACAGTGAGTATTCAACACCTGTTCACACATGGTGAGCCTTATTCCTGTTCACATGGTGCGGTATTGCATGGCGTCCGCCGCTTCTGTGGTGCGGTGGGGGCCCGGAGCCATGGGGGCTATGCCTGCCAGTATGGGTACTGGGGGGCAACCAGGTCTTGGTCCCTGCCGGGGCTGTGCTGCAGCGGTGGTGGACGCCATGTGATGCTGCACACAATAGTGTAGGGACCCACCAAAAAGAGGTCACCGTGAAGTGGTTAGTGGCTTTATACAACTTGATCAAAATGTAACTAAGAACCTTGAGTTGGTTATATAATGTAGCCTAGCGGCTGTAGATCATTGTGTCATGTGTGGATGTGCGGTCCAGTTCTTTTTCTCTCCTCATGTTGGTTCATCTCTAAACCATGTGGCTTGTAACCAAAGAGACGCATAGCTCTGCACAGGATCTGAATGCAGAATAAATTAGTTCGTATCCCTATTGCTGACATTGCAGTGTGTAACAAAATGCCCGATATTAAAAAAAAAGCGGTTCCCGCTGTGGTGTGTGACCGATCACTTGTCACCAGTATTTTCTTTATTTCAATCTAAGATCAGCACAACTGATGATAAAATGCACATGACATTAAAGTATTCAAGTACCACAAAAAACCTAGGATGGAGTGAGTACAATGTCTTGAGTCCATCCACCAACCTGACCGCTAGTGTTAGAAAGGTAAAGTAGGTAACAATCAGGCCCGGCGCCAGCACCCGGCTAACCCGGGCAAGTGCCGGGGCCCCGGGGTACTGGAGGGGCCCACTCGGGCCCCCAGATCAATTGTAGCAGTGTCGGGTGTCTCTCATAGCGATCTGTGTCTTCTGGACAGATCGCTATGAGAGCATTTGCAGTCACTCACTGCTTTTCCCGGCAGGAGCTGCTGCATAGGAGACTGAAGGACCTGCGATGATGTCATGGTCACATGACCTGCCGGGGAGAGCAGTGACAACACAGAGAGACCTGCATCAGTGAGGTGAGTGGGAGACTTACAGGGGCCATTTCTCATGTATACCAACGCCCCCCCCTGTATACACTCTGCCACCCCTCCCCCTGTATAACACGCCCCCGATCCCCTGTTAACACATGCCCCCTATCCCCCGTATACAACTGCCCCCTCTCCCCTGTATACACCACTGCCCCCTCCTGATTACCCCAATGCCCCCCTGTATACACCTGCCCCCCCTGTATACACACTGCCCACTATCCCTCCTGTATACACATGCCCCCTGTACACATGCCCCTCTCCCCCTGTATACACACTGCCTCCTTTCCTGTATATTCCCTGGCCCTGTAAGTCTCCCCCACCTACGATGCAGGTCTTCTGTGTTGTCACTGCTTCCCCGCAGGTCATGTGACCATGACGCATCGCAGGTCCTTCAGTCTCCTATGAGCAGCTCCGCCGGGGAAAGCAGTGAGTGAGCCAAATGCTCTCATAGCGATCTGTCCAGAGAAACAGATCGCTATGAGAGACACCCGACAATGCTACAATGATCTGGGGCCGCAGTGGGCCCCTCAGTACCCGGGGCCCGGACACCTGGTCCGGGCCGCGTCCTACACATATGTGTGCAGCATCACATGGCGTCCACCACGCGGCAGCACAGCCCCGGAGGGACCAAGACCTGGTTGCCCCCCAGTACCCATACTGGCAGGCATAGCCCCATGGCTCCGGGCCCCCACGCACCCACAGAAGCAGCGGACGCCATGCAATACCGCAACCATGTGAACAGGATAAGGCTCACCATGTGTGAACAGGGGGTGAATACTCACTGTTCATGTGGTCTCAGACACTGCTGAGGGAAGTAGGCGGGCGCTATATACAGTCTCCTGCTAATTTAAAAGCACTTGGGTCAATGGGGCGGAGTGCTGGTACCAGGCAAAAAAAACAAAAAGAAAGGGATGAATATACTAACCAACATGAGGAGAGAAGAAAAAGAACTGGACCGCATATCCACACATCACACAATGATCTACTGCCGCTCGGCTACATATATAACCACCGAGGTTTAGTTACATTTTGATAAATTGTATAAAGCCACCAACCACTTAACGGTGACCTTTTTGGTGGGTCACCTTGAAGGGTTGGGTGTGGGCTTACAATTTGATCAAAGTAACTAAGAACCTCGAGTTGGTTATATAATGTAGCCTCCGGCAGTAGATCATTGTGTGAGTGTGGGATGTGCGGTTCCTCATGTTGGTTTAGAGATGAATCCTGGACCCTTCTCCGCTTTATGATCCTTAGATTTTTTTTGTTTGTTTTTTTATTCTACTGATGCTGAATCTCCCATAATATAGAAGGACGTTGCAATGATCCTGTCGCTGTTTTGGATAAAGTGGTAGTAGAGATGAGCGAACAATGCTCGTCCGAGCTGGTGATGTTCGGTATTAAGGTATCGGACGGCTCGTTGCTCGGACGAGTATTCCCCTGCTCGAGATCGAGCATTTAATTAAAAAACAACACGTGAAGAACAATGAAGAATAGAATAAAAACAGTGAACCAGTGAACACACGGATCATTTAAGTGAAAAACACAGTGAAGAACACAGTGAAGAATAGATTACAGATGTTCGGCACATCTGCTTACCGGCGGAAGGGGGAACGGTCGAACGAACAAAATAGCATGTGAAGAACAATATATATGGTGAAGAACACATTGAAGAAAACGGGGCAGACAGAGACACGAGGCGAGCCAGAAAGAGAAAAAGGGGAGCAGCAGAGACACGGGGGCAGCGGACAGCACAGAGAAAGGGGGCAGCGGGCAGCACAGAGACTGGGGCAGGGCAGCACAGAGACATGGGGCAAGGAGACATGGGCACGGAGAGAGCAGAGGGGCACGGAGACATGGGGCACGGAGGAGCAGCAGCGGGGCACGGAGAAAGGGGCACGGAAACATGGGCACGGAGGAGAGCGCGGGCACGGAGAGCAGCGGGGACACGGAGACATGGGGCACGGAGACATGGGGCACGGAGACAGGGCACGGAGAGCAGGGGGGCGAGAGCAGCGGGGCACGGGACAGCGTATCTCCGACAAGTAAGCAGATGTGCAGAAACTCGTAATCTATTTTCACTGTGTTTTTCACTTAAATGATCCGTCACTGTGTTCACTGTTTATTCTATCTTCACTGTTCTTCACATCTGATAACTTGTCGGGAGATAATATACGCGCGGAACAGTGGAAGAATAGATTGCAGATGTTTGCATACATCTGCTAACTTATCAGAAGACATTCTTTTCAATTAATTAACACATTTTATTCCCGAACCATGGGCCCTTTGAAAAATGCCGGTCTCCCATTGACTTCAATGGGGTCGTTATTCGGACGAAGCACGGCATCTGGAAAAGTTCGTCTCGAATAAGAGACTCGAGCATTTTAGTGTCGCTCATCTCTAGTTGGTAGTAACTTGTGCTCTCAAAGTGATGTCAATTTAGTGGGTCTGGTTCCAATAGCCTGTGATAGCTCCGTCTATAACGCTGTGTCAACATTCTGATAATTCCAGTAGTTTATAAACTTGATTTCACATTCCTGGCTGGCACTTTTCAGCAGCATGTTGTGAGTCCCGAAAAGAAAGGGCATCTGCAACTTGCATTCTTCCTCTTACTCCACACCAGGGGCATAATAGCAGAGGGGGGCTGGGATGTCGGTGGACCTAAAGTTAATTAATACCATTCTCCTGGGCTGTCCCTCCCTGTTGCTAGAGAGGTGGCTGTTTGTAGGAACAGCACAACGGTAACGGACCCTCTGCTCGCAATGCAATTGCGCATGCTCGACAGGCCGTCTGCACGAGTCTGGTGGGGCTACACGGCCGCCGCCATCCTGCGCAAAGGCCCGCACACCGTCCACACGCTGCTGTACATGCTGTATGTGGAGTTATTTATATGCGGATTATGGTGTGTGCATTATCTGTACATATATACTGTATATATTTTTTTTTTTTTTTTTGTAAAATATTCAAGTTTTATTTTACCCTCTTCCTTCCCCATATAAGATCATTCATTAACCTCTCAATGATTTTGAAAAAATTTACTCTTTATCCAAATAGGTGTAACTGTAATAATATACAGCCAACTGGGGAAGAATAATACTGATATTGGATGTAAGGTTGTATTTACTTTATGTATGGTGTATATATGATGTATGTAGTCATGGTGATTGTATACTGTATGTCAAGTAAGGATGCATTAATACTATAGTATATGTGTGTATATACAGTATGCTTTTAGATTGTATATAATGTGTGTATAAAGTATGGTTGGGGTACATAAGATTGTACTGTAATGTATGTGTAAGTGTATAAATGTAATATGAGTACATAAATGTTGTTATTGTATGTGGGTGATTAATAATAGGAGGCATGACTATAGGAACTTAATGTGTGTTTAAACGTCCATAGAAATCTGCCTGGGGGGCCCTGCCTCTTCTAGTTTTCCTCCTCTCCACGCCATTCCTCTGCCTGTTGATGCACATGACATGACATGACAGGGAGAGTGAGACTGACACAGGTACAGGCAGGCTGCAAATTCACATACCACATTTAAGCCCTTTACTGTCAAATGGGTGGGCCTGGCCCAAGCTATTGAAGTCATGAGAAACTAATTAGCATAGTTTGGGGTAGTTCAGTTGCCATTTTCTTATTGGCTGTGATGTTCAATAGTAGAAAACACGGTGGCTAGACTCCTGGGACTCCCATACAAAGGAAATGTCCAGGGGGCAACCAACACACTTGTATGTCCTGCTGAGGTGTGGCTGGGACGAGTGCTCCGGTCACCATGCCTGTGGTCCCCAGCATCACCATGGAGCAGTCAGGTAGTGTCCCATTCTCGATTATTTCATCATTATGTTGAAACCGGGCTTCAAAACCAGGATTAGATATCTAGGATGTAAATATGTCCTTGTCACCCGCAACAACCAAAGACCGGCTCTCAATCCTGAACTTGATAGAAAATTAAATCGTTTCAGTGATTGGTGTTATGGAGAATAGCTGTACTTTTTTGTCATTGTTATCCCTATAGCGTGGTCTTCAGTCCCCCAGGCCCGGGTGCCAGCACACCCCGAACCCCCCAGATATGTGTGCAACCAGTTTGCCTAGGACACAGCTGTGATCTCAACATCCCTATCAGACACTGTCATGTATAAGGCGAGGAGAGTTTCGTGGATCCGTCACCCCATCATTATACTTGTGCTGTACCCAAGAGCACCACAATACACAACTACACAAGCAAAACACTCATAGGTAGAGATTGACTTCTGTTCATCTTAGGTTCCAGTAGCACAAATGCTTATTTGTTGCTGTGGGTTCAGTCTCTACAATGTCTCCATGTATTCCTCACCGATGGGTCCTGCTGCTCCATTCAGTTGAATGTAGCGACGAAGGGGGGAGCACAGTGCCAAAGTATCTCCAAGCTTTCAAGTATATATGGGACCTGCAGGACATGCTCCCCAATCGGACCTGTTCTGTTATGTTGAAGGTCCAGCACCGATTGCCTTGTATCCAGAATCCTGTGGATAGGGGAAACTTACATACATGGTACAACCACTTGCGGGTTGCAGTTTTGCAGTTTTTCCACTAGTGTTTTATTTTACACTTCAGGAATATAAAAGTATCCATTAATCAGATTCTGTGCCGAAACAGTGCATTAAGAGGATTGTTCCTTCTCAAGCCTTCGACATGAACAAACGGACTGCATGGTGGTTTAGCTAGTTAGCATTAAAGCCTTGCAGTGCTGGGACCTGGGTTCAAGTTCCAGGGTCAACATCTGCAAAGATTTTGGATGGTTCTCATGTTTTTGCGTGGGTTTCCCCACACTCCAAACCTACAGGTACGGTGAATTAGAGTTGATCCCCATGGGGACAGGGATGATTTGGCCAAAACTCTGCGCAGCGCTTGTGCGCTACATAAATAAAGGAATTGTTATTATTAAAACGGATACAATTTAGATAAGGATGTATATGAGTCTGTGCTCATGCCCAGTTGGATTTGACCCGCACCCTGAGGACTTGGTATATGGAGTTATGAGGGGTATTGGTACTGTATGTCTATAGTAATGCGTGTATTAGTAATGACACTGAATGTGGGCGCATCACCCCATAGGCCTCAATATAGGAGTTTATAGGGTGATTGACTATGTATAGTTCTGGGCCTGATTGGATAGAATACGCGGGACTTGTAGTGCCCCAGTAGCCGGGGCTCACCAGTCACGTGACTCGGGTCAGCAGAGTGCAGAACTACATCTCCCCAGAATCCCCCGCGCTACGCGGCGCCTACGCGGCCGAGGTAGAAGGCAATTCCCTCTTCTCCGCGGGGGGGATTACCCTGCTTATCTATCCATCGCCGGAGGAGACGCCCCGCGGGAGCTAATCCGCCCCGGGGGTAGCACGCCCCCGCGGTAGGTCGCCTTCCGCTGGGATCACTCCCCGGGTAAAGCTAATAATCCTCTCCGGGGAGACGCCGCACGGGGATCGCATCCGCGCAACGGGGGAGACGGACGGCGTAGATCTAGCCTCTCCTGGGGATACTGACTGCCTGTGGAAAGCTACGCCGCTCCTGTGTGCAGCTGTCTGAGGGCGTGGAGCTAAGCCGATCCGGGTAGACGGGCGCTCGGAGCGGTGGGAGCTAGCCTCTCCTCTGGGAGACGGCCTGCGGAGCTGGGTAAGCTACCGATCCGGGTGTTTAAATAAGCGGTCGCTGACTGAATAAGTATCTAATCCCAAATCCCAAAGCCCACCACGTTCTAACTGCCCTGCTGACTGTGTCTCTAATTCCCACCCTGTGTGAAATACTGGACTGCTGATCTGTGTTCGACATCTCATCCTGGTGATAGAGACTGAGATTACTGTGTATACGAATCCGATCCGGTGGGTGATACTGACTGGCGGAGCCTGGGAATCTAATCCTCTCCCTGTGGGGAGACGGGCTCTGAGCGGGTAGCGAAGCCTAGCCGGGGGGGAGACGGGCGGGCGAGCGGGGGGGAAGCGAATCCGGGCCGGGGGAAAGACAGGGCGAGAGACGGGGCGCGAAGCCGCGCCGGGGTGAGACGGGCCGAAAGGGCGGGGGAAAGCTACGCTCAGCCTGGGGTGAGAGACGGGCGGGCCGGGAGGTCAGGGGGGGAGCTCGCGGGGGCGCCGGGGTGAGACGGGCGGCGGAGCTGTGGATCTAAGCCTAGCCGGGGGGAGACGGAGTGGATGAGCTGGGGATCAACCTGCTTGTGATCACTGGACTGCTGATCAAGTGTATCTAAGCCGAATCGCCCTGTGATAACGTCCCGCGGGCTGTGGAGCGAAGCCGAGCCGGGGGGGGAGACGGGCGGCGGAGCTGGGAGCGAATCCGAAGCCGTTGGAGACGGGCTGCGAGCGGTGGCTCGCAGCCCGAGACCGGCTGGGAGACAGGCTGGCGAGCTAGGTATCGAATCCTGGCCGGGGGGGATCGTCTGCTGAAGCTTTGGTATCTACCTCTCCTGGCTGTTGGATCTGAGTCTGCTGACTATGTATCCTCATCCTATCCCTGTGTGATCCTCGCCTGCGTGAGCGTGTGTATACTAATCCCTCCTGGTGGATACTGGCTGCTGAGGAGCTATGTCTAATCCTATGCCGTGTGATACCGTCTGCTGAGCTTATTTATCTAATCCTTTCCTGTGTTATACAGTCTGCTGACTGTGTATCTAATCCTCTCCTGTGTTATCTGTCCTGCTGAGTCATGTATCTAACTCCTCCATGTGTGATACTGTATGCTGTCATGGCATTGTATCTAATCCTCGCCTGTGTGATACGTCTGCTGAGGCGTGTATCTATCCCAAGCGCTTTTGATACTGTCAGCCTCTGAGCTAATGTGTCTATCCTCGTCCCTGTGTGATACTGTCTGCTGAGCATTGTATACTAATCCTATCCTGGTGTGATCGTGTTCCTGCTGAGCGTGTAGCGGTAAGCCCCACCCAGTGTGATACTCCTGCCTGCTGAGTCATGTATCTAATCCCATCCTGATGTGAGACTGTCGCTGGAGCTATGGTGTCTAATCCTCTCCTGTGGAGTGATACTGTCTGCTGAGGGCAGTGGAAAATCTAATCCTTCCTGTGTGATACCTGTCTCTGACAGGTATGGTAAAATCCTCTGCCGCTCTTCGTGTGAACTGTCTGCTGACATGTATCTTAATCCCATCCTGATGTGATCTTGTCCCTGCTGCCTATGTGTTCTACGGCCTCTCCTGTGTGATACTGTTCTGCTGAGCGGTAGTATCTAGATCCTCTCCTGTTATACTGTCCTATCAGTCTTGACTTGTATCTAATCCTCCGTGTGTGATACTGGGCCAGCTGAGCAGTGGTATCTAAATCCCATCCTGTGGATACTGGGTTCTGCTGAACTTGTGTACTAATCCTCTCCGGTGTGAATAACTGCTGCTGGGGCGTTGTATCTAATCTCTCCTGTGTGATGCTGACTGCTGAGCTGTGTATCAAATTCCTCTCGCGTTGTACAGTCTGCTGAGCGTGGTATCTAATCCACATAATCCAACCCTGTGTGATACTGACTGCTGAGCGGTGTAATCTACATCCGCTCCTGTGTGATACGTGTGTCTTCTGAGCTGTGTATCTAATAGCTCTCCGGTGTGTGATGTCTGTCGGCGATGAGAAAATTTGTGTATCTAATCCTTTCCTGTGTGATACTGGTCTGCTGAGCAGTAGTATCTTCAGCCATCCTGTGTGATTACAGGCTCTGGAGCTAAATGGATCTCTATCCCTTTCCTGCGAGAGTGTCGACTGAGCTGTGGATTCGAATGCCATCCTGTGTGATACAGTCCCTGAGCTTTGCGCTAATCCGTCCTTGGTGGACTGACTGGCTGAGCTGTGGATTCTAATCCTCTCCGGTGCAAATACTCCCCGCTGGTAATCTACTCCCTCATTTGTGAACTCCGCTGCTGTAATCTAATCTTCTCCGTAAGCTACATACTGTATCTAATCCTCTCCGCTGTTCTGTGCGGGTAAATCCTGGTTTTCTGCGTGAGTCCTCCCCGCTTATCTCACCTCTCCTGTGTGATACGTATCCCGCTGTATCTAATCCTCAGCTTGTGTGATACTCTACACGCTGTATCTAATCTAATCCTCTCCCTGCAATCCTGTGCGATCCTCCTCGCTGTATCTATCCTCTCTAACTTGTGAGACCCCGCTGTAGCTAATCCTCTACTGGTGTGATACTCCCGCTGTATCTAGATCGCTGCACTGTCTCTAATCCTCCCTGTGGTGAATGGCCCCTTGATGTATCTATCCTCTGCGTCTGTATCTAATAACCTCTCCGTTTGTGGATACTTCCACCTTTACCTCCTCCTCTCCTCGGCCCTGGTGCAATCGTGCGCCCGGCGGGAGAACGCCCTCGGGAGCTAAGCCTCGCCGGGGGAATACTACCCACGGCGGGGCTAATCGCCCCGGTGTAGAGCCCCCGCTGGTAGGAGGCAGCAGATCCGGGCGGGGAGAACGCCCCGCTGGAGCTAAGCCGCCCGGGGGGAGACGTCCTCCCACTGATAATCTAAAAGCCTCGCCGGGGGAGACGCCCCGTCGGGGGAGCGAAAGCCTCGCCGCGGGGAGACTCCTCGCTGGAGCGAAGCCGCGCCTGGTGGACCCCGTGGACATGAGCTAAGCCTCTCGGGCTGGGGAGACTCCGCAGCTGGGAAGCGGAATCCGCTCCGGGGGGAGACGCCTCGGCTGTATCTAAGCCGCGCCTGGGGGATACGGCCCCGCGGTAGCTTAAGCCTCTCCTGGGGGAGACGCCCCGCGGATGTCCATCCTCACACTGTGGGAGACGCCCGCGGTATCGAATCCGCCTCGCCGGTGTGATACTGCCCTACTCAAAAAAAAAACGCCTCCGCCTCGCGGGATCTAATCCGCGCCCGGGGGGATACCCTACGACTCCGCCGCGCTGATAAGCCTCGCCGGGGGGAGACCGCCGCTCGCGGGAGCGCATCCCGCCGGTGGGATACGCCCCCGCTGTAGCTAAGAATCCTCGTCCGCGGGGAGACTCCCCCCGCGGATCCAAGCCGCTCTGTGGATACGCCGGGCTGGATCCAGCCGCGCCTGTGGGATCGCCTCGACGGTATCTAATCCTCTTCCGCGTGATACTCCCGCTGTATCTAAATCCTCTCCGCGTGTACTCCTCGCTGTAATCTAATCCTCTCCTGTTGAACTCCCGCTGTACTCTAATCCTCTCCGCTCTGTGATACCTCCTTCCTCGCGATCAATCCTCCCCTGTGTGATACTACCTTCGCTGTATCTAATCCTTCTTCCCCGGTGTGATACTCCCACTTCCCCGCTGTATTCATCCTCTCCGCTGTGATCTCCCCTCCCACTCCCCTCCCCCGCTGTATCTATCCTCTCCGTGTGATACTCCTCGCTGTACTAATCCTCTCCTGTGTGATACTCTCGCTGTATCTAATTCATCTCCTGTTGAATACTCCCCGCTTATCCAGCCGCGCCTGTGTGAATATCTCCTCTGTATCTAATGCCTCTCCGTGTGATACTCCCCGCTGTATCCAGCCCTCCTCCTGTGTATACTCCTCGCTGTATCTAATCCTCTCCTGTGTATCCTCCTCCTGTATCTAATCCCTCCTGTGTGATACTCTCCGCTGTTATCCATCCTCTCCTGTGATACTCCCCGCTGTATCTAATCCCTCTCCTGTGTGATTACTCCCCGCTGTAATCTAATCATCTCCCTTTGTATACTCCTGATGTATCTATCCGCTCTGTGTGATACCCTCTCTGTATCTAATCCTCTCTCCTGTGTATCCCTCGCTGTATCTCAATCCTCTCCTAGTGTGATACTCCCGGCTGTAATCTAATCCTCTCCTGTGTGATACTCCTCGCTGTATCTAATCCTCTCCTGTGTGATACTCCTCGCTGTATCTAATCCTCTCCTGTGTGATACTCCTCGCTGTATCTAAGCCTCTTGCGATACGGATGCAGTTTGGCCGTTGTTCTCCGTACACTTTCCGTCTATTTCCATGGTAACAGGGAAAAAGGGGGTTAGGAGCCGCTTCACAGCCCGCCCGCTGGTGACGGAGGTCACAGCGGGACTTACATGACGCGATGCGCGCGGTTCTGATCTCGGTTCCCGGTGTTTATTTCCCTGCGCGGGCCGGTTCGGGTTTCATTGGTCAGTTCCGGGCCCGGAGCCACAGAAGCCAAATATAATTATATCGTAAATCAACTATAGAGTGACGTCAGATCCGGAAACTACAAGCCGGGTCCGCGGCGAACCAATCAGACGCAGTGGCGGGTTTAATGGCCACCAAACTCCTGAGAAAACTGAGTGCTGGAGCTGCGGTAACTAGAGGATTCCGGGGTAAAACTAGAGGACCGGGGGGCAACTACAGATCCCACCAGGACCCGGAGGGTCCTAGATGCGGCCCATCCCAACCAGACCCTGGGTTAACTGAGACACTTTCCCTAATCCCACCAGTACCCGGGGGTACTAGAGGCGCTTCCATCCCACCAGACCCGGGGTAACTAGATACAGCTAGCTCATCCCACCATGACCCGGGGGTAACGAGAGCGGCATCCATCCAACCAGAACCCCGGGGTAACTAGATACAGCTCCATCTCCCCCCCAGGACCACCGGGGGTAAACTAAAGACAGCTCCATCCCACCAGGAACCCGGGGTACCAGAGACCTCCATCCCACCATGCCCGGGGTAACTAGAGGCGGGCTCCAGCCCACCAGGACCCGGGTAACTAGAGGCGGCTTCCATCCCACCAGTAACCCGGGGGTAACTAGAGGCTGTCCATCCCGCCATGATACCCGGGGGTAACAGAGGCGCTGCTCCTTCCCGCCAGGACCCGGGGTTAACTAGAGGCGGCTCCTCCCAGCCAGGACCTGGGTAACTATAGACCGCTCTCATCCCACCAGGACCCAACCCGGGGGTAACTAGAGGCGGCTCCATCGCCACCAGGACCCGGGGGTAACTATAAACAAGCTCCATCCCACCATTACCCGGGGGTAACCAAGACAGCTCCATCCCACACCAGAACCCGGGGAAACTAAAGAGACAGCTCCATCCCACCAGGACCCGGGGGTAATGAGACCTGCTCCATCCCACCAGGATCCCGGGGGTAACTAGAGGCTGCTCCATCCACCAGGACCCGGGGTCACTAGAGGGCGGCTCCATCCCACCAGGACCCGGGGGTAACTATAAGGCGGCTGCCGTCCCGCCAGGACCCCGGGGGTAACTAGAGGCGCTCCATCACCCAGACCCGGGGGTAACTAAGGCGGTCCGTCCCGCCAGGACCGGGGGTAAACTAGAGGCGGCTCCATCCCCGGCCAGGACCCGGGGTAACTAGAGGCTCGTCCATCCGCCAGGACCCGGGGTAACTAGAGGCGGCTCCAGTCCCGCCAGACCCGGGGGTAACAGAGGCGGCTCCGATCCCACCAGGACCAGGGGTAACAGAGGTTGCGTCCATCCCACCAGATTAGATACACCGCTCAGCAGACAGTATCACACAGGATAGGATTAGATACACAGCCCATCAGACAGTATCACACAGGAGAGGATTAGATACACAGCAGTCAGTATCACACAGGAGAGGATTAGATACTTAGCAGTCAGTATCACACAGGAGAGGATTAGATACAGTGAGGAGTATCACACAGGAGAGGATTAGATACAGCGGGGAGTATCACAGCGGATAGGATGACATACAGCGGGGAGTATCACACAGGGGAGGATTAGATACAGCGGGGAGTATCACACAGGAGAGGATTAGATACAGCAGGGAGTATCACAGCGGAGAAGATTGCACAGGGGAGGATGAGATACAGCGGGAGTATCACACAGGAGAGGATTAGATACAGCGCAGAGGATTAGATACATCAAGGAGTATCACACAGGAGAGGATTAGAGACAGTGCAGAGGATTAGATACAGCGGGGAGTATCACACAGTAGAGGATTAGATACAGCGGGGAGTATCACACAGTAGAGGATTAGATACAGCGAGGAGGATCGCACAGGAGAGGATTAGATACAGCGGGGAGTATCACACAAGAGAGGATTAGATACAGCGGGAAGTATCACACAGGAGAGGATGAGATACAGCGGGGAGTATCACGCAGAACAGGATTAGATACAGCGGAGAGGATTAGATACAGTATGTAGTATTACGGAGAAGATTAGATACAGCAGGGAGTATCACAAATGAGAGGATTAGATACAGCGGGGAGTATTGCACAGGAGAGGATTAGATCCACAGCTCAGCAGTCAGTATCACACAGGACAGGATTAGATACACAGCTCAGCAGACTGTATCACACAGGATGGGATTAGATACACAGCTCAGCAGACAGTATCTCGCAGGAAAGGATTAGATACATAGCTCAGCAGACTGTATCACACAGGATAGGATGAGATACACTGCTCAGCAGACAGTATCACACAGGAAAGGATTAGATACACAACTCAGCAGACAGAATCACACAGGAGAGGATTAGATACACAGCTCAGCAGACAGTATCACACAGGAGAGGATGAGATACACAGCTCAGCAGTCAGTATCACACAGGGTGGATTAGATACACAGCTCAGCAGACAGTATCACACAGGAGAGGATTAGATACACAGCTCAGCAGTCAGCATCACACAGGA
>WNYA01000233.1:169810-215181 GCA_019512145.1 Engystomops pustulosus | reverse complement strand
CAGCTCAAAACAGGATAGAAAAAAGTGTGTCTGATGTGGAATGCTGTCCAGAATTACAGGAGGGCAGCAGAAGATCAGCAGTGGAGGATCCCCTCAAGGATATGATAGAAGCCCCTGCCAAGGAGGATCACAGGGTGTAACTTGTCAGACACATGAGCTGTATGAGTCATTTTCATTCTGGGGTGTGGGAGAGAAGCAGAGTGAAGCTTGTAGGAGGCTTACAAGTAAGTGCCTGAATCAAAGAGTGTGCCTAAAATAACATGCAGTCAGAAATCATGGATGCCTCTTAAGTGATTAATAAGAGGTATCAACTCAACTCATCACAGATGGTTGTAGCTTGTGAAAATTCAGGCTCAATAATGCTCCCCATTTAGGTGCAAAAACAGAACTAGTGCAACACAACTGTGATACATCTGGCCCTATGTCTGTTTTTGGAGCTCCGCTGTCCATTAGACTCATTAAAGTAGCTTTAGCCCTTTAAAAAATGTTGTTATGCTTCACATGCTGACTGGGATTTTTTTTAAGTAAAAAAGTTGTCACAAAATAAAAGCCTATGCCAGCAGGGGACTGGAATGAATATTCAATATGTTTTGAATCTGGCTTTGCACGGTGTTGCACTAGCAGTAGTTTTATGGCAGATTAAAGAAGTAGCAGAAATAGTCCGGTGCAACTTTTTAGCAGTGAAAATTCCAGAAAAACTACACTGTGGGGGATATTTATCAGGACCTCTGCGCCACGCCACACCACACCAGTGGGGCGTGAAGAGGGGGGCGCGGCCGGACGGGAGTTGGCCGGCGCGGGGCGTTACTGCTGCCGGCGACTTTTCATACGTGAAAAGTAGCCGGCTGCGTCTTTTTCTACGCCAGGCCAAGATAAATGCTTCACAGCCTCCCGCCCCGATACATCAAGAGGCAGAAGCCTCTTGATGTAACGAGCTGCGAATTTGCAGCTGCGGGGCTCGTGCGCCAGCGTATGATAAATATCCCCCTGTGACTTTTTTACACAAGAAAATCCCAGCAAAACCAATGATAACTAACCCCCTATGTCTTTATCTGTCTATATCCCTGGTTCTGTAGCTCATAGAATCACAATTTGAAAGAAGTCTTATCTATTATACCAAAAGCGTGGTACTAGAACCCAAGATGTGTGCCTCTGAAGTGACACGCCCTCTTCAGCCTCTAAAAGTGACTCAAAGGCAGGCAAAAGATAACTCTTCTCTGCTGATTTGCATATGCTTTTCGAGGTTATTTTTTTTAGATAAATGGGTGATATTTGACACAAAACAGAAATTCTACAAAGAATATATCTTACCCTATATGAAGGTGCTGCCGGTTTAGTGGGTTAAAATCTGCCTACAGGTTTCCTTTAATTTTACCTTATTTAAAAACACATCATATAAATCTTGTACAACATGAGGAAAAGGCAAAACTGACAAATGACCTAACAGTTGGTTTTTAATCATGATCAAGAACCAACAGTTCAGTTCTAAATGCATAGGTCTTCCCTTTTCCTCTAATTGATGCCCAATTGAAGTTTCTCCTCTTGGAAAATTCCTTTACAGTTGTAATTTTGTGAAATTTCAATGGTTTATACTTTTTTTATTGCATGTTTGAGATTCTACAAATGCTTGCAACTGTGATGTAAATGACCAGGTATGAATATGGTGGTCTTTCTAAAATCAGGGAACACTTCATAATAACTATATAGCTGATTTCTTGCAGAATCATAACTTGGGTGCAATATATTAGCTGCTAAAATTGCTAATTTCTAGAAATTTAGCAATTGTACAAATTGCATCAGTAGTATGAATTCAGTTTTGAAAATTTCTTGGGGGCGACATATCACTGGTCACTGGACTTATCACACATCATCTGGTTTCTTTTACTATTATTTGTCCCAGTTGAGACATATTTGAATTAGACTTAAGGTCTCAAAAAATGGTGAAAGATATTTGCCCCCCCCCCACGGTGTCACTATTCCCCTTAATGAATTCCCTAAGAGTTGGTGTTTCCAAAATGAGTAAGTTGATGGGGGTTTACTTTCTAATTTCACTTCAGAGGCTCTGCTATTGTCCACCAGAGTTGTAAGATGTATAAGTCACAAAATTAGGCCTAAAATGCCCATAGTACTCTTTCACTCTTGAGCAAGATTGTATTTGGCAAAAGTTCAGGGCCACACGTAGGATGTTTAAAAAATCGAAAAACGCTGCACAATAACGGGAAAACTGACTCTTCACAGAGACACCAGTACAACAGATTGGGCACAAAAATGGTGTAATTGTAGAAAAATTGCCAATCACTTGTGTGGTCATAATTCTTACCATTCCACATCCCCCATTTGTCCATATAACAGGTTGCGCATCACACTAACAGTTCTTTGACATAATCCACCATTATAGAATCTATGGAGGTTCTTTATCACTAGTTTTGCTGGGATTTTTCAGCATTAAAAAAAGTCTGCTCAAAAGTCTGACAGGGCTATTTCCGTAATTTATCTCACTTAAATACAGAGCTACTGCAACGCTGTGCAACACCATGCAAAGACATCATGATTCCCATAAAAGTCTCATATGTGCCGGGACTTTTTATGCACGCAGCAATTAGTGCAAACAAACATTTATTAAAGGACCAAAGCCACTTTAATAAATTTAAATAAATGTATTTATCATTGGTTTTCCTTGGCTTTTTTGGCATAAAAGGTTTTCGGGGACTTTTTTTTTTGGAACTTTTCATTTCTAATATGTCTCACAAAAATATCAATAACCTCCACACCTAAATCCAAGCTCTACAAATTCACTTACATAAGAATAAATGCAGCATTAGTGAGTTCTCTCATTTAAAATGTAACTTTATGGGTAAGCGTTGCATGTTTTTTCCAAAACAGCTTTTCTTTGAGCAGGGTAACCAGTCGAGTAGCCTCCTAACCCACCTAATACATAGAAACTCCGCCTCCCCCACAATTATTAGTGCTGTGCAGACGGTCATCTCTAATGAAATCCCTGGTTAATGCCGTTGTTCCTCCCGAGCCACTTTTATATAAGTATAGATAAATTTGATAAAATTTGAGGAAAATGGTGCGAATCCCCATCAACGCAATACTCCTCCATGGCAATCTCCTCCTCGCTTGATAACCGCCCAATTCCTGAGTGAACCCCGTTGATGGTGAGAGATAGATTATAAGACTCCTACTGTATGTCGAGACTTGTACATGTTATTACTACTAGATGGCATTACCAAGCTTAAGTGAATGAGCAACTTTTGTCCATTAAAGCGATATCGTCAAATACACCTCCAGGCACTGTCATACCTGTATTCAACCCATCACATGTGTTGCTTACATCTGTTTATACCACCTTGTATTGAAAATATACAGTACTTTATGTAATGCTTTCCATGACAATGTATGCTTGTATGGACTTGTTTATTTTCAATAAAACGAGTTTAAAAAAAAAATGTAACTTCAATTCAAAAAGCTTAAATGCTAATTGGTTATCTAGGTATTATCTCTGGTGTAACATACTTAAACATTGAGGCTCATTTACTAAGGGTTGCACACTGCCCGTTGGTTAGACTATTCGTCGTTTGGGGGTATTGCACAGCTTGGATAAGTATTTAACATGTGACTGCACTCGGATTGTGTTGTGGCGATCGGTTTCTGTCGCAGCTGCGCTGGTTTCCATGCGACACAAATTAGGGGGCGTGCCATCTCACGATCCGTCTGATTCGTACTGAATACGGAATTTAACTTTCAAATTGTGTCGCAAGACAATGCATTACATGCAACACGAAGAAGAAGGTGAACTCCAGCGGACCTGAGCGAGGAAGCAACACTTGAAGGATATCGGCCACACGATCTTAGTGAATCGTGGCACAGTACATTATACACGGACAATGCACTTTCTGTGAACTCAAGCGGACGGGTAAGTAAATGTGCTTCATTACCTACTAGCATTGTTTTGTTGCTGACAGGAAGCAACAAAAGGTCCACAATCAAACAATGCGACTATACAGCATGGAACGTTCTTACCATTACTGTAGATGATTATTGGGGCCCACGTCATGTCCAGACTGTAGTGTTTCTCAGAGAGGTACAATAGGATGATACTGGCCAAAAGATGATGATCCTTATTTGTCCCTTTTAAGACCTGACCTCAGAAAAAAAGTTGCTCCCCCCCTTATAAGGGCAATCCCATTTCTGACCCTATTATGTGCTCTATCCCCATAGGCAATCATCAGAGGCTTAACTGAGGTTATCAGAACCAAAGGGGTGTTAATGTTTTGGGACATAAATATCCCATTACAAGAACCAAAGGGGTGTTAATGTTTTGGGACATAAATATCCCATTACAGGGATGTATGAAGGAAACGTGGACCCCCTCGGGCCCCACCTACCCCCTGTTAAATCGAAACAGACCTCTAACCACAAGCCATCCCATCCCCAGGTGATAAATCTATCAAATAAGACCCTTTCAGTAACTGAAAAGAATGGGGGTCATTTACTAAGGGCCCGATTCGCGTTTTCCCAACGCGTTACCCGAATATTTCCGATTTGCGCCGATTGTGCCGTCGCTGGCATGCATGCGACGGAAATTGGGGGGCGTGGCCGAACGAAAACCCGACGGATTCGGAAAAACCGCCGCATTTAAGAAAAAAAATGTGTTGCGAAAATTACACTTACCTTCACCAGGTATAGGCCGGTGAATTTCAGGGCATTCCAGCGCGCCTCCGGGGAACTTCAGCGCAGCAGCGCCACCTGGTGGACGGCGGAGGAACTACCTTAGTGAATCCCGGCCGGACCCGAATCCACCGCAGAGAACGCGCCGCTGGATCGGCGAACTGACCGGGTAAGTAAATCTGCCCCAATATATCAAAGAAGGGTTTTTCATTTGTCCCCCACCTCCAATGCCCAAGCTTATGAATGGGTGAAAGATCTTTGCCATTTTGAAAGACGATTAAGTTGGCATAAATTTTTCAAAAAACAGAAAGAGAAAAAGTGTAAGAAACTAGGGATACAAGTTCAGATTCTTCGAGGAGTTACCCTTCTGGCTAACCTGGAAAAAGGGGGAGGAGAGGGAGACCATAAAGGTCTACCTACCTAGTGACTAAGGGTTTACAGACCTTGGTGACTGATCATCACCTGTACAATTGTACGAGAGAGGAGATGAACAGCATGACCATGGTGTGTACGTGTATTCCCCATGGATCTAATCCCCCGGTGAGCTAAACGGAGGATCTGATCCATAATGCTGCAGTCCTGGGGTACGGCATATGCCCAAAAGTTTTTGTTTGCTCTGCTGGTTGAGACAAACGATTGGACGAACGCTTGTTTAAGCTAAAGTGTAAAAAAAAATTTTTTTTAAAGTTTTAAAAATGTCAAAATAATTGTATAACAAAAAATAAATAAAATTAAAGTCCACTAATCACTCCAGTTACATATAAAACACAAAAAACATAAATATTTGGTATCACACCATCCATATCAATCTGTAGAATACATCTAAAGCAATATTGAACACGCATGGAAAAACAAGCCCTTAACCAGCTCGGTGAACAAAAAAAAGACAGAACTGAGCAAAGATAAAAATATATAAATGAGGTATCTTCGTAATCGTAGTAATCCAGAGAATAAAGATAAAATATTATTTTTATGTTACAGTGAGCAGACTAAAAAAAGGGCTAAAAATCCCAAACCAAAATTGATCATTTTCTATCTGTGCCCCTAGAAATAGTTAATAAAATCTCAAGAATAAGCTATAGACCCACAAAATGAATTATCTATACAGTGTACTCATCCCGCAAATAATAAGGCCTCATATGTTTGCATTATAGTACAATGTGACAATACAAAACTTCTCTGAATGGCGCTGCTTTTATTCAATGTCTGGCCACATTCGGAGAGCATTTCATTATTTAATTAATTGTGAAAGTATAATGTTTAGGCCTAGATGAATGTACCATATATACTCGTGTATAAGCCAATTTTTTCAGCACAAAAAATGTGCTGAAAATCCTCACCTCGGCTTATACACGAGTTAATACAGCACTTAAAGAAAAAAAAACTTTTATACTCACCCTCCGGTGGCCCTGATGCACAGCGCGCCTCCCCGATGTCAGCGCCGCTTCTTTTCTGGCTTCCCCGCCTGTTTTCTTTCTTCGGTAACATCCTGCAGGGCGAGGCCATGTTTCCTCTCAGCCGGCAGGTGCATACTATGACGCAGCCGCTGCTGACGTCATACTATGCGCCGGCGGGGAGAAAAATGGCCGCTCCCTACAGAATGTTACCGAAGAAAGAAGACAGGCGCGGAAGTGTTGAGCTCACTGTATACTACTAGGGGCGTGCTGGGCTGGCTGTAAACTACAGGGGGCAGGCTAGGCTAGCTGTATACTACTGGGAACAGGCTGGTCTGGCTGTATACTACTGGGAGCAGGCTGGGCTGGCTATACTACAGGGGGCAGGCTATATACTTCTTGGGGTTTGCTGGGTGTTCTGTGACCAATGCATTTCCCACCCTTGGCTTATACTTGAGTCAATAGGTTTTCCCAGTTTTTGGTGGTAAAATTAGGGGTCTCGGCTTATACTCGGGTCAGCTTATACTTGAGTATATACGGTATTTCCCCCCAAAAATATGCCCATATTGTTTTAACTCCTGTGTTAAAGTGTAAACAGACTTTGTAAGAGTTGTTTTACATATGTTAAGGAGTGTAGCTTCTATGTGTATCGTTTACAGTCTATTTAGGCCTCTCAAATTCACTTTAAAGCTGAGTTGATTCTTGGAGGCCTCTCAAATTCACTTTAAAGCTGAGTTGATTCTTGGAGATTTTCATGAAAATTAGAAATATCACACCTACATTTCTAAGCCTCATAAAATTCTAGAAAAATGAGAGGATGCATAAAAAAACTATGTCATCATATAGCAGACATTCCCAAAACATAGTTATCAAGCTATTTGGCTGAATGAAACACAACACTTATCACTTAAATTGTTCAACTAACATGAAGTACATTGTGTCATGACAAAACTTTTTCAAAATCACCTGGATATTTTAAAGTGTTCTGAAGTTATAACCAATTATTGTGACACATGTCATATTCTAAAAATCAAGTCTGGTCATTAAGCTGAAAACTAGTGTCGGTGATAAGGGGTTAAATACATTTTCTGGCCTGCTTGACCCCACTGGACAAAGGCTTTCAACGAGACAGCCATGAGTGCCTCACTTCCCAGGGATGTGCTGAGAGTGAACATAGATGTGCTGTCCAAACCAGGTAAAGACACAAGTCTATGTTGCAATTACTGCTCGATTTCATTGTTAAATCAGGACCTTAAGTTGTTCACAAAAGACATAACAATTTGGCTTACTTCTCTCCTCCTTAGTGCTATATACTCGGAAGAGAGGATAGAGACAATACCACAAAAGCAATAACTTTGATTTATAAAACCCAAATGGAACATCTGACACCTATGCTACTGTCAATTGATGCTGAGAAGGCATTTGATAGAATAAGATGGTCCTATATGTCTGAAGTCCTTCGCAAATTTGGCATTCGTACTCGAATGTTTGATTGGATCGTGTTCCTGTTTTCCCACCCTTCAGCATCTGTCTGAGTGAATGGCACGCTTTCAGATAGTTTTGACATAAGAAACGGCACTAGGCAGCGGTGCCCATTTTTCCCATTGCTTTACGTCCTCTCCCAGTCTCACAGATTTCTCTTCCCAATTTAATGTGGGAGATACATTCATTCGAATGAGGCTATAAATGTCTCCCTATCAGAAAATCTTAATGAAACATTGGAAGCGTCATTCAACTTTAAATGGGCATCCCAGAGTATTACTTATTTGGCAATTCAGTTGCCAGCAAACCTATCTAGACTCTACATATTACATTTCTTACCAAAACTTAAAAGAGTACAAGAGGACTGCTCCAGGGTTCTGCTTCTCATGGTTTAGCAGATGCGCCATCTTCAAAATAAATATATTACCACACTTTCTCTATCTTTTTCAGGCAGTCCCAATCAAACTACCAAAGGCATACTTCAGATCTTTGAATGCTATCCAGTATAAATTTATTTGGGCCGGCCAGAATCAAGCGCAGCACCCTGTAGCGTTTAAAAATGTCAGGGGGCATTGGATTACCAGACCTCAAAGGCTATCATATGGCCGCTCATTTGGCCAGAGCCTTAGATAGGTGCTGTAATTCTAGCCTGAAACACTGGATAAGACTGGTACAGTCCTTCACCCCAGGCCCACTACAGGTCATGTTGTGGTTATACCCCACAAGATGCTAGCCTAAAACCTTATCCCACAATTGGCCCGACCATCCTCTACTGTCAGATGGAAGTAGTGAGGAAATATTTAGTGCCCTGACACTCCCCATTTACTCCGATCTTAGGCCATCCTGACTTTCTTCCAGGTTGTTAGGACATTGTTGTCAAACAGTGGAGAAGAGAAGAAAAATACAGAGCGGAGCACTTCATTAGAGACTGCTTGGTTGTCAACTCAACAGCTCATGGATCTCACAGACCCTTCCTCAGAGGGCTAGTGGAAAGCTTAACAACTACGGCATTGTTTGAACTCCTATAGAAATCAAAATTCTATTGAAAGCCTTAGTTCCAGGATAGGGACACTCCACCACACTCTCTCCACTGCATACTTGGGTCTTCTATTCATCCCTGACGTCCCTGGCCTACCGTACCTGGCACAATTGGAAACTGACCTGAACATTTCTTCATTTCTTCACCAGATCGAAAGATGTGGATTTTTGAGTTATGTCACAGTACTTTGGTAAGCTCATGCTATCAGGATATAAACTAATGGCCAGATGATACCAGGTCCCGAGCAGGTTGCATACTATTTTTCCATACGTACCCACCACATGTTGGAGATGCGGGATCCTTCCTTTATTTGTTCTGGTCATGCTTGGTTCTTACCCCATTTTGGCAGGACCTCAAACTGTGGAGACTCGATAAGGTTGGACCCTCCTCTGCTCATCCACCATCACTGCGACATCTTGACACTGACAATGTTCTTTGCTACGGTTTTTTATTATTGTGGCATCTTGCATTCTTATACTGTGTAAAAAAACTCCTCCTCCTACAATAGCCATGTGGGATAAGTAAATTACTTTATGTATATGAAGGACATTACCTCTTCATAAAACCTGGCAACCATGGCTTCTCATGCTTCCCCCTCCTTTTCTCTCCCCGTCCTAGACGCCCCCTTTCTCTCCCCCCTTCTCACCTTCTTTCACTCTTCCATTCCCCTCCCTTTCTTTACCGTTTCCTCCTTCCCTCCACCATTCCTTTTCTATTTCTAGCCTTTGATTTCTTTTTTTGGTTTTCTTTTTATTATTATTAATATTACCTTGGAGAGCCCTTTCTGGAGACCCCGAGGGGTCACTGGGCTCTCCCATTGTCCCTTAAAATATAAAATAGGCTCGCAGGCGGTGGAGGCTGGAATTGTGTATGATATTTAAATTGACTATACATGATGTGCGCTGTTATTCATGTTCCATATTTTACCTATTAGGTACTTTTTTTCTCATGTATACGATTTGATGTGAGGAGGACTGCGTTCCTGCTACCAATAAAGCAATTTATTAAAAAAAAAATTTAAATGAGAGAACCCGCTAAAAAGTCTCACAGGACTATTTTCATCACTTTATTATTTAAAAGAAAGATACAACTACACAAAAATTTCCAATAAAAAGTGTCATAGTTTTATGCGTTTTGAGACTTTTTGGGGGCTTTTTGAGTGGGCAGAGGTTAAAGGGCCAAAGCCACCTTAAGCAGAGCTCCAAAAATAGACATAGAACTGTCCCAAGGAGCCAACTTAATGATAAATAACCCCCCACAGAACTGTCACATGGAGCCGCTCTAATGAAAAATAACCCCCTTAAGCTTTATCCTTGCTGCTTTACAAGAAGTAATCATAGAGAGATTCTTTCCTTTGTAGAATTTATCCAACCTAATATATATTTTTACATATACAATTAATAACACACAAGTTACCAAATCCTTCTAGACATTTATATAGTTCAATAAAAAAGACTGCAATTCCATTTACTCTGTGTCTGGTGGTCCCCTGCTTAAGAACACCCGACTTACAGACGACCCCTAGTTACAAACCGCTGAATTTTTGTAATTTACTGTACTTTAGTCCTAGGCTACAATAAGCAGCTATAACAGTTATCAAAGGTTTCTGCAATTAAACTTTATTGTTAATCCTGGTTCTTATGACAACCCAGCATTTTTGAAAACATCCATCGGTTGTCACAAGACCAAACATTTTTGACTGGGGTTACAATGATAAATATACAGTTCCGCTACATACAAATTGAACTTAAGAACAAACCTGCAGAACTTATCTTGTACATAACTGCCTATATATATATATATATATATATATACACCCCAGTTTTGGTAAATAAATGACATGTTATCTTTCTAATATCAATCTGAGTTTTTTTTTCTTAGTATTTGTATTTGTCTGAAAATGCACACTGTGAGCATCTGATATGAACATGTTGCCTTGTGCGACAATGATAAAGAGCCACATGAGAATGCTAAAAACACTGATAACTGTCTCAATGTCTATTTTGCCCAAGGCAGAGATCATAAAGCAGCTACTATATGAGGTTAGGTGTCAGTTTTCAATGGGATTGTTCTATGGGTCTGGAAACTATTCGCCTTGCAGTCCACACCTTCCTAACCCAAGTTCCTATAATAAAGACAACAGATTATAATCAGAGAACTCTATGTAAAACAAAAAAAGGGGATTTATTGTGTGCTTTGACCTCTTTTTATATTCAGTGGCAGGTTAATTCTATGCCAGCACCTGCCTGGTACATAATAAGGGCAGGAATGCCCCCGTCGGTCCTATTTTGCAGTCATGCACTTGGTGTTCAGGTGGTGTAAGGGGGGAAATAGTTGCAACTCCTGGTCATGCAACTTTATCTGGTGCACAAGCCTTTTAAATACCTGCAAAGTGTCAGCAATGTTCCCCTTTAATACCTAATACAGGCAGTCTCTGGGTTATATACAACATAGATTCTTTAGGTTTGCCCTTAAGTTAAATTTGTATGTAAGTCAGAACTGGTAAAGTTTGTGTAACTCCAGACAAAAAAAATTATTTGACCCAGTAACAAATGGATTTTCAAAATTTTGTGCTGTAATGGGACCAAGGATTATCAATAAAGCTTCATTACAGACACCTTACAGCTGATAAAGTAAAGCATTCAGAGAGCTTCACCAGAGGTCATAGTGGGCAAAGAGCTCACTGGGGGGATCTAGGGGTCATCTGTCTTGTAAATCAAGTGTCCTTAAGTTGGCGGATCGCATGTAGTGCTATTTGTAAAAGGTAGTGCCAGCACAGTACCCCTTAAAAGAAAAATATCATGACTTAAAGGAAAATTACCATGAGGAATCTACTATTACAATTATATAATACCAATAGAAGTATATAGGACCAAAATATTCCCAATCAAGTAATACTCATTACCACTTAATTAATGAAAACATTATACAAACTTTATTATTAAGTATGGCCATCAAAAATAAACCATTAAAAGCATAAAATAAAATCCACAAGAACAAGAGTGCGGCGATGGTCAACAGTCTTTCAATACGTAACAAGCATTCAAGAGTGCGGCGATGGTCAACAGTCTTTCAATACGTAACAAGCATTTTTAAATGCACGAATATCAATATGATCACAGTATATCCAATTTTGGTTGTAACCCAGCATATTACCCACCCAGGTGTTGCATAGTACCAAAATTGAGAGCCAATGAATCACGACCACCGCTACAGCACCCCGACGTACGTTTTGCCATCACTTCCTCCAGGGGGTGTGGTAGATGCCCAGCATATATACCAAGTGTTGTAGGTCAGATGTTATGTTGAAACCAATAAAATTGTATCATACCTGATGAGCAGGTGGACGGCTAGTGTGTGTATTGGCGCATCGCCACGGTCAGCACGCACCCATCAGGAGGCGGGACCGGGTTCCGGAAGACGCACAACGCGCATAGTGTGCGCGTCATGGTGAACCGGGAGTCCAGGGCCGCCGCCAAGATGGGCGCATGCGCCGGAGCGATGCGCACCACTTCGCCATCTTGAGTGTGGGCCAAGGTATGGGCAAGTATAAATGAATGGATAGAAGTACAGGTAAGTTTTTAAAGAGAAAAATGGATGGCTTATGGACCATAGACTAGAAAAGGATGATACATCCCATAACATTCCTTCACGCTGCATCCTGAATACTGAAATACAGGAATGGCTTTCTCTAGTTTCCCACTGGAATAATATAAATAACAATACGTCCATGAGGGATATGTGGAATCAAAAAAAGACTCGAAGTGCTCAATATGCAATATTTGCAATAATATGGAGCGGCTAATGCTGCGCATCTATAATCAAGGATGACAGGATGCAGAAAATAGAAGATAATAAAGTGCATGAGTGCACCTTAAAATATATATTATAGTGATTGTATAAGACTGAGGGCTAGGGTACAAGTCCCTAGATGAATAAGTGCTGAAGTGGCAAAATACTAGAATCACCCGTGAATGAAGTGACCACTATTAATTAATATTTCTAATTTAAAGTTATTTAATACCATAAAGTGTGTACTTGCATGATACAAAAAGGGATAAAGTGCCAAAACCCCACATGCACACGCACCAAATTGTGGCTTATGGACCATAGACTAGAAAAGGATGATACATCCCATAACATTCAGCGCTGCATCCTGAATACTGGAATACAGGAATGACTTTCTCATAGTTTCCACTGGATAATATAAATAACAATATCATCCATGAGGGATATGTGGAGATACAAAAAAGACTCGAAGTGCTCATATGCAATATTTGCAAATAAATATGGAGCGCTAATGCTTGCTCATCTATAATAAGGATGACAAGGATGGCAGAAAATATAAGATAATAAAGTGCATGAGTGCACCCCCACCCGGGTGTTGCATAGTACCAAAATTGAGAGCCAATGAATCACAACCACCGCCACAGCACCCCGACGTACGTTTTGCCGTCGCTTCCTCCAGGGGTTGTGCTGTGGTGTGGCAGATGACCAGCATGTAGGTCAGATGTTATGTTGAAACCAATAAAATTGTATCATACCTGATGAGCAGGTGGACGGCTAGTGTGTGTATTGGCGCATCGCCACGGTCAGCACGCACCCATCAGGAGGTGGGCCTGGGTTCCGGAAGACGCACAACGCGCATAGTGTGCGCGTCATCGTGAAACGGAAGTCCGTGGCCGCTGCCAAGATGGGCGCTTACGCCGGAGTGCTCATATGCAATATGTGCAAATAAATATGGAGTGCTAATGCTTGCTCATCTATAATAAGGATGACAAGGATGACAGAAAATATAAGATAATAAAGTGCATGAGTGCACCTTGGAATACCGGCATATATAGTGAGTGTATTAAGACTGAGTGCTAGGGTACAAGTCCCTAGATGAATAAAGTGCTGAAGTGCAAAATACTAGAATCACCGTGAATGAAGTGACCAGCGATTAATTTAATATTTATAATTTAAAGTTATTTAATACCATAAAGTGTGTACTTGCATGAGTACAAAAAGTGGATAAAGTGCAAAACACCACATGCAACACAGCACAAAAGTGTCTAAATAGTGAAATATACCCATAAATATCAATAAATCCCACACATGCCCCAATGAAAAATATTGAAAAGTTTTTTATATATAAGAAATATTTAAAAATAAATATAAAGTGATGCTAAAGTGTTCGGCACCAGGGTAATAGCTGTATTGTGGAAAATGTCCACAAAATAAAGGAGTTCATTGCACCCCAAGAAAGGAAGCGATGTGCCTACAGATCATAATGAAACCATATAAATCATATATGGACCAGCCATGGTATATGTCCATTTGGAAATTGTTCAAGCCAGAAAAGGTAAAATGGAGTAGCCATCACTTGTAATTGGACCTCCCTCAACTGATGACCTCACGTCCACCTCAAAAGTACCACAAGGTAAACCCGAGCAACAAACCACTTAAAAATTGATATAAAGACAAACCAATAAAGACATTGCTTAAAATTAGCGACTAGGAGCTGGAGTTATATATATGGGGAGAAAGAGAGTTTTTCATTTAATCCTTGGGGGGATGTCGTAGCCAGTTTGACAATCCATTTAAGTTCGATCCTCTCCAATTTCTTGAAGGTGTTTCCACCACGTCCACCCAGATTGATTTTGTCTATGCCATACACCCGCAGATCACGCCACCTGCAGTCATGGCTTTCCAAGAAGTGTTTGGGAATCGGTTTCAACTTCATTATTTGTTTGTGATCCGTGGGAAGGAGTTTAGCTGCTGCTCTTATGTCTTTCATGTGTTCCTGGATACGGACCCTTAGTTCTCGTGTAGTCATGCCCACGTACTTCAATCCACAGGGACAGCAAGCGATGTAAATTACACCCGTGGAACTGCAATTTATGAAATGCACAATATTAAAATCACGTCGGCCCTCAGAGTCCTGCAATGTCTTAGTTTTTACAATCTGGGGGCATACTTTACAGTGTCCACAGGGAAAAGATCCCCAATCAGGGCCTTTTGATCCAAAAATATAGTTTTTAGATTTCGGGGGTGCATAGTGGCTCCTCACCAACATATTGCTGATGGTGTCTGTGAGACTGCAGTCATAACTAAAAGTGTGTTCCAGGTTATTGATATTGATGACCTATCCTTAGTATAAGTCATCAGTTTTAGATAAGGTTAGTGTCTACCACTTAGCCACCCCTCCAACCAGCTATTTTAGCTGCCAACAAAGAACGGGATATGTGCTGCAGTTACACAGCTCGACCATTTTACAAAGAATGAAGCTGTACTCCAAGCTTAATTCATTTGTCTTAGACTTCCAAGTTGATAACACATCAGGATAATCTAGATTATCCTACATGAGGGCTCTTTCACATTGGCGTTAATGCTCAGCTTCATTTGTGCACCCATTGCGTTTTGTCTCCGTTGTGTCTCTGTTTTGCTTCTGTTTTGGCTTTAAGTCCGCAAAAAAAAAACTAACATTGCTTTGAAAACATCACACTTGGTTTTTTAGCCTCATTGGTGAAAAAAATGGCTCTATCATCGAGGTTTTTTGCAGACCCATAGACTTCTGTTGCCTTCCATGAAACTATAGGACATGTTTCATCAATTTTTCCACAAACAACAGAAAATACAAGCCAGTGTGAAAACACCCATAGAAATCAATGGCTTAGTGAGGCATCCGTAGAAATCACTGAACCACAGATGTGAAAAACAAAGCCAATGTAAAACAGCCCTAAGAATAGGTCATCAATAATTTAATAATCTATCAATCTATTTGGTAACGACTTGTTGCGCCCTCTCTTCTTTCCGATCTTGTTAACCTTAGGCCTCTTCCACACTAGCGTTGCGTTTCACGTCAGGGTGCAATGCGTGAAAAACTGACGTTTTTGGCTGCGTTTTTGTTCCATTTTTCCTTGGAGTAATTAGCGTTTTTGCGTTTTTCACGCGCGTGTTGTTAGCGTTTCCGGCGCATTTTTCACGCGCGATTCAATGGGAGACTCGAGCATTTTTCAAAGGGACCATGGTTTGGGATTAAAATGTGTTATTTAATTGAAAAATAATGTCTTCTGATAATTTGCAAATATCTCCGATCTATTCTTCACTGTTCCGCGCGTATATTATCTCCCGACAATTTAGCAGATGTGAAGAACAGTGAAGAATAGAATAAAAACATTGAACACAGTGAACACAGGATCATTTAAGAGAAAAACTCAGTGCAGAACACAGTGCAGAATAGATTACAGATGTTCGGCACATCTGCTTACTTGTCGGGAGATACGCGCCGGGGGTGCATAGTGGCTCCTCACCAACATATTGCTGATGGTGTCTGTCCGTTTTGAGACCACCTGTTAGTAATATGCTTTTTAATTTCTGGATCAGATTGGAGTATGGGCCAGAAGCGCTCGAAAATCATACTCATTTCTCTCCATTGGGAGTTATAAGGTGTGATGATTCTTACCTTATTATCTTTTGTACTGTGTTGCATGTGGTGTTTTGCACTTTATCCACTTTTTGTACTCATGCAAGTACACACTTTATGGTATTAAATAACTTTAAATTATAAATATTAAATTAATTGCTGGTCATTTCATTCACGGTGATTCTAGTATTTTGCACTTCAGCACTTTATTCTTCTAGGGCAGCGATGGCGAACCTTTTAGAGACTGAGTGCCCAAACTACAACAAAGACCCACTAATTTATCGCAAAGTGCCAACACAGAAATTTAATTTGTGGTTTATACTCCCTTCTCTGTCACAGTTTTCAGTGATACCAGCACCTGAGGACACCAATAAAGCAGAAAATAGTCCCTGGTAGAACTGTCACTTTAAAATAGCTCTGTGCACAGCAAGTCCTGGGCTGTCTGGGACTGCAGAAAGATACCTGGAGTCATCTCTGGTGATGGCCTGAGTGCCCACAGAAAGGGCTCTGAGTGCCACCTCTGGCACCAGTGCCATAGGTTAGCCATCACTGATCTAGGGACTTGTACCCTAGCACTCAGTCTTAATATACTCACTATATATATTTCATGGTGCACTCATGCACTTTATTATCTTATATTTTCTGCCATCCTTATTATAGATGAGCAAGCATAGCGCTCCATGATTTATGCAAATATTGACATAGAGCACTTCGAGTCTTTTTGTTATCTCCACATACCCTCATGGACTGATATTGTTATTTATATTATCCAGTGGAAACTATGAGAAAGTATCTCCTGTATTCCAGTATTCAGGATGCAGCGCTGAATGTTATGGGATGTATCATCCTTTTCTAGTCTATGGTCCATAAGCCGTCCATTTTTCTCTTTAAAAACTTACCTGTAGTTCTATCCATTCATCTATACTTGCCCATACCTTGGCCCACACTCAAGATGGCGAAGTGGTGCGCATCGCTTCGGCGCATGCGCCCATCTTGGCGGCGGCCCTGGACTTCCGGTTCATGATGACGCGCACACTATGCGCGTTGTGCGTCTTCCGGAACCCGGTCCCGCCTCCTGATGGGTGCGTGCTGACCGTGGCGATGTGCCAATACACACACTAGCCGTCCACCTGCTCATCAGGTATGAAACACTTGGTATATATGCTAGGCATCTACCACACCACAGCACACCCCCTGGAGGAAGCGATGGCAAAACGTATGTCGGGGTGCTGTGGCGGTGGTCGTGATTCATTGGCTCTCAATTTTGGTACTATGCAACACCCGGGTGGGTAATATGCTGGGTTACAACCAAAATTGGATATACTGTGATCATATTGATATTTGTGCATTTGATAATGCTTGTTACGTATTGAAAGACTGTTGACCATCGCCGCACTCTTGTTCTTGTGGATTTTATTTTATGCTTTTAATGGTTTATTTTTGATGGCCATACTTAATAATAAAGTTTGTATAATGTTTTCATTAATTAAGTGGTAATGAGTATTACTTGATTGGGAATATTTTGGTCCTATATACCTCTATTGGTATTATATGTTTTGGATTGGTAATAGGAGTAGTTTACCTAGTATTGGGTTTTCTCTTTTTGGTATTTACTATTACAATTAGATCTAATAGTAGATTTCTCCTGTATCTGGAATTTAATAGTAATGGAACCTAACCTAACTTGTTAAAAACTTTATTTAAGTAAAAAGAGGAGTAGCCTTAGCTCCCAGTGCCCGGCTAGGCTAGTAAACTGGGCTAGGCTGGATGGATGAATGGGGCGTGAGGATAGCCCTTTTTTGGGCTAATCCTCACGTCCCGGCTATCTTTAAGAAAACGCAGGCCTGTGGGTGCATCTTAAAGGAAGGGCTAAAAAAAGGGCTATCCTCACCTCCCATTCATCCACCTACCACCCGATCTACCTTTATAGGTAGAATCGTGGTGGTAGGTGCCCTTTAAAATCTAACAATTGATATTGTTTGTTTAATGAAAAGTTATATAATTTTCCAATATACTTTCTGTATCAATTCCTCATGGTTTTCAAGATCTTTCCTTGCTCTCCTGTTATGGAAAGCTTTTATGTTTCCAGTGGATAGAAATCTGCCCCTGGTCATGTGATGTTACACAGGTGCCCAGTTCATAATAACACACAGCCTTGATTACTCTCTGTAAAACTAATGAGCCGTGCACCTGTGTGACATCTCATGGCTTTGGAAAGATTTCCACTGGAAGTAAACAAAGAAAATTTCCTTAGAAGGACAGCAAGTAGAAATCTAGAAAACCATGAAGAATTGATACAGAAAGTATGATGGAAAATTGTAAAACCTTTCATTATACAAACCGTGGGCCACATTTATCACTTTTGTGCGCCTAAGTGTAGTAGTTGCGCCTAAATTCTGGCGCACTGTTTTGCCAGAATTATCACAAGCTACAACCATCTGTGATAAGGTAATTTCCTGCCACTTATTAATCACTTTACTTTAACACAGTTTAGGCACAATTTTGCAGTTTCAGCATAATGTTAGATTCAGGCACTTACATGTGATCCTGCTACAAGCTCCTCTCTGCTTCTCCCACATCCCAGAATGATTACAACACTCACAGCAGCACCCAGGTGTGTGGCACCCTGCACCCAGTTACCTCCTCAGCAGGGGCTTCTCCTGGAGGGGATCCCCCAGTGCTGATCTCCTGCTGCACCCCTGTAATTCTGCACAGTATCCCCCTCAGACACACTGGTGATACTGTGCAGAATTACATGGGGGGCACTTGTCTGTAGTATCTGCAACATTCTGCAAAGTTCCAAACTCTTGCTGTGAGCTCGGGATTCTGCAGAATGTTTTGTAAATAGAAGGTGATGAACTGTAAATAGAGTCTGCAGCTCCTGTCTGCAGAGTATCTAATGTCTGTATGATCTGTTCTAGTGTCTGCAGAGTATCTAATGTCTGTATGATCTGTTCTAGTGTCTGCAGTGTCTGGCTGAGCTTTGCTGCTAGAAATGAGCTGTTCTGCAAAGGGGCTCAGTGCTTTCTTCTCAGTTAACGCCACCTTCGGGCTGGAGTGTTTTTGCGCCCGTTTTTGCACCTAAATGAAAATGTTGCAAGTGATTAATATCATTAGGCGCAGTGAAACATCTGGATTGGTAAGATAGATGAGGGAAAGCTGGTTATTTTTTCTGCGCAGCTAGTTTGGCGTTTAGTCGCAAAAATGGGGCAAAAACGGTGCGCCTGAAAAGGCGCAAAAACAACAGAAAAAACGAGTGAGACATCTGGCCCCATGTCAAT
Organism: Engystomops pustulosus; assembly: GCA_019512145.1. NCBI lineage: Eukaryota > Metazoa > Chordata > Amphibia > Anura > Leptodactylidae > Engystomops > Engystomops pustulosus. The sequence goes on along the minus strand of WNYA01000233.1, from coordinate 195,903 downwards.
TATTTGCTGAAAGTGGACAACCCATTTAATAAACAGTGCAAGGTTTTGTTTGATATATAACTGCTTCCCTTAAAGCAGATTTATCATCATATTATGAGGTCCTGTTTAAAGGCAACATTCGTGAAACAGCAGGAGGGGCCTGCTGTACCCTAAGTTATGCTCTTTCGCATAACTGAATAACAATATCTCATCATACCTACTATCCAGCTGGTTCAGCTGCAAGGGGGCTCACAGAAGAGATGTCTGATCACAGCTAAACAAGAGCAACTTACAATCATGGGGAAAAGGGCAGACATGAGAACTATTCTTCTACTCTCTGTATGTAGGGTGGAGCTTAACTGTGAGGAATACCAAAGATATCAAAAAGAAAAAGAAACAGGGTAAAAAAGGGTGAAATTTGTGCTGCTGGGTGAGAGATGCCCATAAATTGGAATTTTATAATATCAGGGGTTTTATAACACATTTCAGCGGTGAACTGGCATTTTCGTCAGGTCGCACGGGGCTCTATTACCAGTCTTGAGGTTAATTACCACACAACTATTGAAGAAAGAGTGCCAGCCGGAAGGTCCTGTAAAGACACATTCTTCCAGAAATACCTTGCATGTTCCTAAATGACCTTCATTTTTCTCATATTTCTAAATGAGAAATTGTAATGTTATTTGTTATCTCTATTCAAATTATCTGCTATGTACAGGGACATCTTCTTTATACTCTTTTCATTGCCTAACACCACTAACCACCTTCTCTCTCCACAATGATTGACATCTCCTCTTGAAAGGAGAAAATGGGTGCACCAGCAGTCACACTCCTGGTGTATTGACAAACGCATTAAGGAATATTAAGATAAAAGTGGAATTTCTTCTATGAAAGATGGAAAATTCTATGCCTGAAAGCTTATGCAGTCCCCTACACTGCTTGCTTTAGCTTGAAAGCTATTTTTTTCAATTTAAAACATAATTTGAAGGTTTCTTTTAATGGCAATCCCCCACCCCTTCAGTTTCAGTAGAGCAAAAAATACTTTCATGTAATATATAAAGCTGAGTGTATGTGTGTGTGCATGTATGTATGTCCACTTAAGGAATCTGTACTGTCGCATTTACAATCACCACATTTTGCACAGTTGCTCTCTGTGACTCAGGGAACATAATTTACTAGGTTTTGAGCCAAAATTTTCACCCCACACTTTCCAAAACCACTTACATACACAGGGGGCGAACACTGGCCCGTCCAAACTTAGGCTGGCCAGCCCGCCCAGCGCAGTCTTCGCCCACCCAAACTCAGCCACGCCTGCCCACCCAAAGTCCGTCCAGCCCTGCCCTCCCAAACACTGCCCCACCCAAACTGTCTCCGTTGGCCCCGCCCAAAGTTCACTATTGAAGTTCAGGTCCACCGGAGTTCACTATCTTCTTCCTGGTGTATGTAAGTGCATTGGTTGCGACACAATTTGAATATTAAATCCCGCGCTCAGTCCGAATCAGTCAGATCGTCTCTAAGAAGTCTTAAGATACATATAAAATATTTTTTTGTTAAGCCATTCCATTTTGTTATAATTAAGAGCAGTTATTTACTATCTTGGGCAAAGCTACAGCTAATTAATAATAAAGTAATTAGTAATAAAAAATAGCAAAATGAGCAATCACAGAGTCTACACAACCAACTAGGATAAAATATCTGAATAGCCATATAAGCTATTGCTATGGATGTATGGTCTTTGTGGACATAGCCTTAAAGTGATATCACTATAACTTATAATTTGAAACTTACATTCCACATCAACTCAAAATCATGCAGCTTAAATCAACTTAAACTTTAAATGAGCAATTTATTTGGTTCGCTTGCATTAAAACACGTACAAAAATATTGAGATAATGATATCCCATAGTCCTTCACTTGCCCTTTGCTTTCAAGTGCAACAAAAAAAATACAAAAATTGATGACAAAAGACAGAAAATATGCATTTTTTATCAAAAGATCTCCCAATACAAAAACCTTTCGAAAAATAATTTTTAATGTGATTTGGTCGTGAGCCCATGATTCTTTTATTTTCCAAAATCACATGGAATAAAGAGGCAAGAGCTGCCGGTACTGTATATGTTTCATATATTGTAACACCATTGGCTCACTATAACACTGTACAGGTAATGCCTGGTGCATTCAATAAATATACATATAAATATTTGCTTCTTTTAAAGTAGCAGCAATTTGTTATTCACGCCTTGAATCCATTTCCACAGTTTTTTGATTTTTTTTCCATTGTGTCTTGTAATCCAAGTGTGCATTAACATTGATCATTCATCATCACTTCTTTAGGTTTGAAGAAAGATTAGGTAAAAGCCATTAAAGTATCTTCCTAGGTATATGAAGCCATCACAAGAATCCTTCTTATGCTAGTTTGATTTCTCCAGCGTACAGGGTTATTAATAAAATGATGGTAAATCCAGACAGTAGACCAGCATTCTGAATGATGAAATACACCATGTCTGATTTTCTCCCTGTAATCTTTTCTTTGAGCATTTCATTCATTTCAGGAAACTAAAGGACAAAAGAAACAGATGTAAAAAACGATGAATCAAAATTAAATGCCATGATCTTAAAGGGGCACTTCAATAATAGTGTTTGCGCCAGTTTTCTGTCTGACTGTTCACTAAAAAGAATGTGCAAACTGCTTGTACATGTATTTATAAAGTGTCTGCGCTAGTTTTGTGCTGCCGCTGTACTGTGTCCAACAAGACAGAAAAATTGTGCACTAAAAGGGGTGTAGTCAGAGCACCACAATTCTGTCTGCACAACAAAGCAAAATGCACCATAGAGAATGGAGTATTCTGTCGGAGCAGTGCAGAGGGCGTCAGTTTCAGGAAGACCATGTACAACAATTCATAATTCTCGCGAACCCTGCACACAGTCAGTTTGCACTGTTTTTGCTAAATGTGGGCCTATGACTGTAAGATCCTGTCACACATCAGGACTGATAGAGACAATGATATCTGTGAAATGTTGTAGTTTTGTAAAAATATTGAATTTGAGAATGTGTTTTTTTGTTATTCTGGGTACATATAAGAATCTAGTCTTCGTGGGAATATCCCTTTAAACACCCGCGATTGCAACTCACTATGACTGCGAATGTTACACTGTGGTGTCAGCTGTAAGTTACACCTGACACCCTGATTCTCTCGATGCCGGCTCAGCTTCAATGTCGTGTTGAATTCGCATCAGCTCAGTGACTAATATATCAGTCCCTGAGCGTGAAGCATTTAATTTATCTTTTAACTGGGTAGACCTGAGCCTTAAGAAGAATGAAATATTAACTGACCCCTTATTACAAAGAGCTATCCTTTATCCTAAAACACAGCAGGAAGAGAATGTTCAAGTTGGTTTTCACTCTTTCACTTGGACGTTAATGTTGGGAATCAGTAGGCCACTTATTTTGGGAGTCCTTGGGTGGTGGTTACAGCTGAACTGAGTAGGTATTATGACTTCCTCTTCCTCAGGCTCACATATGTGACATATACGGTCACACGTAGCATTTAATGTATGCGTTTAAAAACGCATTGCAACAGCTGAAGAGGGATTTGCCTAATTAAACAGCTGTTAACACTTGTGATTACAAAACGCAACTGTTAACACATTGTTAATGTTATGTTGACACATGTGTATGCATTAATGCAAGTGTTAACATTCACGTTTTGTAAACGCAAGTGTTAACAGCTGAGTAATTAGGCAAATCTCTCTTCAGCTGTTGCAATGCGTTTTTAAACATGTGTTAATCGCGATGTGTGACCGCACCCTGAGGAAGAGGTAGAAAAAATACCTTAAAATGTGCAGCTTTTATAACTATGAAATATATATATATTTTTTTTTTTACATACTTTATATTCATTGTGGATTATTCTTTTGTTTATTCTTGTGCGGTAACCAAAAGCTCCAGTATCTTCGATACACCATTTATTTTTGGTGTGAAGATAGTCAGTATACATAGAAGAAGCTAAAATGCATGCCATATGTACACAATTTTTGTGCCGGGATGCACATTAGCATGCTGCATACAAATACTTGTCAGAAAGGATTTCCACAAGAAATCTTATGTGTATAGAATGGGTCAGCCTGTTTTTGTAGCTTGCAGCAAGGCTGCAGATTTACCATAGTGTAAGTAACACATCAATTCTTTTTTTAATGGCAAAGTAATTAATTTTTGCTACTTACCATATCTGCCAGTCCGATATACAGAAACATGCCACCAGCTAAACCAAAGATGATATTGGGTGCAAAGTTATTTCCAACTAAAACCCCAATTATCATTCCAAGGTAGCATGAACAAGCTGAAGTAAAATTGAAGAATAATGCCTGGGGAATACTCATTCCAGAGCTTAGCAAAATGGCAAAGTCACCTGAAAAAAGTAACATGTAACAGGATTAGATCACACATTGTTCATGTTTTTATACTTTATGTTCGAATACCTTTAACAGTGTTTGATAGTTGTATACTTTATACAACTTTAGACTGCCATTGTGGGTAATGTACATATCAGAATACATTACTATTCAGTATATTTTCTAAACTTTGTTGCTTCTTTGTTAATATTATATAAGTATGTGAGCTTAACAGTGTTGTGCAAGCCAGACAGGATTTGAACCCCTGAACATGACTGTCAAGAACATTACCTACTGAACCATAACTTCAGATGTTGCTTACAGGAGGATTTAGTAACTAAGAGATTAAATACCAAGCCCAATGCATGGTTAGATAGAGATGGGTTTTACGGGATATATCTCTATACAGGTGGTCCCCTACTTAAGAACACCTGACTTACATACGACCCCTAGTTACAAACGGACCACTATATATCTAAATGACAACAAATAAATTGCTCATTTTACAAGTCACTGATTAGCAGTGGGTAGATTAGAGCAGGTGGAATGTTCCACTGTCCATTTGAGGAATTTTATCTGAGCAATAAAAGGGATCTCTGTTAAAGCTACAGCACTGACAGCTTGCAATTTGTGTAGTTGATCTCTGGGTCTCACACATGTGTACAGCAGAACATGTCAGGTACTTGTGTAGCTGATGTCTGTGTCTCTCACATGTGTATAGCAGAACATGTCAGGTACTTGTGTAGCTGATGTCTGGGTCTCACACATGTGTATAGCAGAACATGTCAGGTACTTGTGTAGCTGATATCTGTGTCTCACACATGTGTATAGCAGAACATGTCAGGCGTAGCTGATGTGTAGCTGATATCTGTGTCTTACCTTTGTGTATAGAAGAACATGTCAGGTGCTTGTGTAGCTGATGTCTGTATCTCACACATGTGTATAGAAGAACATGTCAGGTACTTGTGTAGCTGATGTCTGTGTCTCACACATGTGTATAGCAGAACATGTCAGGTACCTGTATAGCTGATGTTTGTGTCTCACACATTTGTATAGCAGAACATGTCAGGTACTTGTGTAGCTGATGTCTGCTTCTCACACATGTGTATAGCAGAACATGTCAGGTACTTGTGTAGCTGATGTCTGCTTCTCACACATGTGTACAGCAGAACATGTCAGGTACTTGTGTAGCTGATGTCTGTGTCTCTCACATGTTATAGAAGAACATGTCAGGTACTTGTGTAGCTGATGTCTGGGTCTCACAGATGTGTATAGCAGAACGTGTCAGGCGCTTGTGTAGCTGATGTCTGTGTCTCTCACATGTGTATAGCAGAACATGTCAGGCGCTTGTGTTGTTGATATGTGTCTTACACATGTGTATAACAGAACATGCCAGGTACTTGTGTAGCTGATGTCTGCTTCTTACACATCTGTATAGCTGAACATGTCAGGTACTTGTGTATAGTAGAACATGTCAGGTAGTTGTGTATAGCAGAACATGTCAGGTGCTTGTGCAGCTGATGTCTGTCTCTCACTTCTTTATAGGAGAAGAGATCATGTCAGATACTTGTGTATAGCAGAACATGTCAGGTACTTGTATAGCTGATGTCTATGTCTCACACATGTATATAGCAGAACATGTCAGGTACTTGTGTAGCTGATGTCTGCTTCTTACACATGTGTATAGCAGAACATGTCAGATAATTGTGTAGCTGATGTCTGTGTCTCACACATGTGTATTAGGAGGGAGAGCATGTCAGCAGATAAAGCATAGGAACCAGCAATGCCTATACATTACACACAGACAGAAGCAGGGGGAGGAGAGGGGAGGGGTAACAGGGGTGACATCACTTTCTCTCTCCATGTGATCAGCCTTATTTACATAATATAGAAAATATGATATTACAATGATTAATGTATGAATTGACTAGATAAAGGCTGGGATGTAATCCTTGTGAGCTGCTCCAACAGCTAATATTGACAGGACTAGTGACCTTTAATATTATTATCATACAGTAAAATTACCCTCATACAGTGATTACTGCCATACAGTGATTCATATTTCCCCCATTCAGTAATATTATTGCCATTAGAGTGATATAATAATATAGTAATATCATACATATACAGGCGGTCTCCTACTTAAGGACACCCGGCTTACAAATGACCTCTAGTTACAGACGGACCACTCTTCCCACTGTGACATTTGGTGAAGCTCTATGAATGCTTTACTATTGTCCCAGACTGCAATGATCAGCTGTAAGTTGTCTGCACTCAAGCTTTATTAATAATTCTTGGACCCAGTACAGCAAAAAATATTAATACTCCAATAGTCACTATGTCTAAAAAATATTTTGTCTGGAACTACAATTATAAAATATATAGTTTTGACTTACATACAAATTCAACTTAAGAACAAACCTATGGACCCTATCTTGTATTTAACCCGGGGACTGCCTTTATATGTATATACATATGCATATATAATATATATATATATAATGCACAATTATACAGGTGTATAAACATACAACCTTTAACAGTGATCCCTTAATTGCTCAAATAGAATTTCTCAAGTGGACAGTGGAACATACAACATACTCTAACCTCATCACTGGCTAGGTCATGGTCTTGCAAGACACTATGTGCTCACCGCACTGTGATTGGGTGCCACAAACCTTTAAGGGGGCCGTGATATGTTTGCAAATTGTCTCATGCACTCCCATACAGTTGTGTGCATGGAACATGAAGCTGACTAAAGATCTCACCCTGATCCTATCAGTGCTCCATTGTGTGGCAAAATATTTTCTTTTGGGGCATGTTATCTTCTGACATTAAATCTATATATCACTAATCACCAAGAAAAAAATGTGATCATGTCCTAAACTCTAAACATCGCTGATCATGTTCAGTGGTACGAACTTTTTAAGACCTATAAATGCAATATTTACTTTTACCAGTAATTTATTGTGGTCTGAGCATTATTTATTGTTATGTCTGTAACTCTTTAAGTAAATAAAGTTTAATGGCCCAAATTGATCAAAAACTGAAAAGTGCACTAGGTCCGGTTTCCTGTGAAGTGTGCAGGATGCGTCAGATTCATGAATTGTGGCGCACATTCTTCATGAATTTGGTGCTCCCTGCAGTGCTCTGACTTTTTCTGGTGCACCTTTAACATAGAGCATGCATAACAATTCTGTCGGACACTGCATGATAAATATGGCTCACAGTCTGACTGTCCACTGGAACACCCCTTTATATGCAGAATTTTGTGTTGTGTCGGGTATAGTGCAGCCACGACACAAATGTGTCACAGACACTTTATAAATACAAGTGTTAGCAGTTTGCACTGAAAACATGCAAACTCAGACCAAAAACTGGAGGTATGTGGGTCAATATGCTATTAACACATCACACAGTGCAACCCAGTGTGAATCTGTAAAATGCATATACAGTCTAAAATTAGAATAGTATACAAGCACATTATATCCATCCAAGATATGTTCCGTCTCTAATGGAATTGTGTGGACTACTTGAATTGTATAAAAGTCACACATTGTTGGGCTAAAATAGGGTTACATAAAAATGTACAACATTTATTTTCTCCAGAACACTAGCCCAGGGGCTTTCAGTGGTATTTTTCTTTTTTTTTTGTAACATCTTTACGAATTAGCCAGTGTTTTCTTGTTTATCATTACAATTTTTACGGTAACTATAAATGATATACCGTATATACTCAAGTAAAAGCCGACCCAAGTATAAGCCGAGGCCCCTTATTTTACCACAAAAACCTGGTAAAAACCTATTTTTTTTTTTACTCGAGAATAAGCCAGGTTTCGGTTTTCAGCACATTTTTTTTTGTGCTGAAAAACTAGGCTTTTACTTGAGTATATATGGCAATACTTTTTACCTCACTCCTATTTTCCATATTACAATTTACTCTGTAATGTAATATCGTATTTGTATGTGTCCCCTATGATTTGTAAAGCGCTGCAGAATTTGATGGCACTATATAAATAAAGGTTATTATTATTTTTATTACACCCTCCCATTCCATATCACACCATATTATATGTAGGCTGATTTGCCATTCACAAATCTGAGAACATGGTTGACTGGTATAGTAGTATGTACATGCATTGCGTATATACTTTGTATAATCAGAGAGCTAGCAGATTTAGTATTAAAATGTGTATTTAAGAAATCACTCCTTACCAAATTCATGGGGAAACTCTTCACACAAAATCGCAATAGATGTGCTTAGCCCCTGCAAAGGTGACAGAGTGAATGAAGCTCCAATAGCAAGTCCATCAATGAAATTATGTAGGCCATCACTCAATGTAATCATCCATGCCAGTGTTCCAATATCCTTAAGTGGTGTCCATTTCCTTACTCTGCAACAATGAGCCCCTTCATCTAAGTCCTGTAACATATGGTAATGGGAAAGAGAAGATAAATGATAGCAGAAATGTTCTTTTCTCCCGTAGAATCTTTGTTAGTACAGTTTCTCAGAAAAGCTTCTAATGTGCATACTGGGAGCCAAAATTATGGACACTTTTTTTAAGATGTGTATTTTTTGCAACTTTGCATTCTCATAAAAATGCAGCATTTCACTAACCATTTGAAACCCTTTGACAAGTGAGGTGCCCATTGTGGTTGTTGTAATGAAAAGTAACCAAAGTGACCATTAAATTATTTTTTCATCTAGTAAAACAACAAATTTTCTATGAGCGAGTATAGTTGCAAAATGTGAAGTCCATGATTTTAGCTAGCACTGTGGCACTATTGCAGAATATAGAATATGTAATACACATTTGTCATTTATAATACGCATCATTTACAATCATAGTCTATTAGGGTCCATTGGTACCCCTCAGCACTTGAGCCCAGTTACAATGGCTACCACAGGGGGGCATTGGCAGCACCACATATCTGGCCACGCCTGGTGAGGGGGCTGTATATAATGAATTCATGGGGGGCTGTATATAGTTAAATCAAACCATGATGGGGCTGTATGTAGTTAAACTATGAGGGGGCTGTATATAAAATAACCATGACAGGGCAGTTTGGGAATGATAAACTAGGGAATCTTTTAGTTTCTGAATTTTTAATACTGCCAATCAGTTCACTCCAAAGTGGTCCACTAAGGTTCTGTTGCAAGGAGCCTACTTAAACCTGGAGCCGGCCCTGAATGCAACTATACACATCCTATAGCTACTTGATGAAATATCAGTATGTTGTAGTTATTTACCACTTGAGCCTAGAAGCCAGCACCTATGAATGCAGCCTACACGTAGACATGGATGTGAAAGGGCAAAGTGTACATATATACATTTATGAACAAGCTGAACTGTCAACATGCAAACTTTACACAACTACAGTGAATTACCAGATTTGTATGTGATTTCTGACACAGTTACTTTATATGAGTGATTTAGCTGCACCAGCAAATTCTGATGTATAATAAAGTTGCTTTAGCAACATATTTGGTGACACATTTCTAAAATTATAGGATCTATGAAGAGAATTTAACACCTATAAACCTTTTCTCAAGTCTACTGTAAATCTTGAATTGGAATGACTCCTGGAAGCTTATCTTCATTATAAACTCCGTATTAAATCACAGGTTCTAGAAAGTAGTGGAGATATGCTAAGTTTATTAATCCAGCAAATGGTGTTGACTTATATATAGCAATTATGCATCTTAGAAGTGGTTAAAGTCAGCCAGCCAGTTTTTTCATTAGACAGCCTTAGCTCTTCTAAAGGAGGGCTGTCTGCAGTTAATTGGAAACTAGGCATATTATACTTCTCTATAGCATTTTCCTTCAATAATATTGTATCCAGACCTCCTGCAGATATGAAGGGAGAATTACTCCTCCATATAGATTAACATATGTGATGAGAGAGTCTGAAAATGACACCTAGACTAGAATATCAGAGACTAGTAGATAGAGAAAAGCAAGTAAAAGTGAATAGATAATCATGATTAATTAACAGATGACGGAACCAAAAAAGGATCCTATGATGTAGGCAGGATCCCCTGAGGGTCATTTACATACTTTTAGAACTTAGCTATTAGAAACAAAAATAAGGGATCCTGTTTTAGAAGGCACACACTAGCATGTAAGTAGGCTTGGTTTAGAAGCACTGTATCCATGTGGTAGATTTCCTTTAACTGGCTGGTGTCATCCAATAGGTGAAGAGTAGTTGTAGTAGGTAGTGAAGAGATATCAAATTTTATTTGTAGATAGTGTAATGGTGTAAATCTAGAAGATGTTTAAGAGTAACCCAAAAACAGCATTGAAAAGGAACTTCACCACATGAGTCTCTGGCCAACTAGAGATAAAGAGCTCACAGTATGGCAGCGCTATGTGTCCTGCAGTTTCTTGCGTAATGAAGGTTGCTAGGGTTGCTATTTCTTTAGCTCTCAACATCTGTCAGGCTCTGAAAGCCTCTACCCTTGATGCTAAGTTACCCCCATGTCTAGCAATATACTTTGAGGCAAACATATAATGGCTTACAGTATTTTCTTAAACTGATGTGATGAATTATAACACTTAATTATCAAATAGCCAATGTATGTAGCATGTATTTTTTGAGATATTTAAAAGAAAAGTTGCAACCACTTTAAGCAGCAAGATTATGAAAATTTTACGATTATATTAATCTCTTTTAATGTAATGTTTCCAATGGACAGGTGTACATTAGTACATCAATGTTACTGTAACATTATAAAATAATTGGTTGGTAATTGGTTCCAGCCTAAGAATAATGTATATATTTATGTCACAGCATACACTAAAATCACACATAAATGTTTCAGTAAAATGGAAATGCACTACTCTACATTACAGATCTGAAACTATATTGAAGTAGGGTAGTTTTCATATTGAGAGCCATTATAGCTTTTTATATATCTGTTGTGTCATGATTCTATACACAAAAAGTTAAAGGGCCGGCGGTGAGGGCCTATGCACCACCAGCGCAATAGAATATTAGATTGTTAGTATACCATACCAAAAAAGAGGAGTACACGCCACATACTCCTCTTTTTTGGTATGGTATACTAACAAAATAATAATGGGTATAGGTTTGGCTTTATGAGTTTCCAATACTTTCATGTCTCCTTTTGTGCCACTTTTTATTGATGGATTGTATAACCTACCTCCAAGCCCTGTGGTGGGTGTTACTTGTATACATGTAATTTTTTATCCTTTTTCCTTGGTCTACGTATTAGTGTCCTTATTATGTGATATGTGATATATACGGTACAACTCTGTATTATTTTCACCACAGACACATCAGATAGAATTAGGTATCATTTTTTATTTTTTGGCTTTATTTGAGATAATAAATGCTGCCTCATTCTTGAAACAAATTTACAATATTTCATTTTTCTAATTATCATCTGCCAGAGGAAAATAAAACTGTATTTCTGTTACTAAAATTGCCAATTTAATCTAATAAAATGGAGGATTTAAAATTCCTCACCTGCAAATGTGTAAATCTATCAGTACAATTTGATTTCACACTTTTATTACCAGGGATAGTATGCAAAATTCTCTGAATGTGCATGATTACAGATGTACATGCTACATGCTACAGAAAGAATATTAACTACTGTGAAATATCTCTAAAAAGCCAACTCATTGAGAAAAAGACCCCTAATCTAGACCAGATTTTGTTAACATATTCAGTTTTACCATATATTTTACTGGTGAGCTTCTTTAAGAAGACCACCTTTCTTGAAGCAGTAAAGCATCCTCCACTGCAGCGCCGGCACTCATTGCATTAGTCTGTGCTACTGGCCCAACGTAATAGGTATATTGTGAAGGTAGATGTGGGGTCCTTAATTAGGCCCCAGCCACCATGTACGGACATCTGCATCCTGCAGAGCTGTTTAAGTGGTTAAACCAGGAAATAAATAAATACTTTTTAATAATGCATCCACCATATGAATTCTCCTAACATTCACCTAACCATTTTGCAGAGGTGCAGCTTACAGTTTTTATAGGAAAAAAATGTTCATTGAGACATTATCTTTTTCAAATACTGTAAAAAAAAATATATCGCAATTGTAATACCACAAAAAAGAGAATATTAAATCAAATGAAGGATACCTTGGATGAAATCACACTGACTTGATCCGGATTGACTGCACCATTTACTTCTGTTATGGCTGAATTCACAAACATGGTGGCTCCATTTGTATTTTTGCTTGTTTGATGTTCTTTGCTAATTTCCTGGTGAGGGGGTTGGTCAACTTCTAAGTGGGTGTGAACACCCTGAAATACAATATAAGATAAAATATATACATTGGAATGGGTGATTCAAGTCAGCTTCACACCCCAGAAGGTTTGTATCAATTACCTCGCCATAGATGTTAAGACACATTTTCAATATTCTCTCAACAAACATCAGTATGTAGAAGCCTCCAAAGACAGCCACTGCTTTTGAAATGTAATTATCATGTTTAGGATCAAATCCAAATGCCTGCAACAAGATACACAACTGTTAGCTCCAGCCTCTTTTCATAATGGAGTTACTTTCAATCTAATACAAAGACACTCTGTCCGGTCTATTTTGGCACTCTACTAAATGTTAAAATGTGTTCTTGCAAGTTTTTTAAATGTATTTTTAGATATGAGATGCGTATATAAAATGTGTATGGGATAGTTTCAATGTATTTAGAGACCCATATGTAAAAGAGATTTTGAAAAATAACAGAGCTAATCAAAACTGCCAAATTCTGTTCCCCCACCTGCCAATCTCCCACCTGTCAAAATAAGAAGGGTTCCTTGATGAAACCTGCTTTCTGATGATTGATGGGGGTCCCAGAGGTTGGAACCGACTAACCATAAGGCTATCCAGATCATGTGGAACTTTAAGTGAGCAGAATACCCCTTTGCTTGTATTGAACAGATTTGGAGCTGACAGTGGAACATAAAGTTTTCAATTTTTTATTACGGTTTGGACCTAAACCTTCATTAATTCTGTGTTGTGCATGTCTTATTCTTTATGATTGTAGAAACCACTTACCTCTGGAATAAGTTGAAATATAGCATTTGAGAATAAGGTTCCAATGGCCAATCCCACAAAGTAAGTTAATATTTTTGGAAAATAAGGCTTCTTTACCAGAGGGGTAATAAATAGACCGACCAGTGAAGTCAAATTAATGATAGTTACTGTGAGAAAGCTAAATCCCCAAACTGAAAAAAATAAATAAAAAATAGAAAATTCAAAAATATTAAAGCAAATAAGATAGCAGTAATTTAAATATGTGATACACTGGTCTGTAATCCCTAATAGAAAAAGCTATAGAAATTTAAGCAAGTAGATAATGGTAGAAGCAGTTGTTTGCCTTTTGGAGAAGGATTGTTTGATTTCAATTTGTAACTCTTAAACCTGTAAAGACCCATATTGGCACGAGCTGGATGACTACACTGTAACATTACAAAGTGACCCACTCAGCCAAAATGAAAAAGATTCCCATTTATCCAAACATTTGGTTAGTAACATAATACATCAATAAATTCTATAAGAATAAAGTAACATTGTAGTAGAAGTTACACCAAACCCATCTACATGGACATGTCATGCTGAAAATAAGTCACTGTAACGACAAGAAAAGAGGCTTCGCAAGATTGAATGCTACTCTAAAAGAAAAGATGATACTGCAAATCCTTGGAATAAAAAGATACATAAAGAAGAGTACTGGGCACACTGTGATTAAGTAGTTCTGCCCAGTCAAATGTCTTCCATTGCACCTGCAAGAAAGTACTGTATGTTAGAGACCTTTGACTTCTGGAAGAAAGACAGAGATGTCTTACAACTTGACTCATTACCATTTTGACTAGCCGCTAGAACAGTGCTACACAAAAGCCTAATGGATCTATTCTCAAAACAGAATATTTAGTTGGGCCACAACTTGTTCTCAAACTTTCTTTATTCTAAAACTGCAGTCGTCATTTGTTATGGTAATATTTAAGATTCTAAAGATGTGCATTATAAAACTATCCTGTAATTTCCAAAAATTTCCAAAATTAAAAAAACTAAATTGTTTGTGACATACAGTGCGGAAAAAAGTGTTTAGTCAGCCACCAATTGTGCTAGAATAACATTGACTGATTTTTTAAAGAATTTGTGTGCAAATTTTAGTGGAAAATAAAGTATTTGGTCAATAACAAAAGTTCTTATATATTTTATGTAAGTCTTCACAAGGTTGGCGCACACTGTTGCTGGTATGTTTTTCCATTTCTCTATGCAGATCTCCTCGGAGTAGACATGTTTTGGGGTTGTAGCTGGGCAACACAGACTTTCAACTCCCTCCAAAGGTTTTCTATAGGGTTGAGATCTGAAGACTGGCTAGGCCACTGCAGGACCTTGAAATGCTACTTATGAAATAAATCTTTCGTTGCTTAGGCAGTGTGCTTGGGATCATTGTAATGCTGAAAGACCCAGCCATATTTGATCTTTCATGCCCTTGCTGATGGAAGGAGGTTTGCTCTGAAAGTCTCACACTACATGGCACCATTTATTCTTTCATGTACAAAGATCAGTTATCCTGGTCCCTTTGTAGAGAAACAGCCCCAAAGCATTATGTTGCCAACCCCATGCTTCACAGTAGGTATGGTGTTCTTTGGAAGCAACTCAGCATTCACTCTCCTTCTACCAAACAGTTCATGGTTTCCTCTGTGATATGACATTTTCCCAGTACTCTTCTGCCACATCCAATGTTAGGCCTTGGTGGCGTAGTGTGTTTCTGACAGTAGCCTTTGTTGCGTTCATCCCATCTTTCAGCAGGTCATTCACTAGGTCCCCCGAGTGGTTCTGGAATCTTTGCTTACGATTCTTGTGGTAATTTTGACCCCGCAGGGTGAGATCTTGCATGGAGACCCTGATCGTGGAAGCTTTTCAGTGGTCTTGTATGTCTTCCATTTTCTAATTATTCCCATAGTTCACACCAATCTGCTTGCCTTTGCAGATCCAGTCTTCCCAGCCTGGTTCAGGTCTACAATTTTGTTTCTGATGTCCTTAAACAGCTCTTTGGTCTTCACCATAGTGGAGTGTGGACAGGTGTCTTTTATACTGATTACAAGTTCAAACAGGAGCCAATACTATAGGTAATGACTGGAAGACAAAGGAGCCTCTTAAAGAAGTTACATGAATGTAAGAATAAGCCATATATCTTGCTTATTTGTAAGTGACCAATAATTGTTTTCCATCCTAATCTGCAAATAATTTTTTTAAAAATCAGACAATGTGATTTTCTGGATTCTTTTTTAACATTTTGTCTCTTAAAGTTAAGGTCTACCTACGTCAATTATAGGCCTTTCTCTTCTTTTTAAGTGGGAGAACTTGCAAATTGGTGATGTCATATCTATTGATACCTGTTTGTAATTCCATCTTGTTAAAGTGAATCGAAATTAACAATGCTGTGTAGGCTGTGAAGAAATCAGAGTGCTTACTAGCCAATTGGTAGGGTGCCTGTTGTTGTACCCAGGAATCTAATATAAATGATATAATAAATAATTTGAGATTGTATCCAACTATCTTATAAAATCTTATCTACCGTAATCTAATATAGTAAAAAAAAATAAAAACACACTAAAGGAACAGTTCCTGCTACACTAGTGGACATCGAGTGGTCAGTTAAAAAGTCAGTTTTGTTTCTGCTTGGACTAGCAAAACTTTAATGTAGTTCTGCAAAGTCAGGTTTTTAAGGACAATGTGATCATACAGATAGGTTGCCTTATTACAGTATCTTTTTATGGTATAGTAAATTTCTGCTGGCTTTGCGCTTGGATTTTACAGGATCATTTTATGTCTAGATTTGACCTTTTGGCATGTATTGTCCTGTAAACATGAAATTGACATGTCATGAAGAAATGTCGCACTGTGTCCAATAAAACCCTTGCATATGTTGCAAGTAGGTTCATAACAAGCACTGATTATTTCAGTTTTATAAGTGCATAACAGCATGATTAAAAGATGCCTTTTATATGAACCCAATGAAATGAAAACACCAAATGCCTACCTGATCTCTTGCACAAGTATCACTTAGGCCCCTTTCACATGAACATATGATTTCTTCAGTCATGTATTTCTGTGCCATATAAATCTGTATATACATGACTTAATTTATCCATATGTGAGCATATATTACTGTATCCGTATCATATGGCAAAAGAGAGTTGGCTGATAGATTGCTGACTATTGGCTGACTATTGGCTGGCTGACAGAATGCACCTCCCATTAGTTCTGGTCTCCCTGGATAATGCACGTATGTACGGCAACATATGGTGCACAACCATATGCAGCACGTATGCAACAAATATTTTAAACATTCCCATAGGCTTCTATGGGGCTTACGGAACAAAATTGCTGGAGAAAATAGGATATGATCTTTATTTTTTACGTCTTGCTTACGGTATGGTTTGGTGGACAATACAGCCATTTAAATGGATGGAACTGTACAGGCCCAGCGCCAGCACTTGGCTTACCTGGGCAAGTTCTGGGGCCCAAGGGTGCTGGTGAGGCCCACTCAGCAATAAAAAAAAAACCATTGCTTTAAGACACTGGTACAAATGTGTAGTTTACTGCCTTAATGCTGCACTTGTTGGGAGTGCAGCATAGAGAGGGAATCCATAACACACCATTCCTCATTTGCCAGAAGCAATGCTCCACACTGTGCACAATGGCTCTAATGTCAGCGCACATGAAGATGTCATCATATCATGTGTTGCGGCTACAGAGCCATCGCATACAGAGGCTGTTGGGGCTGCTTTGGGGAAGCAAGAAAAGGTGAGGTTTTTTCTCCTAGAGTGGGGGGGACAGTGTGGCTCGGGGGGGGGATTGTGGTTTATGGAATGTGGTTATGGGGGGACAATGTGGCTATGTAGGGGGGGAAAGTGTGGCTTATGGAATGTGGTTTAGAGAGGACAGTGTGGCTATATACGGGGGAACAGTGTGACTACATAGGGCTCACAGTGTGGCCCTACATAGAGCTCACAGTGTGGTAACGTAGGGGGGTACTGTGTGGCTATGTAGGGGGGACAATGTGGCTACACAGGGGGAACAGTATGGCTGTGGTTGGGGGAAAGTGTGGCTACTGTGGAGACAATATGGCTTTTTGGGGGGTAGTGTGGCTACAGGGGTGGGACAGTGTGGCTACTGAGGTGGGAGCGTGGCTACTGGGGGTAGTTAGTGTGGCACACTAAGGCTCTGTTGCCGGCCCTAGTATTGTAGCCTAACACCTTACATACTAGTCAGTTATTCCTCCTCTCAGTATTGGATTTTAACATAGGCTGCTGGGCGGAAGCTTGGGGCCCAGGACTTCTAGGGGGCACATGGCCACCCAAGCCATGCAAAATATTTCATACTGAGAAGGACCAATTAAATCCTCATATATCTGTTCTTGCTCTTAATACATGAGAGCTATTTCAGGACTTTTGAAGGTCCTCCAAGGATTGTAAAATTGCAGATTGAAAGTAGGCAAAAGGGACGTATCCACCAAGAAGCTTGATTCTAGTACCATATATAGTAAGTGAATTCAAGACTTGTAGGGGCTATAATATTCATACAGCCCAAAGCCTATGGCTTAATCAGCCCCTGCCTCCACTACCTTAGAGTATGTAATTTAACTATAGTCAGCTAATTGGTCATCCAATCATCTTAATAGTTTGCTTTTTAATTGTTAAAGGGAACCTTTCACCCGTTTGAAATAATTAAGTTGCAGGCAGGTTCCCATAGAGCCCTTATAGCATAAGGGCAACCTTTCTTCTGCTAATTAAATTGGTGCGCAGGAAAGGAAAAAATTTACATTTATCCTCTGCCTGGTAACCAGGCAGAGAGTCTAGTGAGTCGAGGTGGCCGGATACATACATGCAAGTCCCGCGGCATGCTCACACCTCCTTTTCCTACGTCATCCAGCTGAATTATAATACTAATGCCTACAGCTGCCATGCGCGGAAGCAGTAAAGCCACGCATGCACCATAGGCATTTGTGTTATAATTCAGCCGACAGCCGGATGACGTAGGGAAAGGAGGTGTGAGCATGCCGCTGGACTCGCATGTATGTATCCGCCCACCTCGACTCGATAGACTCTGGTAATTTTTTCTTTTTCTGCGCAACAATTTTATTAGCTGAAGAAAGGTTGCCCTTATGCTATAAGGGCTCTATGGGAACATGCCCGCAACTTAATTTTTTCAAACAGCGGTGACAAGTTCCCGTTAAGGGTTAAGTTAAGTTTACCCCTAGAGGACTTGGCCTTATTATGTTTCTGCATCACAAAAAAACATTTATATAGGGCTTATTATATGAGGGCTTATTATCTGCAGGACAAATTGTAATTCCTAATGGCAACATTTAATATTTTGGGCAGTGTAATGGGAAGCTGGGAAGAAAACTGGCGCATACACTTAAATACATGTGCAACGTTCTTTCTACTGTAAAGGCAAAGAGAAAAATGGTGCAGCCAGTTTAATAGATCTGGCCCTTTGTTTTTATGGCTTACCATGGCAGACCAAATGATACACCCTATTTTTCTTTAGGTCATTACAACCATGGAGATAAAAAAATTTATATAGCTATATATATTCTGCATACTTTTAAAAATAACTTTTCAGTATACGCAGCTGTCTAAGGTGTGATTTTTGCAGGATGATTTGATGTTTTAATTTATACTATTTTTATGGGTGGCAAAACGGGAAAGTGGAGTTTTGTTTATTTTTTTATGGGATAATTTATTATCGGTCTAATCACTAATCAATAATGTATTGACTTTATTATGAATATAATTCTCTTCTACTACAGCCTGCCTCTAAGAAAATCCCAACTGTGGCAACCAATTGGACCCTCTAATATCCTGGTGCCCACGATTACGAGCTGTGGTAGGGTTTGACGTCTTCAATTATTTTTAAAAGACTTTTGTGTAAGGCAGTTGTATAGACTTTTAGCTTATAGCTTAGGTGTAAAAGTGTAGACGCTGAAAACTAATAAATGAAGCATTTTTACTACCGGTATATACAATATCTCCAGAATATACCTTGAGCAGGGGTAGGCCTTTCATTTGATTCTTCCTCATGTGTGCATGGATGAGTAAAAATTTGATATAGAAGGGCAGGACAGGCATCTCGAAAGTTTACATCTGTAATTTGGTTTCCATAATCAGCAAAGATTTCTTCATTAGAGTAGCACTAAAAGACAGAAAAGAAAGAATTTTTGGAAATAAAATATTATACAACAGAACGGCATTCGTATTGACTTTATATTTCCTGTCTTCAAAATAGTAAAACATCTCTTTAAGTATGGATTTGAAAATTGAAACCAAGTAAATTGTGTTTGAGGTGAGATAACTGGGTGTATATAAGTGCCCTTCCTCTAGCATCAGATACAGTAGAAGGGAGTAACTTTAGAAAGTGTTAAAAACTGATGACTGGGACCATTTTGAAGATAACAGTTCTTTGAATGTGTCTGCTTGTAGTGTTAAAAAGATAAGCAGAGTATTTTATTGACCTTTTTTGCCTTTTACAGACCTTTACAAAAATACTGATGTCCACAACCTGCCAATAGAATTCAGAGTTTTCCTCTTTAGTTACATTGTTAAAAAATAACAACAGCAGTTTCTGAGCTACAACTGGTTATGAGAAAATGTGGTGACAACCAATGAGGCCATCCTTAAAACTTACCCAGAGGTTTCCACTTCACTTTTTACAAGCTACTTAAAATAAAATCTGTTTTAATTAGTTAAATAACACCAATGCAAAATAACTTTAAAGGTTATTGAAAAGAATATATTTTTCTATAACTACATTTATGTCATTCCATGTTTATTTAGAGCTGTCTATTTGACAATACAATTATTAGCCTGGTGCTCATGTGGGTAAAAGCTGACAATTGCTCTGTACTTAAAGTGTAACTGTTATTTGTATGTATATGTATTATGTGTATGGGAGAATGTAGTAAACATTTTTCTAATACACTTTATTAATAAATTTAACTTTGTTAGTTAAAAAATCAAGCTACTCCCTCCCATAGAGATGCATATTCCAGTCTGTACAGTGTGTGTCTATGGAGGCTGCATGAGCTCACATCTAACCTCCCTGTGTTTGATTAAACAACTCTGAGCATAATTTATAATGCTCATCTTCACAACCAAAGCATACTGCAGCCAGGTAGAGAGCATAAAGGGTTAACACTCACAGCTGTGAAGAGAACACAGCTTCTTTCACAGCTGTGAAATGATGGTTACAGTTTAAAGGAGTTTTCCCATGAAAATTTAAACTTTATCCAAAGGATACATCGGACCCCCGTTCTAATGATCTGTGGGGGTCCCATCACTGAGACCCCCACCGGTTACCAAGTTAGACCCTATCTTGTGGATAGGCCATAACTTGATTTGTGTGAAAACCCCTTTAAAGGAAATCTACCATCATAATCAAGCATGATAAACCAGTGGCACGTACACATACAGGTACTGTGGCCATGGTAATCCTCTTATATTGGTTATCCATGGCCTCATTTTAAAGTCAACTTTTAAATGTATGCAAATGAGCCTGAGCAGTTGCCTCTCTGTGATTTGGCTTTACAGACTGGTACACTGTCTCACCATCACCCTGCTTCCTCAGCACTTGTGCAGTGAGCAGAAATTGGAAAGAAGAAAGTGCTCCCTGCAGAAGTGCTGTGGAAGCAATGGGATGGTGAGACAGTGTAATAGTTTATAAAGCCAGATCACAGAGGGCTAGGGCAGCCACTCAGGCTCATTAGCATATTTAAAAAAATAGATTTTAGAAGGAGGCCATGGATAACAAATATTAGTAGATTACCAGAGATACTGTGCCTGGATCTATGAGTAAGTGTCCCTGGTTTATCCTGATTTTGATGGTAGACTTCCTTTAAAGTAGATCTCCATGTCATCTTGTTGGTAGAGAAATATAATATTTTACAGATTGATTAATGTAGGTATAATTAAAAGAAAAGGTATCTCCAGAAAATGTCATATTTTAATACATTTTTAAGGAATTTGATCATTTTCATGCTGCAGCAAGCCCACACAAAACGATGTGGGTCCCAAAAGATTAGTGATGCTCTACTCTTCTATTAACATTCACACAGTGCTCTGAACGAAAATATAAAATACAGCGGCACTCACCAAAGTTTGGCTTGATAATGCGCTAGACTAGCGCGAAACGGTCCGTCGCCTGGCCCCGCTCTATTTCTGTACGCACCTCAATAAAAAGATTTCTTCGCACCGAGTTGGAGAGTGCCGCTGTATTCTATATTTGCATTATGGACTGCCTTTGCTCTTGCTGAGCACCACCGCTTTACAAATTTGTGCAAGTAGGCCTAACCACCCTGCCAAGATCCTTGCCGGGTTCCACTGGGGATATATATTTTCATAGTCGGATGGTGCCAGGTCACTGTTTTCTTCGTTGATGACAGTGCTCTGAACACAAACATTTAGGTAACACCAATCCATGCTTAAGTTGCTGTCAATAAGTGCAGTCACCCCCTCATCCCCATGAACTGTAAGCTCTTGTGAGCAGGGCCCTCACTCCTACGGTTTCATATGACTGTTGTTAGGCCACATTCACATGACCGTTGGGGGACGTATATACGGCCACTGTATATACATCCCCCATAGGCCGGGAAAGGGCACATGAAGCGGTACCCGGGAGAAGATAGGACATGTACTATCTTTCCCCATATTACAGCGCCTTGTGCCCTGTATCTCTATGGAGAGGGGTGGGGGCGAGCAGCGCTTACCCCCTCCTCTCTGTACGTTAGTGTGAATGTAGCTTTACTCTGTAAGTCCTTTTTATATTCGTATATGTTCCCCAGAATTTGTAAGGCACTATGGAATTTGATGGCACTATATAAATAAAGATTATTATTATTATTAATATACAGGCGGTCCCCTACTTAAGGACACCCGACTTACAGACAACCCATAGTTACAGACAGACCCCTCTGCTCACTGTGACCTCTGGTGAAGCTTTCTGGATGCTTTACTATAGTCCCAAGCTGCAATAATCAGCTGTAAGATGTCTGTAATGAAGCTTTATTGATAATTCTTGGTCCAATTACACCAAAAATTTTGAAACTCCAATTGTCACTGGGGCAAAAGAAAAAAAATTGTCTAGAACTTCCATTATAAAATATACAGTTTCGACTTACATACAAATTCAACTTAAGAACAAACCTCCAGACCCTATCTTGTATGTAACCCGGGGACTGCCTGTATAGGGTCCTGGAGCTAGCTATAGTCTGTGCTGATATTTGCATTAGGGTGGCCCCCAGGCATATCTTTTTTGCAAAAAATGTCCCAGTCTACAACCTGACATTCACTCACAAAGCACTTATTTACACGAGCAGAAGCTTCCTGTTAAAGTAGGCTGGAGGAAATGAATGCTCAGCTAAAACAGGCAAAACATACAAAATGCTGATTGGAGGCCTGATCCAACTTAAATACACCCACATCTATGGATTCAAGCAGCTTTTCTTTTGTTTAAAACTGTACTGTAATTCATGTGGCCAGCAATCTTAAGAATAATACATGAAAATATTTTAGTTTATGTTCGGAATCTGAAATAATTGAAATTGGTATGGTTGTGCTCATTTAGATACAATAACCTTCTCTTATGAGTTCATTCCAAATCCATTATACCCTTTGAATGTTTTCCTTCTAATTTGATTTGGATTTCCTATCTAAGATAACTTCATTTATAGGAATTTCCTAATATATCCATGATATTATATAACTTGCAACATTTAAGTAGTTTCGACCTATTTTTAGTGTTGTTATCTGCAGAGCATTGTTCTGTGCATGAGTTTTATTGGAGATGATGAAGATGGACTTTACTGATGACAAAAAGCATGTCAACCAAAAGTCATGCAAGGCAAACAACACAGGACATAAAAAAGAGTCCAGCTTGTAAAGTCCGCAGATTTCCTTTGGGCCTGTGGTATGACGCTGGCTATGCTACATTGGTTAGGCAACTCATCTCTAGACACATTGGGAGAGTTATGAAAGTGTTGGTGAATAGACCGGTGCAGAGTTAGACTACATAATATGATTATGCACCAGATAAATCATGCTGTTTGATTAATCTGGAGTAGCCAATGCTTGTGGAGTCTACAAGACTGAATTTTCACCAACTGAGTTTTCTGACTCACAGACTAAGCCATTTGCCTTTTCTAGAAAATGGTCTGAAACTCTTAATAAATGCAGTGCAAGCCATTGCAGGTGAAAATTTCTCCAGAATTCTGGTGCAGACAGATTGATAAATCTCCCAAATTCTTTTTGTCCAACAGGAGTTGCCACAGGCTTTTCCCTCGCACACATAGGTCTTACTTGACCTGTCACTCAACTTGCATTGCTTCTCACGTCTGCCAGGTCAGTATTACTCTACCCATCCACCACACATAGCTCTGACTGCCAGCTGTGTCTGTTCTCAGGCAAGGTTATGGCATCTGCTGTGTGACTAGGCACTCGTCCACTGGGAGGGGCTGAAAAGGAGCAGTTCCCCCCCACCCTTGGGAAACATGTGACCTTTTCAAATATATGAATAACTCCCCTCACTCGGGATTGGCTGTAGAGGAGCAGGGGGCGTCCGTAATGCCCGTGATGGGTGTTTTCATATATTTGAAGAGGTCACATGGAGAAGCTGTTTCCCAAGGGTGGGGGGGAAGTGCTCCTTTCCATCCCTCCCAATTGGCAACTGCTAGTCAACAGCACATGCTAATGAAAGGTACATATAACATATCTTTTTTTCTGTAAAACCATTTTTACTACAAAAAAACTTTGGCAGTGTATGTGCTATGCTCTGGGGGATCTGGGGGGCAGTGCTAAAAATGGTCTCCTCGTGACAGGTTCCCTACTGTGAAGTATGTAAAATACTCCCTAAAAGATAGATAAAATGGCGAGTAAAGAGGCTGAAATCCAAGCACAATTACTGTAGGAAGAAGTTCCAAGGGTTTCAACATAATGTATCTGTTGTCAGATCAGCACATACTATAGATCCTTTGAAGAACAATTACAAGAACGGAATATATACCAATGACTTACTAGATATTGGATATTAAATGTCTGGATACATACAGTTTATTGTGAGCTGGAGCTGTGTACTAGATACTTTCAGGACTCTAACTAGCAAAATGTTTTATGTATCGTGGAGCACTGTGATCTGAGGAAAAAATGTGTGATTCATCCTAAGTATACAGTGATAACCTCTGCCCTATGGTGCAAACACATGCCCGAGAGGTAAAACAGAAAATTCTGCTGTGAAGGAAAGTATCTTCTGCTTCCTGAAACTCAAGATTACATTTTGTTACTAAAAGTGAAGTATGGGCCTAAATTTACATATTGTACACTTTGTCAGTCAAATATAGCTTATACGTTCATATTATAAAAAACAACATGGCAAAATTTAAAGAGGGTGAACAGTTCAAGGAAATAAATGCTACTGTTTGCATGATGAAAAGTTATAGTTTTACAATATAATGTAGCTTTCTTAGAAATTCTTACGGTTTCCAAGATCTCTACTTGTTGTCATCCATTGTTTGCTTCCTGCTGTTAAAAATCAGCCCATGGTCATGTAACGCACCATGGACCTGTGTTTCCATCTCATGACCAAGGTCTGCTAAAAATAAACAATGAATGACAGCATGCAGAGATTCACTGAAACCAAATTAGAAGTGTATATATAAATATATAATATATAACAAACTCAGTGGCGTAACTAGGAAAGACAAGGCCCCATAGCAGACTTCAGATTGGGGCCCCCCTTCCCACTTTAAATATTACACTCATATAAAACTCAAGTAAATACATATAGATTAGTACATAAACATACAGTTCTTCACTCAAAACTCACATTTATACACTTAAACATATAGAGCATATACACATCACATATACAAACCACATATGGTGCCATATACAGACGTTACGCATATATACACAAGCAACATTAAACCATCCATTATAGTTTACCTCCTCAAGGAATACAGGTGCACTAGATCTCTCTTCAGACCATTAAGAGTTGTATCAGCCTGTCCTCTTTAATTATACAGTGATGTGTAGATGTACAAGCAAGGGCAGCACTGCCCACACTCACATACGATGATATTATTTTAATTTGTGGCTGATGAGCTGATGCATTTTTCAGATTTTAGCAGTCCCTGTCTTACCATGACGTACTGCACATGGTGTGTGATTGAACGGGGCCTAGAACGCCTGACACTGTTGGGTTGTAACTCAGTGGCGTAACTAGGAAAGACAAGGCCCCATAGCAGACTTCAGATTGGGGCCCCCCTTCCCACTTTAAATATTACACTCATATATATATATACATATATTCATGTACATAAACATACAGTTCTTCACTCATACTCACATTTATACACTTACAACATATAGAGCATATACACATCACATATACAACCACATATAGTGCCATATACAGACGTACAGCATATATACACAAAGCACATAAACATCACATATATGTTATATACATATTATAATGTACAAGACTTCAGATTGGGGCCCCCCTTCCCACTTTAAATATTACACTCATATAAATACATATATTCATGTAAATAACATACAGTTCTTCACTCAAACTCACATTATACACTTACAACATATAGAGCATATAAACATCACATATACAAACACTATGGTGCCATATACAGACGTAAGCATATATACACAACAGCA
>WNYA01000233.1:0-169783 GCA_019512145.1 Engystomops pustulosus | reverse complement strand
ACATATTATGTAACAATGTGCAGCAAAATATGTATATAAGTTGAACATCCTGTATTCTTTAGTCTTAGGTTGGATGACGGGGCCCCTGACATGTGGGCCCATAGCAATTGCTATGGCTGGTACTACTGTAGTTATGCCCTGGAACAAACCCCCTTCCAACAATGGTTATTATTAATGGTACCTTATTGAGTCATTTGCATCCTCACAAAATGTCAGGCAAACTGTGCAATAATACCAAAATGCATTGGATGGACATATTAAGTATATTGTAAATCCTTTAGCGGTGTACCATATGCCGTATTATGCAGGTTTTCTCCTTAGGAGGCATACAACAGAGGTACTATATTCTGGACATTGAGGACATTTTAACATCTAGGTTAAAATTTTTTTTTATCAAGTTGATGTTTATGGGAATTGAAAATGATTCAATGTTATTCTTAGTTTATATGCAAAGTGAGGTAAGGAATTCCTTATTTGCTCTTTAGTTTTAACACGTTGTCCTCAAAACAGAAGAACACGTAAGAATCCTTTTGTCCAAATGTATTTCATACAATGTCTAAAACCACTAAAAACACACACAAGTCTGTTTGAGTAAAGCATGTTTTTTTAACTCAACAAGGTTTAATACACATGGGGGATCCAAATGGATATCTTAATTTCCTTCAACATGCCAGTCCTGGATATTTGGACATACACTCACCGGCCACTTTATTAGGTACACCATGCTAGTAACGGGTTGGACCCCCTTTTGCCTTTAGAACTGCCTCAATTCTTCGTAGCATAGATTCAACAAGGTGCTGGAAGCATTCCTCAGAGATTTTGGTCCATATTGACATGATGGCATCACAGAGTTGCCGCAGATTTGTCGGCTGCACATCCATGATGCAAATTTCCGTTCCACCACATCCCAAAGATGCTCTTAGGATTGAGATCTGGTGACTGCGGAGGCATTGAGTACAGTGAACTCATTGTCATGTTCAAGAAACCAGTTGAGATGATTCCAGCTTTATGACATTGCGCATTAATCCTGCGAAAGTAGCCATCAGATGTTGGGTACATTGTGGTCATAAAGGGATGGACATGGTCAGCAACAATATAGGTAGCTTTGGCGTTGCAACGCTGCTCAATTGGTACCAAGGGGCCCAAAGAGTGCCAAGAAAATTTCCCCACACCATGACACCACCACCACCAGCCTGAACCGTTGATACAAGGCAGGATGGATCCATGCTTCATGTTGTTGACGCCAAATTCTGACCCTACCATCCGAATGTCGCAGCAGAAATCGAGACTCATCAGTCAAGGCAATCTTTTCCAATCTTCTATGTCCAATTTCGAGGAGCTTGTGTAAATCGTAGCATCAGTTTCCTGTTTTTAGCTGAAAGGAGTGGCACCGGTGGGGTCTTTCTGCTGCTGCAGCCATCTGCCTCAAAGTTCGACGTACTGTGTGTTCAGAGATGCTCTTTTGCCTACCTGGTTGTAACGGTGGCGTTTGAGTCACTGTTGCCTTTCTATCAGCTGGAACCGTCTGCCCATTCTCCTCTGACCTCTGGCATCAACAAGGCATTCCGCCCACAGAACTGCCGCTCACTGGATGTTTTTCTTTTCGGACCATTCTCTGTAAACCTAGAGATGGTTGTGCTTGAAAATCCCAGTAGATCAGCAGTTTCTGAAATACTCAGACCAGCCCTTCTGGCACCAACAACCATGCCACGTTCAAAGGCAATCAAATCACCTTTCTTCCCATACATGATGCGGTTTGAATGCAGGAGATTGTCTTGACCATGTCATGACATGCTAAATGCACTGAGTTGCTGCTATGTGATTGGCTGATAGAAATTAAGTGTTAACGAGCAGTTGGACAGGTGTACCTAATAAAGTGGCCGGTGAGTGTATATGCCTTATATAACTTCTGCCAGCTTAAGTTGCAAGTGTGACAATGTGATCTATGAAGCTTAGCCAATGGCAGCTTAAAGGAAATCTGCCATCAGAACAAGCACGATATACCAGGGACACTTACGCGTAGATCCAGCACTGTGTCTGTGGTAATGTTCTATATTTGTATCTATAGCCTCCTTCTTCCAAAAAACTTCTGCTGGGAGGGTGGAGGTGTTCCTTCAGAATGTAACAGTAAGTGAATCTGCAGCACGGAGATTGACTTTAGATAGAAGGAGGCCACAAATAACAAATATAAAGATTACACAGTCACGCACCTGGATCTATGAGTAAGGTCCCTGGTTTGTCATACTTGAATTGAATGGTAGATTGGGGAAGCTTAGAAAGTGAAGCAGAACGTAGGTGTCACAGGTGCCATATAGGAGTAAAATTGATCTTGCAGACACGCAATATATGGTCATAAGTTTGAGCCTCAACATTTTTGTATGCAACTTATACATATACATAAAAGTATACCACTAAATGAAGCAGGAACTTATGACTATCCAGTGCGATGTCAAGACCAAAAGTTCATGACCTGGATTCTGGATCTCTGGCAAGGCCTATGTTTCCACATTGCTATGCAAGGGTTAGGACTAAAATTTAAAACTGTGAGGAGCTTTGGAGCTTTGGTTCTGTGTAATGCAGGTCACTATCATTTCCAAATGAGGTCTGCAGCCTGGGGTCTTGATTATATTCTCATCTACACTGGAGTCACCCAAGCCATATGTGGACCTAACTTTCTTCCACTATAAATTTCTGGAGGTATGCTAATGTCAGGTTTATATAATAGTATACATGTCCATTAGTTATATTTTATTAATACTCTTGCCATAATAATTAATATGCCATTCCAGCCCATTACCTATAACATTACATGATAGAATTCATTGATGTAATAATAGTTCATCTATTTTATTGTATTTTGATCTTTTGTAAGTATGTAAATATTGTTACATTTCTTATATCTCTATAATGTGTAGTGTTTGAAGAAGGTCCATGGTGAACTGAAAAGTCACTGAAAATTTGCTTTTATAAAAAATATATAAAAAAAATGTTAAAAAAATATTTTTTTATTACTGTATGCTGTACTGTATGTAAATGCATTTACTTGGTACACCATATAGGACTTTTCTGCGACATTTATCTTGGTGCGCTCTTGCACTTGTTGTGAGGGGACAGTTGTGTGGGGGCACTTGCTATTGTGAAACACTCATTGCGGCCCTATAGAGGCACTTGAATAGTACACTTATTTGGGGGGGCAATTTGCAACAATATTACTCGGAAAAGAAACTATATTGGCTTTGTGGGATTTTGCTGACATTATTATAAAATAAGGGTCCTGGAATAAGACTTATGGTAGTCTTTGATTAGTGTTTAGTCAACACAGAATGAATATATTAAAGAGAAACCCGTTATGCAAAATAACCCCCTAAACTAAATAATTTTCATAAACTGCCATTAGAGAGCATTGCCTCTATCCCTTCATTGTCCTCTACATGCCTGTAAACTTAAGCAATGAGGTCCTAAAGCTGTATGCAAAATGACCTGTGAAATGTCCAATGAAGCATTAGCATATTCAATCTGTCCACTCTATTCATGAGTAGGAGGCACAGCACCCCAGTGCATGAATGACAGCCTGTATAATGATGTAGGTGTATAATGATGTGCTTCCTGGGTGCTGTGGCCACGCCCCCCTGCAGCTGTGTGTGCATGTGTGTGTGGTGTGTTAGGAGAGATACACAGCTCCAGGCAGCCATGTTACAGCAGAACATGTCAGATCTGGTAGCTGAAGTCTGTTCGTCTTCACCTGTAATAGGAGGATGCAGCATGTCAGCAGATGCAGCACACCACACTAGCCATGCTTTTACTATACATTACACACAGACATGAGCAGGGGGAGGGAGAGGGAGGGGTAAAGGGGTGGACATCACTGCCTCTGACCATGTGACCAGCTCATTTACATGATAAGAATATGTGATTTTACAATGAATTAGTATGAAATAAATAGATAAATGCTGGGATGGGATCCTTGTGAGCTGCTCCAACAGGTAGAGGTGCCAGGACAAGTGACACAGACCTGATGACAGGTGTCCTTTAACAAAATAATGGGGCACATTACTAAGAACAGTGGCAGTCTGTACTATGTGCAGTTTACATATGATGTGCAAAGGGGCGCCAGAGTCAGGTCAGAGGTCAGAGTCAGAATCTGGCAATCCCGCACTGCTCCAACTTTTTTTTGGTGACCTTAATTAGGGCATGCAACCTCTGAGGCCCCTCACACCTAAAAGAAAGGGTGTTTGATTTTCCACACTTACCTGATTCCCCTACAGAACTCAGTGGAGATGTTACAAATATCCACTAAACTCAACAATAATTAAAGGGAACCTACCACCACAATCTACATATAAAGGTAGATCGGGTGGTAGTAGATCAATGGGACGTGAGGATAGCCCTTTAAGGACTAATCCTCACGGCCCCGCAATTTTTAGTAACTTTTATCAAACTTTTATGCAATTTTATTATGCGGCATGGGCTGGGAGTAGCCGCATGTTAGGTTACACGAGGCGGCTACTCCACGCCTCTTTTCTCCTCTACTCACATCTGCGGAGCGCAGCTGCTCGTAGCTGCGCGCCTCGTTCCGACGGATCCTGCAGTTGCGCATGCGCAGAACAGCAGGCCCGCGCCTGCGCGGTCACTGCTCCGAAGCGGGCTGCACAGGCGCGGGCGCTGCTGTTTGCGCATGCGCAGACTAGGATCGTCGGACGAGGCGCGACGGCAGCTGCGTGCCAAAGATGTGTGAAGTAGGAGGAGAAAAGAGGCTACCGGGGCGTGGAAGTAGCGCTCGTGTAACCTACATGCGGTACTCCATGCCCCAGTAGCGCATAATAAAATTAGCATTAAAAGTCTAATAAAAGTTACTAAAAAAGTGCGGGGGACGTGAGGATTAGCCCTTAAAAGGGCTTCCTCACGTCAATTGATCCACTACCACCGATCTACCTTTATAGGTAGATTTGTGGTGGTAGGTTCCCTTAAGTTCACTAGACGCCTCTGGTCTTAGATATAGATTTCAGGAAAAACCTGTCCCATTAAATATAAATGGTTACTTGAGAATATAATAAAATGCTCATGGGGAATATTAACCTTAGCTCATTTGGTCAACAGCATTCCTTCTGTCCCTCTCTTCAAGTGTATGCTCCAGAAATAAGCGTTTACAGGATCCTTAGTAGAGGCTTATATCTGTATATAACATCTGCTGTTTGGGAAGGGATGTAAGGAAACCAATGGTCAGTAGGTTCCACCTTAAATTGATATGCTTCTTAGAGAGGTTGTCCTTTTATTCCCAAAACTGTGCTGCACTCACATGCTATTAATGCTCTATTGAATAAGAAGGAATTTAGCTAGTTACAACATTACACACTACCCGTGGTCAGGAGAAGAGTCTGTATTTGGAGAAAGTTCAGAAAACCATTTAAGGGGTTGTCCAGCAGCACATAAACATCACATATATGTTATATACATATTATAATGTACAATGTGCAGCAAAATATGTATATAATGTTGCACATCCTGTATTCTTTAGTCCTAGGTTGGATGACGGGGCCCCCTGACACTGTGGGCCCCATAGCAATTGCTATGGCTGTTACTACTGTAGTTATGCCCCTGAACAAACCCCCTTCCAACAATGGTTATTTATTATACTGGTACCTTATTATGAGTCATTTGATCCTCACAAAATGTCAGGCAACTGTGCAATAACTACCAAAATGCATTGGATGGACATATTTAAGTATATATTGTAAATCCTTGTAGCGTGTACCATATGCCGTATTATGCAGGTTTTCTCCTTAGGAGGTATAACACAGAGGTACTTTATTCCTGGACATGGAGTGCCTCAGAAATTATGATAAAATGACATTTTACATCTAGGTTAAATATTTTTTATCAAAGTTGATGTTATGGGAATTGAAAATTGATTCAACTGTTATCTTAGTTTATATGCAAAGTGAGGTAAGGAATTTCCTTATTTGCTCTTTAGTTTTAACACGTTGTCCTCAAACAGAAGAACACGTAAGAATCCTTTTGTCCACATGTATTTCATACAATGTCTAAAACCACTAAAACACACACAAGTCTGTTTGAGTAAAGCATGTTTTTTTTAACTCAACAAGGTTTAATACACATGGGGGATCCATAATGGATATCTTAACTTTCCTTCAACATGCCAGTCCTGGATATTTGGACATACACTCACCGGCCACTGTATTAGGTACACCATGCTATAGTTAACGGGTTGGACCCCCCTTTTGCCTTCAGAACTGCCTCAATTCTTCGTAGCATAGATTCAACAAGGTGCTGGAAGCATTCCTCAGAGAGATTTTGGTATATTGACATGATGCATCACAGAGTTGCCGCAGATTTGTCGGCTGCACATCCATGATGCAAATCTTCCGTTCCACCACATCCCAAAGATGCTCTTATGGATTGAGATCTGGTGACTGCGGAGGCCATTTGAGTACAGTGAACTCATTGTCATGTTCAAGAAACCAGTCTGAGATGATCCAGCTTTATGACATTGCGCATTTATCCTGCCGAAAGTAGCCATCAGATGTTGGGTACATGTGTCATAAAGGGATGGACATGGTCAGCAACAACTAGGTAGGCTTTGGCGTTGCAACGATGCTCAATTGGTACCAAGGGGCCCAAGAGTGCCAAGAAAATATTCCCCACACCATGACACCACCACCACCAGCCTGAACCGTTGATACAAGGCAGGATGGATCCATGCTTTCATGTTGTTGACGCCAAATTCTGACCCTACCATCCGAATGTCGCAGCAGAAATCGAGACTCATCAGTCAAGGCAATCTTTTTCCAATCTTCTACTGTCCGATTTTGACGAGCTTGCGCAAATCGTAGCATCAGTTTCCTGTTTTTTTAAAGCTGCAAGGAGTGCCACCGCGTTGGGGTCTTCTGCTGCTGCAGCCCATCTGCCTCAAAGTTCGACGTACTGTGTGTTCAGAGATGCTCTTTTGCCTACCTTTGTTTTAACGGGTGGCATTTGAGTCATTGTTGCCTTTCTATCAGCTCGAACCAGTCTGCCCATTCTCCTCTGACCTCTGGCATCAACAAGGCATTTCCGCCCACAGAACTGCCGCTCACTGGATGTTTTTTCTTTTTCGGACCATTCTCTGTAAACCCTAGAGATGGTTGTGCGTGAAAATCCCAGTAGATCAGCAGTTTCTGAAATACTCAGACCAGCCCTTCTGGCACCAACAACCATGCCACGTTCAAAGGCACTCAAATCACCTTTCTTCCCCATACTGATGCTCGGTTTGAACTGCAGGAGATTGTCTTGACCATGTCTACATGCCTAAATGCACTGAGTTGCTGCTATGTGATTGGCTGATTAGAAATTAAGTGTTAACGAGCAGTTGGACAGGTGTACCTAATAAAGTGGCCGGTGAGTGTATATTGCCTTATATAACTTCTGCCAGCTTAAGTTGCAAGTGTGACAACTGTGATCTATGAAGCTTAGCCACTGGCAGCTTAAAGGAAATCTGCCATCAGAAACAAGCACGATATACCAGGGACACTTACGCGTAGATCCAGGCACTGTGTCTGTGGTAATGTTCTTATATTTGTTATCTATAGCCTCCTTCTTCCTAAAATAAACTTCTGCTGGGAGGGTGGAGGTGTTCCTTCAGAATGTAACAGTAAGTGAATCTGCAGCACGGAGATTGACTTTAGATAGAAGGAGGCCACAAATAACAAATATAAGAAGATTACCACAGTCAAGCACCTGGATCTATGAGTAAGTGTCCCTGGTTTGTCATACTTGAATTGAATGGTAGATTGGGGAAGCTTAAGAAAGTTGAAGCAGAACATCAAGTATGACAAACCAGGGACCTTACTCATAGATCCAGGTGCTTGACTGTGGTAATCTTCTTATATTTGTTATTTGTGGCCTCCTTCTATCTAAAGTCAATCTCCGTGCGGCAGATTCACTTACTGTTACATTCTGAAGGAACACCTCCACCCTCCCGCAGAAGTTTATTTTAGGAGAAGGA
Source organism: Engystomops pustulosus (assembly GCA_019512145.1). NCBI lineage: Eukaryota > Metazoa > Chordata > Amphibia > Anura > Leptodactylidae > Engystomops > Engystomops pustulosus. The sequence continues at coordinate 161,781 of WNYA01000233.1, read as the reverse complement.
GGCTATAGATAACAATATAAGAACATTCCACAGACACAGTGCCTGGATCTACGCGTAAGTGTCCCTGGTATATCGTGCTTGTTTCTGATGGCAGATTTCCTTTAGCTGCCATTGGCTAAGCTCATAGATCACAGTTGTCACACTTGCAACTTAAGCTGGCAGAATTATATAAGGCAATATACACCACCGGCCACTTTATTAGGTACACCTGTCCAACTGCTCGTTAACACTTAATTTCTAATCAGCCAATCACATAGCAGCAACTCAGTGCATTTAGGCATGTAGACATGGTCAAGACAATCTCCTGCATTCAAACCGAGCATCATTATATGGGAAGAAAGGTGATTTGAGTGCCTTTGAAACGTGGCATGGTTTGTTGGTGCCAGAAGGGCTGGTCTGAGTATTTCAAACTGCTGATCTACTGGGATTTTCAAGCACAACCATCTCTAGGGTTTACAGAGAATGGTCCGAAAAGAAAAAACATCCAGTGACGGGCAGTTCTGTGGGCGGAAATGCCTTGTTGATGCCAGAGGTCAGAGGAAATGGCAGACTGGTTCAAAGCTGATAGAAAGGCAACAGTGACTCAACGCACCCCTTACAACCAAGGTAGGCAAAAGAGCATCTCTGAACACACAGTACGTCGAACTTGAGGCAGATGGCTGCACAGCAGAAAGACCCCACCGGGTGCCACTCCTTTCAGCTAAAAACAGGAAACTGATGCTACGATTTACACAAGCTCATCGAAATTGGACAGTAGAAGATTGGAAAAAGATTGCCTTGACTGATGAGTCTCGATTTCTGCTGCGACATTCGGATGGTAGGGTCAGAATTTGGCGTCAACAACATGAAAGCATGGATCCATCCTGCTTGTATCAACGGTTCAGGCTGGTGGTGGTGGTGTCATGGTGTGGGGAATATTTTCTTGGCACTCTTTGGGCCCCTTGGTACCAATTGAGCATCGTTGAACGCCAAAGCCTACCTGAGTTGTTGCTGACCATGTCCATCCCTTTATGACACATGTACCCAACATCTGATGGCTACTTTCGCAGGATAATGCGCAATGTCATAAAGCTGGATCATCTCAGACTGGTTTCTTGAACATGACAATGAGTTCACTGTACTCAAATGGCCTCCGCAGTCACCAGATCTCAATCCATAAGAGCATCTTTGGGATTGGTGGAACGGAGATTTGCATCATGGATGTGCAGCCGACAAATCTGCGGCAACTCTGTGATGCCATCATGTCAATATGACCAAATCTCTCTGAGGAATGCTTCCAGCACCTTGTTGAATCTATGCTACGAAGAATTGAGGCAGTTCTGAAGGCAAAAGGGGGGTCCAACCCGTTACTAAGCATGGTGTACCTAATACAGTGGCCGGTGAGTGTATGTCCAAATTCCAGGACTGGATGTTGAAGGAATTAAGATATCCATTATGGATCCCCCATGTTATTAAACTTGTTGAGTTAAAAAAACATGCTTTACTCAACACGACTTGTGTGTGTTTTAGTGGTTTTAGACATGTTGAAATACAGTGGACAAAAGGATTCTTACGTGTTCTCTTTTTGAGGACAACGTGTTAAAACTAAAGAGCAAATGGAATTCCTTACCTCACTTGCATATAAACTAAGATAACAGTTGAATCAATTTTCAATTCCCATAACACAACTTTGATAAAAAAAATATTTTAACCTAGATGTAAAATGTCACTCCATGTCCGGAATATAGTACCTCTTTGTGTATGCCTCCTAAGGAGAAAACCTGCATAATACGGCATATGGTACACGCTAGAAGGATTACAATATACTTAAATATGTCCATCCATGCATTTTGGTAGTTATTGCACAGTTGCCTGACATTTTGTGAGGATCAAATGACTCATAATAAGGTACCAGTATAATAAATAACCATTGTTGGAAGGGGTTTGTTCGGGCATAACTACAGTAGTAACAGCCATAGCAATTGCTATGGGGCCCACATGTCAGGGGCCCCGTCATCCAACCTAGACTAAAAATACGGATGTGCCAACATATATACATATTTTGCTGCACATTGTACATTATAATATGTATATAACATATATGTGATGTTTATGGCTTTGTGTTATATGCTGTACGTCTGTATATGGCACCATAGTGGTTGTATATGTGATGTTTATATGCTCTATGTTGTAAGTGTATAATGTGAGTTTGAGTGAAGAACTGTATGTTATTTACATGAATATATGTATTTATAGAGTGTAATATTTAAAGTGGGAAGGGGGGCCCCAATCTGAAGTCAATTGAATGGTAGATTGGGGAAGCTTAAGAAAGTTGAAGCAGAACATGTAGGTGTCTACAGGTGCCATATAGGAGTAAAACTTGATCTTGCAGACACGCATAATATGGTCATAAGTTTGAGCCTCAACATTTTTGTATGCAACTTATACATATACATAAAATGTATACCACTAAAATGAAGCAGGAACTTATGACTATCCAGTGCGATTGTCAAGACCAAAAGTTCATGACCTGGATTCTGGATCTCTGGCAAGGCCCTATGTTTCCACATGATATGCAAGGGTTAGGACTAAAATTTAAAACTGTAGAGGAGCTTTGGAGCTTTTGGTTCTGTGTACTGCAGGTCACTATCATTTCCAAATGAGGTCTGCAGCCTGGGGTCTTGATTTATATATCCCATCTACACTGGAGTCACCGAAGCCATATGTTGGACCTAACTTTCTTCCACTATATAATTTCTGGAGGTATGCTAATGTCAGGTTTATATAATAGTATACATTGTCCATTGGTTATATTTTATTAATACCTTTGCCATAATAATTAATATGCCATTCCAGCCATTTACCTATAACATTACATGACTAGAATTCATTGATGTAATAATAGTTAATCTATTATTGTATTTTGATCTTTTTGTAAGTATGTAAATATTGTTACATTTCTTATATCTCTATAATGTGTAGTGTTTGAAGAAGGTCCATGGTGAACTGAAAAGTCACTGAAAATTTGCTTTTATAAAAATATATAAAAAAATTGTAAAAAAATATTTTTTTATATACTGTATGCTGTACTGTATGTAAATGCATTGTACTTGGTACACCATATAGGACTTTTCTGCGACAATGTTATCTTGGTGCGCTCTTGCACTTGTTGTAGGGGACAGTGTGTGGGGGCACTTGCTATTGTGAACACTCATTTCGGCCCTATAGAGGCACTCTGAATAGTACACTTATTTGGGGGGCAATTTGCAGACAATATTACTCGGAAAGAAACTATATTGGCTTTGTGGGGATTTTGCTGACATTATTATAAAATAATGGGTCCTGGAATAAGACTTATGGTAGTCTTTGATTAAGTGTTTTAGTCAAACACAGAAATGAATATATTAAAGAGAACCCGTCATGCAAAATAACCCCCCTAAACTAAATATATTTTCATAAACTGCCATTAGAGAGCATTGCCTCTATCCCTTCATTGTCCCTCTACATGCCTGTAAACTTAAGCAATGAGGTCCTAAAGCTGTATGCAAATGACCTGTGAAATGTCCAATGAAGCATTAGCATATTCAATCTGTCCACTCTATTCATGAGTAGGAGGCACAGCCACACCCCCAGTGCATGACTGACAGCCTGTATAATGATGTGAGGCTGTATAATGATGTGCTTCCTGGTGCTGCTGGCCACGCCCCCTGCAGCCTGTGTGTGCATGTGTGTGTGTGTGTTTAGGAGAGATACAACAGCTCCAGGCAGCCATGTTACAGCAGAACATGTCAGATTCATGTGTAGCTGATGTCTGTGTCTCTCACCTGTATATTAGGAGGATGCAGCATGTCAGCAGATGCAGCACACACACTAGCCATGCTTTACTATACATTACACACAGACATGAGCAGGGGGAGGAGAGGGGAGGGGTAACAGGGGTGACATCACTGCCTCTGACCATGTGACCAGCCTCATTTACATGATAAAGAATATGTGATTTTACAATGAATAATGTATGAAATAACTAGATAAATGCTGGGATGGGATCCTTGTGAGCTGCTCCAACAGGTAGAGGTGCCAGGACAAGTGACACAGACCTGATGACAGGTGTCCTTTAACAAAATAATGGGGCACATTTACTAAGAACAGTGCAGTCTGTACTATGTGCAGTTTACCATTTACTAAGAACAGTGCAGTCTGTACTATGTGCAGTTTACGTGTGTATCGTGCAGAGGGGCCCCAGAGTCAGGGTCAGAGTCAGAGGTCAGAGTCAGAATCTGGCACACCCTGCACTGCTCCAACTTTTTTTTTTGGTGCACCTTTAATATAGGGCATGCAACACATATCTGTCGGAACAACCCCCATCAGTGTAAAAATTTGTGTTGCATGATGATTAGTGCAGCTAAACCACCAAAGGGTCGCTTGCAACACAAATGTGGCGCAGGCACTTCTTAAATACCTGTGCAAGCAGTTTGCGCTAAAAAGAATGTGCAAAGTCCAACAGAAACCTGGCGCACGACCCTTAGCAAATGTGCTACAATGTCTTTATACCTGTCCTTCCTTTTACCTTCAGAGGATATGTGATAAATCCACCTCTGAGGCCCTCACCTACCTAAAGAAAGGGTGTTTGATTTTCCACACTTACTGATTCCCACCTACAGAACTCAGTGGAGATGTTACTAATTTTCATGTGAGGTTACACCAGGCGGCTACTCCAAGGGAACCTACCACCACAAATCTACCTATAAAAGGTAGATCGGGTGGTAGGTGGATCAATGGGACGTGAGGATAGCCCTTTTAAGGGCTAATCCTCACGTCCCCGCACTTTTTTTTGGAACTTTTATCAAAGTTTTATGCTAATTTTCTTATGCGGCTACTGGGGCGTGGAGTAGCCGCATCTGAGGTTACACGAGGCGGCTACTCCACGCCCCGGTAGCCTATTTTCTCCTCCTACTCACCATCTTCGGCGCGCAGCTGCTCGTAGCTGCGCGTCCTCGTCCGACGATCCTGCAGTCTGCGCATGCGCAGAACAGCAGGCCCGCGCCTGCGCGGTCACTGCTCCGAAGCCGGGGATCAAAGAGCCTCTTTGGTAAATTAGCATATTATCACAAAGATTAAAAAAAAAAGATAAGGGGACTAAAGGATTATCCTTAAAAAGGAACTATCTTTACATACATAAGAGGCACCTACCACCGGATCTACCTTATTAGTTAGATCCATGGTGGTAGGTTTACTTTAAATTTCTCTTTGACTTTGGTAAATGATCACACAGTAACTTTTATTAGACTTTTATGCAAATTTTATTATGCGGCTACTGGGGCGTGGAGTAGCCGCATCTGAGGTTACATGGCGCGGCTACTCCACGCCCCGGTAGCCTCTTTTCTCCTCCTACTCACCATCCGCCTGCGCAGTCACTGCTCCGAAGCCGGGGCTGCACAGGCGCGGGCCTGCTGTTCTGCGCATGCGCAGACTGCAGGATCGTCGGACGAGGGCGCGCAGCTACGAGCATAAAAGTCTAATAAAAGTTACTAAAAAAGTGCGGGGACGTGAGAATTAGCCCTTAAAAGGGCTATCCTCACATCCCATTGATCCACCTACCACCCGATCTACCTTTATAGGTAGATTTGTGCTCGGTTTGAACTGCAGGAGATTGTCTTGACCATGTCTACATGCCTAAATGCACTGAGTTGGCTGCTATGTGATTGGCTGATTAGAAATTAAGTGTTAACGAGCAGTTGGACAGGTGTACCTAATAAAGTGGCCGGGTGTGTATATTGCCTTATATAACTTCTGCCAGCTTAAGTTGCAAGTGTGACAACTGTGATCTATGAAGCTTAGCCAATGCAGACTGAATGCTTAAGGAAATCTGCCATCAGAACAAGCACGATATACCAGGGACACTTACGCGTAGATCCAGCACTGTGTCTGTGGTAATGTTCTTATATTTGTTATCTATAGCCTCCTTCTTCCTAAAATAAACTTCTGCTGGAGGGTGGAGGTGTTCCTTCAGAATGTAACAGTAAGTGAATCTGCAGCACGGAGATTGACTTTAGATAGAAGGAGGCCACAAATAACAAATATAAGAAGATTACCACAGTCACGCACCTGGATCTATGAGTAAGTGCCCTGGTTTGTCAACTTGAATTGAATGGTAGATTGGGAAGCTTAAGAAAGTTGAAGCAGACATGTAGGTGTCTACAGGTGCCATATAGGAGTAAAACTTGATCTTGCAGACACGCATAATATGGTCATAAGTTTGAGCCTCAACATTTTTGTATGCAACTTATACTATACATAAAATGTATACCACTAAAATGAAGCAGAACTTATGACTATCCAGTGCGATTGTCAAGACCAAAAGTTCATGACCTGATTCTGAATCTCTGGCAAGGCCTATGTTTCCACATTCTATGCAAGGGTTAGGACTAAATTTAAAACTGTAGAGGAGCTTTGGAGCTTTTGGTTCTGTGTAATGCAGGTCACTATCATTTCCAAATGAGGTCTGCAGCCTGGGGTCTTGATTATATATCTCATCTACACTGGAGTCACCCAAGCCATATGTTGGACCTAACTTTCTTCCACTATATAATTTCTGGAGGTATGCTAATGTCAGGTTTATATAAAGAGTATACATTGTCCATTAGTTATATTTTATTAATACCTTTGCCATAATAATTAATATGCCATTCCAGCCCTTTACCTATAACATTACATGACTAGAATTCATTGATGTAATAATAGTTCATCTTTATTGTATTTGATCTTTTGTAAGTATGTAAATATTGTTACATTTCTTATATCTCTATAATGTGTATGTTTAAGAAGGTCCATGGTGAACTGAAAAGTCACTGAAAATTTGCTTTTATAAAAATATATAAAAAATTGTAAAAAAATATTTTTTATATCTGTATGCTGTACTGTATGTAAATGCATTTTACTTGGTACAACCATATAGGACTTTTCTGCGACAATTTTTACTTGGTGCGCTCTTGCACTTGTTGTAGGGGACAGTGTGTGGGGGCACTGCTATTGTGAACACCTCATTTCGGCCCTATAGAGGCACTCTGAATGATACACTTATTTGGGGGCAATTTGCAGACAATATTACTCGGAAAGAAACTATATTGGCTTTGTGGGATTTTGCTGACATTATTATAAATAATGGGTCCTGGAATAAAACTTATGGTAGTCTTTGATTAAGTGTTTTAGTCAAACACAGAATGAATATATTAAAGAGAACCCGCATCAAAATAACCCCCCTAAACTAATATATTTTCATAACTGCCATTAGAGAGCAGCCTCTATCCCTTCATTGTCCCTCTACGCCTGTAAACTTAACAATGAGGTCCTAAAGCTGTATGCAAATGACCTGTGAAATGTCCAATGAAGCATTACATATTCAATCTGTCCACTCTATTCATCGAGTAGGAGGCACAGCCCACCCCCAGTGCATGACTGACAGCCTGTATAATGATGTGAGGCTGTATAATGAGTGCTTCCTGGTGCTGCTGGCCACGCCCCTCTGCAGCTTGTGTGTGCATGTTGTGGTGTGTTGTTAGGAGAGATACAACAGCTCCAGGCAGCCATGTTACAGCAAACATGTCAATTCATGTGTGGCTGATGTCTGTGTCTCTCACCTGTAATTAGGAGGATGCAGCATGTCAGCAGATGCAGCACACACCTAGCCATGGCTTTACTATACATTACACACAGCATGAGCAGGGGAAGGAGGGAGGGGTAACAGGGGGACATCACTGCCTCTGACCATGTGACCAGCCTCATTTACATGAAAGAATATGTGATTTTACAATGATAATGTATGAAATAACTAGATAAATGCTGGGATGGGATCCTTGTGAGCTGCTCCAACAGGTAGAGGTGCCAGGACAAGTGACACAGACCTGATGACAGGTGTCCTTTAACAAAATAATGGGGCACATTTACTAAGAACAGTGCAGTCTGTACTATGTGCAGTTTACATATGTATCGTGCAAAGGGGCGCCAGAGTCAGGGTCAGAGGTCAGAGTCAGAATCTGGCACTCCCTGCACTGCTCCAACTTTTTTTTTTGGTGCACCTTTAATATAGGGCATGCAACCTCTGAGGCCCTCACCTACCTAAAGAAAGGGTGTTTGATTTTCCACACTTACTGATTCCCACCTACAGAACTCAGTGGAGATGTTACAAATATCCACTAAACTCAATAATTTAAAGGGAACCTACCACCACAAATCTACCTATAAAGGTAGATCGGGTGGTAGGTAGATCAATGGGACGTGAGGAAGCCCTTTTAAGGACTAATCCTCACTCCCCGCACTTTTTTAGTAACTTTTTCAACTTTTATGCTAATTTTATTATGCGGCTACTGGGCTGTGGAGTAGCCGCATGTTAGGTACACGAGGCGGCTACTCCACGCCTCTTTTCTCCTCCTACTCACCATCTGCGGCGCGCAGCTGCTCGTAGCTGCGCGCCCTCCGTCCGACGATCCTCAGTCTGCGCATGCGCAGAACAGCAGCCCGCGCCTGCGCGGTCACGTTCCGAGCCGGGCTGCACAGGCGCGGGCCTGCTGTTCTGCCATGCGCAGACTGCAGGATCGTCGGACGAGGGCGCGCAGCTCGGCAGCTGCGGCAAAGATGGTGAGTAGGAGGAGAAAAGAGGCTACCGGGGCGTGGAGTAGCCGCCTCGTGTACCTCACATGCGCTACTCCTGCCCAGTAGCCGCATAATAAAATTAGCATAAAAGTCTAATAAAAGTTACTAAAAAAGTGCGGGGACGTGAGGATTAGCCCTTAAAAGGGCTATCCTCACGTCCCATTGATCCACCTACCACCCGATCTACCTTTATAGGTAGATTTGTGGTGGTAGGTTCCCTTTAAGGTTCACTAGACGCCTCTGGTCTTGATATATGATTCTCAGGAAAACCTGTCCCCTTTAAATATAAATGGTATACTTGAGAATATAATATAAATGCTCATGGGTGAATATTAACCTTAGCTCATTTGGTCAACAGCTATTCCTTCTGTCCCTCTCTTACAAGTGTATGCTCAGAAATAAGCTGTTTACAGGATCCTCTAGTAGAGGCTTATATTCTGTATATAACATCTGCTGTTTGGGAAGGGATGTAAGGAAACCCAGATGGTCAGTAGGTTCCACTTAAATTGTATATGGCCTTCTTAGAGAGGTTGTCCTTTTATTCCAAAAACTGTGCTGCACCTCACATGCTATTAATGCTCTATTGAATAAGAAGGAATTTAGCTTAGTTACAACATTACACACTACCCGTGGTCAGGAGAAGATCTGTATTTGGAAGAAAGCTTCAGAAAAACCATTTAAAGGGGTTGTCCAGCACTCCCATTGTCTCATATCTCTGCTTTTGTTTGTTTACAGAGACAGACTCTGCCATCCAACCACTCAGGAGCGGCTGATACAGCATCACTTTCAATTTGTATCAGGTGTGCGGAAGTAGTAAACAAACAATGGCACATCGATGCTGGGCGGTTCCGCGGAACAATGGGAGCAACTGAGGAGGTAAGTATAAAATTTGTATTGTTTTTATAGCGCCCCCAGTATTAATGTAATTTTTTTTTTTTAAAGCCAGGAGAAACTTTTTAAGTTATAATGATAATATTCCCTATACAGATGTATACAGGAGTCCTTTTGCTATTCAGTTTAATATGAATTGATAATTGGCTGCAGTCTACTATTAAATGCAATTAAGTCATCATGTTTGGAATTGTATGTAAATTAGCTAACAGTCTGGATGCCAACTATTTAACAGCCTTTTTCAAATGCAAAGACGGTTTCAAGCTGAATTTACCATTCAACTGTAAATTTCTGTTTGCGGTATATGTTTTAAAGCAAAGGAACAAAGAGATGCTAATAATTTTGACCATTTCACTGAAAGTGACCAAAATAATTAATTGGAACGTGAGCCCTTTCCATACACCCGCAGACAACATTTGACTTTACAGATATGTCACACATCGGTAAGGGGTTAAACTGAGTGCACCAGTTTTTTTGGTGCACTTAGTTTAATGGGCATGCGTCATAATTATAGACTTTCAACATAAATTTGGCAGCCAGAACTTACAGAGGGCTGTGATATTAATTGCTGTAAGATCTTTATTTGCTGTGGGGGACATTAGTTAGTAGGGGCCGTGGAGGAAAGTACTTACTGGGATCTGCGGGGTACATTACTTGATGTGGGCTATAGGGGACATAATCAACTGGGGGCAGCAAGGGACATTACTTAATGGAGGCTGTGGGCCTTACTTGGGAAACTTATTTAGTGCTGGGCACATGTGAGGAGGGGGGTTTATGTACAGGAGCAGACGCTTCTGAAAATTCCATGCATAGTCATTGGGGTCTAGCAACACCCCTGTTTTCGCTATTGATAACAACATTGTAACTGATAGTAACCTTGCATACATTGATGTCTATAGGTAACGGAAGACCTTCTATTTTTAATGTAAATTTTGCACTTTTTTACATAATTATTTTACTTGACTCTGGTGTGAACTAGGTTATAGCTGAACAATTCAACAAGGCAAATGCAAACTTTATATCAACAAGCTGAATACAAGCTGAACCATTTTACCACAGCAAATATATAGCTCAAAAATACTATCACATGAATTTATATCCAACCATCAAGATGATTGCTTGACTAATTCCAATAAAAAGAAACTTGCCAAATTCAAAAGTTAAACATTTTGGTTTAGCTTGGCATTTTGTATATGAGCAGCTGAGTAAGCAAAGTAATAATGTAATGTGTAATGTGCAGTGCCATTGATTGGGTTACAGGTGGGGCAAAATTGATTCAAGATGCATGCCAACCACAGTCCAGGGGACACCAACCTATGAAAACTCACTGCAGTTCCCAGGCTTCAAAATCTAGTTGTACTTTTCTACAGACACTTTTTGGTGCCATTATATAGGCACAATACAGCATTGTTTTTTTCAGGAATATGTGACTGTGTTACTTTTTCACAGCATCGTTTTTGTATTTGTAATATTATATTTGATTTATGTGTATAGTCTTCAGCTTTAACTTGTAGCCTGAACTGGATTCTACTTCCTCCTTTTTTTCTTTGCAGACATGTGTTAAAACCTCTGAAGAGCTTGAGTGTAGTTGGCAATAGAATACATGTTAAACGTAAGTTTATTACTTAACCTGTCAGTACGTCATCCCAGAAACCAACAGACAATGACAATTGTCATACTGTCAGCATTACTCTGCCAATACCCACTCTGCCAAGGTACTGAAAATACTCATTTTACACATGTATTCTACAATAGGTAATATATAAATCATGCACATATCCAAGACAACATGGTTTTCGGTAATATTTACATTTTGCTATTGCTGATCAGAAAAGTTTTAGATGGACTTGATGTTGTTGAATGTTACACATACAAACCAAAAATTAAGTACATTAATAATAATAATAATTCTATATTTATATATAACACTCACAGAGTACACCGCGCTACACAGAGCTTGCCAAATCAGTCATTTATAAAGAGATCTGGTAGTTTTTAGGAATTTTTGTTTTTAAGTAGGCTATAGATATTATATCCATCAGCAATGATACACCCCTTGCTCCCTTATAACTAGGCAAAAAATTCACTGAGAAATCTAAAGAACTTAAAATGGTCTAAAAATGATATTTAGAAAAAAAACTGCTCAAATAATTGCATTTTCACTATATTTTATTTAACAAGCTTTAACCTCAAAACAACACAATATACATTTATAAAGTAAAGGAGAATCTCCACGAAGTTCTTACCTTATTAAAAAATGAATGCATCTCTTCCAGTCCACTACAGCCATGCTGCATCTTCTCGACGTGACTGGCGTTGAGGTTCCCATTCACTCCATAGGTGTCCAGTATGGCTTTAATAAATTCTTGCCCTGTGGTTATATTGTGTTCTCCTTGGGAATGAGCCATTTCTAACCATAAATTTAGTGCAAGTGCTATGGAAACCCATATACTTCCATAGTGCCCTCTAGTACCCATGATACTGAAGCTGTATGTGTTCACTGGATTATGCTATCAGACCAGGCAGCCGGCCTCTAACTACTCAAACCTTGCAAAACTGGTTAGTGAATATAAACAGAGCATATAACAGAAATAGCCAGTTGTGAGTGTTATTAGCATTGGCTGTGTATTCCTCCTGCGGTGAAGACTAAGCGTGTATCTATCTTCTTTCACTTGTGCTCTCCCAGTGATAACTCAGCTAGTATTATGCATAGGAACTGCCCTCTGATACCAGACAGTATTAGCTCTTCCCAGTCTGTGGTAGATAAGGGAACAACGTCTCAGTGTCTATACAACCTGTATAGTAAAAAAAAGAAACATACAAATTAATTGAACCGTAAATATTACATCATACAATGTAATAAAATAAATCACTCCAAATATGCATTTCCTTTATAGAGCCCAGTGTACTGTGTGTACCTTCCTTTAATTCCTTTGTCAATGGGGATTTCCTTTCTGTTAACTACTTCGGATATTGGATGGCATCATGTAACCGGTAAATAGAAGCGGGCCAAGTTCTTCCATTAAATGGGTTATTGTGGAGCTCAGCACTGTACATGTACTGTTTGCTCTTTTTTTCATTTGGCCTTGTTATAACACTGTTACACTGTAGTAAATAGCACTTTTGGCTGGTTGCTGCCTCCCTTGAAATATTGTAATCTTAGGAATGAGCAAGTTCTTTTCTTACACAATAGTGAAAGCCTAGGTAGTTTTCTCAAAAAATATTTTTATGGTGTATACAAAATAGTAGAAATTCTATAAAAGATGCAAGCCATAGACATAACCAATGATGCCATTCCCTGTAAAGAGGTGCCAGCACATGTGGGGTATCTCTTCAATAAAGTCATTAAATATCATCAAAACTTAGTCAACTCTATGGGGCAGATTTATCAAGCAGTCTGAAAGTCAGAATATTTCCAGTTGCCCATGGCAACCAATCACAGCTCAGCTTTCATTTCACCAGTGCTCATGAATATTTTAAAGGGGAGCTGTGATTGGTTGCAATTGGGCAATTGGAAATATTCTGACTTTCAGACTGCTTGATAAATCTGCCCCAATATGTTCATTTGCCTCTCTGCATAATAACAAAATAAATTTTTATTCAGTCATAGGGAAATATGAAATGAGCTATTTTAGCAGTAACAGGACAACTCTAATAAAACGTGAAAAAGTTTTGCAGCAATTTACTACCTTACTGTTATAATCTTTACAGCCCAATTGATACATTGCGGGGGGTCATTTATCTTTATTTTTCTTTCTTTGTTGAGACTTTTTTTGGCGCATTGAAATTTTTTTGAGCTTTTTGGGGAAATTTTGAAATGACAACTGGACATTTGTTTATCATCTATAAGACACATTTATCTTAAGGAAAACTTGTAAAATGTAAAGAAGTGGCTTGAGACATTTGTGCAACATTTTTGAGACATTTGTAACAAATGTCTCAAAAGGAGATCTGATAAAAAAAAAAACACCCATTTATCACAAGGAAAAAGTAAAATTGATAAATTTCCAAAGAACCAGACAGAAAAAAACACCGGAAAAAACAGCCAAAACAAACAGAGATAAGATAGATGACCCCCTACATCAGTGATGGCAAACCTTTTAGAGATCGAGTGCCCAAACTACAACAAAGACCCACTTATTTATCGCAAAGTGCCAACATGGAAATGTAATTTGTGATTTATGCTCCCTTCTCTGTCACAGTTTTCATTGATAGCAGCACAGTGAGGACACCAATAAAGCAGAAAATAGTCCCAGGTAGAGCTATCACTTTAAAATAGCTCTGTGCACAGCAAGTCCTGGGCTGTCTGGGACTGCAGGAAGATACCTGGAGTCATCTCTGGTGAAGGCCTGAGTGCCCACAGAAAGGACTCTGAGTGCCACCTCTGGCACCAGTGCCATAGGTTAGCCATCACTGCCCTACATGGTACTCACTGACTCAACATGGCTGAATTCCCAAAAGAATGTCTATTGAGTAGCACTGTGCAGGGCATTGCAAAATCCCCAAATTTCCTATGCCATGCACAGTCCTATTCAGTGAAACATGCTAATGCAATGTTGGAACTAAACTGCCATGATGTCAATGAAAAACACATCAAAGAAGGCATTGAATGTGAGATGTGGAAATTGGCACTGATGATCTGATGACCATATTGTTAGTTTGTCATAATGCAGTTTCCATCACATTTCTTAAATTTAAAGGGACTCTATCACCAGATTTTAAAGGTTGGAGCACAGTCTCAGTGTCTAGATCTGCCGCAAGGAAACAACATCCAGCCTGGGTGTGTATCTGATGCATTTGTAGCATAAAATGCCAGTGATTCAAATTGAAGACTTCTGGGCACTGCTACATTTGTACTTTTTACTTTAATTAAAGGTACAATTGTAGCAGCACTGAGAAGGGGATTTTAATCACCAAGGCTTACCCTCCTTATAGGTAAATGAGGGAGTTTTAACATAAATGCTATAAAGGATATTTCATACTCTATCAGGCTGCTGATAGTCATATAAAAGCTGCTGACAGGTTCTCTTTCAGTTCAGTATAATTGACTAGATAAAATATCCAGTGAAACCGTCTGAAAGATTCATAGTGGTTTTGTGGTTGAGGCATAGTGAGGTAGGATGTCGAGTACTAGCTGGGCTGATTTCATTCATTAGAATGATTTGTTGTACTTATTCATACACAGCACTGGCACAAATGATGGCAGTGTCCAGAGAAATGGTGGCCATGACCATAGCTATATTATATTTCATTTTAACACTTTTTCTGACTTATTTCTGGTAGAGATATTATATAAATGGGTGAATAAATCTTAAGTAATAATAACCCAGCACAAAATAGGTAAATTAACCATATCATATCTCATGACATAAAACCTTTTTGCCTTCACTAGGCTTGTTTGCCTTCAAAACCACATTGTATGGCTTATGCCTGAAACTATTTAAAATATATAAAATATCAACCATTACACAAATATATTTAACTAAAATTGCATTATGTTTTCAGGAACAAATACTATATATAAAAATAAAACAATGCCCTCTACATGAAGCAATGTTTACACTTAACCATTAGGTCAGTATCCATGACAAGAGACCTGTCAGATTGCCAGGAGTTGTCACAATTTCACAGTTTTCTAATCCACATATGAACACATGGCTGCATAATCACCTCAATAATTAACTGGCTATAAATATTTTATATATAACCAAATAAAATAGATATAATATGGCTAAACCATGTATTATCTAAACAAACACACTCCATATCCATGAGAAAGAAAAAGATTATATCTAGCCTGCACTTCTCCATACCTTCTAATAACGCTACCATAAGTACAGAAACGTATCCCTATAAATATAGTATCCTGCACATTTTGGATCAGTGCTAACACATGTCAGTCTCAGAATGTGTTGTCTCACCTGTTCCTTTTCCTGTCCCCTACTGTGTCTGATTTTGTTCAGGTTAATAAAGGCACAGAACAGGTCACATGGTTGGTCATTATCCTCATTAGTTACCATAATAACTACGTTGTTAAAAAAAAAAAAATCTGCAGAGCTATGTAAATTGGTTGTGACGTGTTACATGCAGTATATGATTCCTCCTTCCATTACTTCAGGGTTTTACAAGAAACAGCCTAAAACCTGCCAGAATCACATTGTCTCAGCACATTCTTGAGAATAGCAAAATGTTTTGTTTCTAATAGTTAAAGTTTAACCATAAAGGTCTAATTCGTATAATCAAGGTTGATGGTTACCAGAAATCAAGTACAACTCAAATGCTACAACATTATTTTTGATGAATATAATGCAAGTATTTTTAGCTAAAAAGTATTTATGTGATCAATTTTATACTTTTCTATACTGTTATTTTGCATTGTTTGGCTTCTGCAGCTGCAATGAAGTACATTACATAGCATGTTGCAGAATGCCATGATCAGGAAATCCATCAGACTAGCTGATATCTCCTTCCCTAGCCTTGAGGAGTCTTACTTTGAAGGTCTTTTTTTTAGCTTAGAAGAGGGGCTAGCAATTGCGCCACCTGAAAGATTTGCAAGGTAATGCACTTTGTATCTTGTTATGGACTTAATAACACTGCAGTGGCCAAATGGTGCACCATTCATAATTAACAGAAGTGTTCTTCAGGCCAGAAATACATGTGTTGTATTAAAAAGTTTGTCTGGGATTAGAAAAATATAAAGGTTATGCTTACCTCCTCCATCGCTCCTGTTGTCCTGCACCATTGTGACCTTGTTTGTTTACGGAGGCAGGCGTTCTCCAGTCTGACTACTAGAAGGCACTGAAGGCTGGCTGGCCGGGAAACAGGATCGACTGAGGTAATAAGCTGCCTGAATGCCGGTTATCTGGACAACCCCTTTAAGTAAAAATAATGTCTGTTGAAATGTGCAACATGATATGACTTGAGACAATGTAAGGGTCTTTATGAGCAGAAGGAGAAATAGGCCGTAAATGTCTAAAATGTTCCTAATATAGATAAACAGCATAAACTGCATCTGGTAACAATGGGAAGTGCTATTTCACCTGGAGGGTCAAAGCCATCATGACAGAATATAACTGAGGGCATCTGTATGTCATTACCTCCTGGGGATTCTCCCAGCTCTGAGGGGCAGCAAAATCTTACATGAACTTTCTTGTCCAGCAAGTTGGTTTAATTACCTAAGAACATATATCTCTGGAGTAAAAGATGCCACCCATTGACCTCTACACTATCGTCCGATGGGCTAGGCAATTGTGGAGGTATAGGGATGGGCAAAGTGTTGGCTATGCGCGTGAGTGTGTCCGGTTTATGCAAGATTGTATGTAGATCATAAGTTAGGCACCTCCTTACCTATCCTCTATCGGTACATTTCCTTTGTCTCGGTTCCTTAGTTTACCTTTAATGTATATTGTAGTATACAATGTACCCTGCAGTGTACCCATAACAAATACTCTTTTAAATATCCATTCGCTATTGTTCTTAATTTAATATTAACTGACACCCCAAAGCTGAGCAGATTCTACAATGCCCCAAACACCTTGAAAATAATGCCCCATGTGGTAGTCAGCAACTTTGAAAGCAAGTTATAGGGAGACTATTTTTTTTCTTTTCATTGGGCTGTGTAGCAATAAGCAATAACAATAAATGGAATAACTCCAGAAGAGGAAAAAAAACAGATTTCTATTTGTATCCACATTAGTTACATATAACACTACTCCACAGAATAAAACTACACAACTGGCAATGAATATACAACCTATATTTTTAAAAAACAGACATTGACCACAATTCAATAAAAATTTACATCAAATTTTATTAAATAATTTAAACCAAGAAACAGACATGTATATAATAATATACACTATAATGGAGGGACATACAACAACATTGGGGCAGGGCTAGCGTCAAAAACAGTCACCGTACCTCCTATTTATGTACCATGGTGTGCTATTAACAAATATTAGTTAATAGTGGGTGCTATTTTTCAAGGTCACACCTATAATACGATATTTTAGATATAGCATCACAAACTGTAGTAAAGTGCTCAGTGCATATCATGAGTAAATATTTAATATAGCATCAGAAAGTGTAGTAATGTATTTAATGCATTACCACCTATAATAAGAGACACAATCTAACCATAGGTATAGATTAGAGATGAGCGAACACTAAAATGCTCGGGTACTCGTTATTCGAGACGAACTTTTCCCGATGCTCGAGTGCTCGTCTCGAATAACGAACCCCATTGAAGTCAATGGGAGACTCGAGCATTTTTCAAGGGGACCAAGGCTCTGCACAGGGAAGCTTGGCCAAACACCTGGGAACCTCAGAAAAGGATGGAAACACCACGGAAATGGACAGGAAACAGCAGGGGCAGCATGCATGGATGCCTCTGAGGCTGCTTAATCGCACCATTATGCCAAAATTATGGGCAACAGCATGGCCATGACAGAGTGACAGAATGAAGCTAGATAGCATCTAAAACATGCAATAATTGACCCTGACACTATAGGGGACGGCATGCAGAGGCAGCGTCAGCAGGCTAGAGAGTGTCATGGCGACATACCCTAAATGGACTCAGGCTTCAAACCAATGGGTGGCAGAAGGAACCAAAGGAGTGAGCAAGAAGCGCTCAAATAATATCGGTACATGATAAAAGTTTCCAGTATTTTGTGGATTACACAGCAGGGTGGCGACAAAGTTAACATGGAAGCCATGAAAACAACCCAAATTCTGCCTGACACAGCTCGTTTGATAAGGGGACATGTATGAGGGCAGAACTATAGTAGATTAAAGGTGCTGCAGTTAAAAAACTATGTTAGTTGGATCTTGGCATGGAGCTGGCGCTCCGCTGCCAGACGAGCTTTCGCCAATCCAAGCCCCTGTCTCTAGGCTACTCCCCAAACAGCACTTTTGTATAAGATCAAGTGTAGTAGCGTTCTTATAAGTTTAGGATATGCCGGGTGAGGGGAATGTAAACAGATGCGCAAGAAGCGCATGATGCGCATGGAGCTGGCGCTCCGCTGCCAGGCGAGCTTTCGCAAATCCAAGCCCCTGTCTCTAGGCTACTCCCCAAACAGCACTTTTGTATAAGATCAAGTGTAGTAGCGTTCTTATAAGTTTAGGATATGGCGGGTGAGGGGAATGTAAACAGATGCGCAAGAAGCGCTGAAATAATATCCCTAAATGGTAAAAGTTTGCAAGTATATTTTGTGGATTACACAGCAGGGTGGCGACAAAGTTAACAACTTTGATGTGGAATGCCCTGTAATAGCTCTTGGGCGGTGTGCCTTTTATCGCCTAGGCTCAGCAGTTTCAGCACCGCCTGCTGTCGCTTAGCGACGGCACTGCTGCTGTGCCTAGAGCTACCGACTGATGGCGCCATGCCCACGGATGGTAATTCGGAGGAGGAGGAGGTGGAGGAGGGGTGGGAGGAGGTATAGTAGGCCTTTGAGACCTGGACCGAGGTAGGCCCCGCAATTCTCTGCGTCGGCAGTATATGACCAGCCCCAGGGTCAGACTCGGTCCCAGCCTGCACCAAGTTAAGTGTAGTAGCGTTCTTATAAGTTTGGGATATGGCGGGTTAGGGGAATGTAAACAGATGCGCAAGAAGCGCATGATGCGCATGGAGCTGGCGTTCCGCTGCCAGGCGAGCTTTCGCCAATCCAAGCCCCTGTCTCTAGGCTACTCCCCAAACAGCACTTCTAAGAACCTTTTGTATAAGATCAAGTGTAGTAGCGTTCTTATAAGTTTAGGATATGCCGGGTGAGGGGAATGTAAACAGATGCGCAAGAAGCGCTAAAATAATATCCCTAAATGGTAAAAGTTTGCCAGTATATTTTGTGGATAACACAGCAGGGTGGCGACAAAGTTAACAACTTTGATGTGGAATCCATGAAAACAACCCAAATTTCTGCCTGACACACCTCGTTTGATAAAGGGACGATGTATGGAGGCAGCTATATGGACGACTTGGGACAGGGGTAGCCATGGAAAGACAAGTGTGGAGGCCGCTATATGGAGACAATTTAATTTGGATAGTGCCTGTATGTGGCAGTCCCAAACATTTTTCAAACCAGAGGAGCAGGTAGGTGGCCCTCCAGTAAAATGGGATAGATTGAGTGCCTGTATGTGGCAGTCCCAAAAATGTTTCAAACCAGAGGAGCAGGGTAGGTGGCCCTCCAGAAAATGGAATAGATTGAGTGCCTGTATGTGGCAGTCCCAAAAATTGTTCAAACCAGAGGAGCAGGTAGGTGGCCCTGCAGTAAATGGAATAGATTGAGTGCCTGTATGTGCAGTCCCAAAAATTGTTCAAACCAGAGGAGCAGGTAGGTGGCCCTGCAGTAAAATGGAATAGATTGAGTGCCTGTATGTGGCAGTCCCAAAAATGTTTCAAACCAGAGGAGCAGGTAGGTGGCCCTGCAGTAAATGGAATAGATTGAGTGCCTGTATGGCAGTCCCAAAATGTTCAAACCAGAGGAGCAGGTAGGTGGCCCTGCAGTAAATGGAATGATAGATTGAGTGCCTGTATGTGGCAGTCCCAAAAAGTTTCAAACCAGAGGAGCAGGTAGGTGGCCCTCCAGTAAAATGGAATAGATTGAGTGCCTGTATGTGGCAGTCCCAAAAATTGTTCAAACCAGAGGAGAGGTAGGTGGCCTGCAGTAAAATGGAATAGATTGAGTGCCTGTATGTGGAGTCCCAAAATTGTTTCAAACCAGAGAGCAGGTAGGTGGCCCTGCAGTAAAATGGAATAGATTGAGTGCCCTGATGTGGCAGTCCCAAAAATTGTTCAAACCAGAGGAGAGGTAGGTGGCCCTGCAGTAAAATGGAATAGATTGAGTGCCTGTATGTGGCAGTCCCAAAAATTGTTCAAACCAGAGAGCAGGTAGGTGGCCTGCAGTAAAATGGAATAGAATTGAGTGCCTGTAGTGGGAGTCCCAAAAATTGTTCAAACCAGAGGAGCAGGTAGGTGGCCCTGCAGTAAAAGGAATAGATTGAGTGCCTGATTGTGGCAGTCCCAAAAATGTTTCAAACCAGAGGAGCAGGTAGGTGGCCCTGCAGTAAAATGGATAGATTGAGTGCCTGTATGTGGCACTCACAAAATTGTTTCAAACAGAGGACCGGGTAGGTGGCCTCCAGAAAAAATTAAATGCATGAAGTACTATAGCAAGAGCCAGTGGGCCCTGTCAAAAATAGCCAGTTTCCTCTGCTTTACTGTACAAAGAGGAGGAGAAGGAGGGAAAATGAGGAGGAGGAGGAGGAGTGGATCAATTATCAGGTTGAGCTTCCTTCACCTGGTGGAGAGATTGGAAATTCTGAGAAACCAGCCTTTATTCATTTAATAAGAGCCGTCAGCGCTGTCAGTCGACAGGCGTGTAAGCTTATCGGTGTTGATGATGCCACCAGCTGCACTGAAAAACCCGCGGACAAGACGCTAGCGCAGGGCAGGCAAGAACCTCCAAGGGTGTAGAGCGCCAGTTCGTGCCACATGTCCAGCTTTGAAACCCAGTAGTTGTAGGGAGCTGTGTGATCATTTAGGACGATGGTAGGTCAGCTACTACTCCCTCACCATCTTTCTGTAAAGATCAGCCCTACTCTGCCGAGACTGGGGACAGGTGACAGTGTCTGCTGGGGTGACATAAAGCTGGCAAAACCTGTAAAGCGTACCCTTGCCAGTGCTGGACAACGGCTGCTCGCCTACTCTCCCTCGCTACTTGTCCCGCAGAACTACGCACTCTGCGCGAGCGCTGTCAGAAGGGAAATACTGTTTCAGCTTGTGCACCAGGGCCTGCTGGTATTCATGCATTCTCACACTCCTTTCCTCTCCAGGGATGAGAGTGGGAAGATTGCTTGTACCGTGGGTCCAGGAGAGTGAAACACACAGTAATCGTGCTGGAATAAATTCTTTTAAGCGAGGCTCACGGGATAGGCGCCTAGCATGAAATCTGTACTGCCATAGCGCCAGAGGTACCAACGCGTAAGAATTCATCCCTCACTGGCCTGACTGTCCATTTCCTCCTCCTCCAACTCCTCCAACTCCTCTTCTTCTGCCCATACACGCTGAAAAGTGAAGGACTCAACAATGGTCCCCTCTGTGTCTCGCACACATTCTCCTCTTCCTCTCATCCTCCTCCACCTCCACCTCCTCCGATATGCGCTGAGAAACAGATCTCAGGGTGCTTTGGCTATCAAAAGGGAATATTCTTCCCCCGTCTCTTGTGACGAGCGCAAAGCTTCCGACTTCATGCTGACCAGAGAGTTTTCACAGGCCAAGCAGCGGGATGGTGATGGCTGATGGCAGCGCATCGCCACTGACCATCGTGTTGACTCCTCAAAGTTACTCAGCACTGACAGATATCAGACATCCACGTCCACTCCTCATTGTAGACTTGAGGAAGCTGACTGACCGACTACCAGTTCTCGGTGGAAGGGACATCTGGCAGTCTACAATCGCTCTGCGCTGCTGGTAAACTCTGGATAACATGGTCAGTGTTGAATTCCACCTCGTGGGCACGTCGCACACATCGGTGAGCGGGCAGTTGGAGGCGGCGCTGCGCTGCCCTGGAGTGCAGCATCTGGGCTGGACTTCCTGAAATGCGCACAGAGCGGCGCACCTTCGTTAGCAAATCAGACAGATAGGTTGGTATGTCTTGAGGAAACGCTGCACTATCAGATTTAACACATGGGCCAGGCATGGCACGTGTCACTCTGCCGAGTTGCAGAGCCGCCACCAGTTACGGCCGTTGTCACAAACAAACCATTCCCGGCTTGAGGTTCAGGCGGTGCCAGCCACAGATCAGTCTGCGCCGTGATGCCCTGTAATAGCTCTTGGGCGTGTGCTTTTGTCGCCTAGGCTCAGCAGTTTGAGCACCGCCTGCTGTCGCTTTAGCGACGGCACTGCTGCGTGCCTAGAGCTACCGACTGATGGCGCCGTGCCCACGGAGGTAGTTCGGAGGAGGGGTGGGGGGTGAGAGGGTGGGAGGAGGAGGAGGCACATAGTAGGCCTGAAACACCTGGACCGAGGTATGGCCCCGCAATCCTCGGCGTCGGCAGTATATGAGCAGCCCCAGGGTCAGACTCGGTCCCAGCCTCCACAAGTTAACCCAATGTGCCGTCAGCGATATATAGTGGCCCTGCCGGCAGCACTCGTCCAGTGTCCGTGGTCAGGTGGACCTTGTCAGAAACGGCGTTGGTCAGGGCACGGATGATGTTGTCTGACAACGTGCTGGTGCGGGCTGGACGGCAACATCGGGAAAAGTATGGCGGCTTGGGGACCGAATACCGAGGGGCGGCCCGCCGCCATGAGTTGCGAAAGGCCTCGGTCTCTACTAGCCTATAGGCAGCATCTCCAGGCTAAGCAATCTGGAGATGTGCACATTAAGGGCTTGGGCGTGCGGTGGGTTGCCTACTATATTTGCGTTTCGCTCCAGCGTCTGGGGTATGGAGAGCTGAACGCTGGTGGATGCTGTGGAGGATCGTGGAGGCGACGATGGGTTTTGTGCCAGGGTCCTGCGGCTGCAGGCTGCCGGATGGTCCGGCGGAGGTGAACGGGCTGTTGCCACTGAGTGGGTGTGCTTAGCATTCATATGCCTGCGCATACTGGTGGTAGTTAAGCTAGTAGTGGTGGAACCCCTGCTGAGCCTGGTTGGCAAATGTTGCACACCACAGTCCGCCGTTCATCTCGGTGTTTCCTTAAAGAAACCTCCACACTTCTGAAGATCAGCCTCGCCGCAAGAGCCCTCACCACGGAGCTTCACTAGTTGACAGTGGCGCTGATGCACCCAGCTCTGGCCCTGCCTCTCCCGTCTGGCCCCACCATGCCTCTTCCAACCTGTTCAGGGTCAGAGGACTCTCCTCCGCTCAGAAACACTGTGTTCACCCGCCTCTCAACCCAGCTTGGGTCTGTCACCTCATATCCTCCGATCCCTCAGTTGCTCCCCCCCGTCGGACTTCCTGCCCTGACAACAATTCCCCACTGTCGACACACCGGTCTCCTCATCGTCGGGACACCTTACACACTTCACTACGTCAGAAGGTCATCATTCACCCACAGACTGTGACTGGTGGAAAACCTGGGCATCGGAAAATTGCTCAGCAGCAAACGGACAAGTGGTTTGTGACTGTGGGAAGGAGTCCAGAAAACAGTTCCTCAGAGTATGCGGTTCAAATGCCAAATTTTCCTGGGGGGCGACAGCTGGGGGGGAGGAGGCTGAGTGCAGGAGTGGAGGAAGTGGCGATTTCGGTGACATGGGTGGACTGCGTGGAAGACTGACTGGTGGTGGACAAATTGCTCGAAGCATTGTCGCAATCCACGACATCACCTGTTCGCCACTGGTTGGCCTCAACAGTGCTCTAACACGAGTCCCAGTACTTTCAGACATGAACCTAGGGAGTGTAGCTCTGCGGCGTTCCTGCTCCCTCATCAGCATGGTGGTGTCTCACCGCCCAGCCCACGGCCTCTGACCCCTGCAGTAGTTGGACGCCCACGTCCCCGCCCCCGTCCTCTACCCCTAGCCCTCGGGTTAAACATTTTAAATAGAGAGTTATAACTTTATTTTTTTTTTTTATTTTTTTTGGTTGTTTTTTTGTGTTTTTTTTTTTTTTTTTTTTTGTGTTTTGTTTTTTTTTTGAGTTTTTAAACCAAAACAATGCTATCCTATTGCTATGGCTATTTTCTAGCCAGTATCAAAGCACACTACTATGCCAGATGAGATGACACTGAGTTATTGGCTAATAGAAATCCAACCCCTACTGAATTTTGCCACTTCGGCCTTTGCTATGGATATGTGCGCCACTAAGCGAGAACACAACGCGTCGCAAGTCTCACTACAAATTGCTCAGAATTGGCAAGTAATGCAGCCGCAGAAACTACAGCCACCAGCAGATCAACCAGAAATCAAATATATAGAACGCTACTGTAGGCTTCAAGAAGCTGTTTGTATTCTCCTATGGCTATTTTCTAGCCAAGTTCAAAGGAAGCATACTATGCCAGATGAATGGACACTGAGTTATTGCTAATAGAAATCCAACCCCTACTTGAATTTTGCCATTTGGCCTTTGCTAGGTATGTGCGCCACTAAGCGCAGAACACAGCGGTCGCAAGTCTCACTACAAATTGCTCAAATTGGCAAGTACATGCACTGCAGAAACTACAGCCACCAGCAGATCAACCAGAAATCAAATATATAGAACGCTACTGTAGGCTTCAAGAAGCTGTTTGTATTCTCCTATGGCTATTTTCTAGCCAAGTATCAAAGGAGGAAGCACAGTACTATGCCAGATGAGATGACACTGAGTTATTGGCTAATAGAAATCCAACCCCTACTGAATTTTGCCACTTCGGCCTTTGCTATGGATATGTGCGCCACTAAGCGCAGAACACAGCGGTCGCAAGTCTCACTACAAATTGCTCAGAATTGGCAAGTACATGCACTGCAGAAACTACAGCCACCAGCAGATCAACCAGAAAAACAAATATATAGAAACGCTACTGTAGGCTTCAAGAAGCTGTTTGTATTCTCCTATGGCTATTTCTAGCAAGTATCAAAGGAAGCACAGTACTATGCCAGATGAGATGACACTGAGTTATTGGCTAATAGAAATCCAACCCCTACTGAATTTTGCCACTTCGGCCTTTGCTATGGATATGTGCGCCACTAAGCGCAGAACACAGCGGTCGCAAGTCTCACTACAAATTGCTCAGAATTGGCAGTAATGCACTGCAGAAACTACAGCCACCAGCAGATCAACCAGAAATCAAATATATAGAACGCTACTGTAGGCTTCAGAAGCTGTTTGTATTCTCCTAGGCTATTTTCTAGCCAAGTATCAAAGGAAGCACAGTACTAGCCAGATGAGATGACACTGAGTTATTGCCTATAGAAATCCACCCCTACTGAATTTTGCCACTTCGGCCTTTGCTATGGATATGTGCCCACTAAGCGCAGAACACAGCGGTCGCAAGTCTCACTACAAATTGCTCAGAATTGGCAAGTACATGCACTGCAAGAAACACAGCCACCAGCAGATCAACCAGAAATCAAATATATAGAACGCTACTGTAGGCTTCAAGAAGCTGTTTGTATTCTCCTATGGCTATTTTCTAGCCAAGTATCAAAGGAAGCACAGTACTATGCCAGATGAGATGACACTGAGTTATGCCTAATAGAAATCCAACCCCTACGAATTTTGCCACTTGGCCTTTGCTATGGATATGTGCGCCACTAAGGCAGAACACAAGCCGGTCGCAAGTCTCACTACACAATTGCTCAGAATTGGCAAGTAAATGCACTGCCGAAACTACAGCCACCAGCAGAATCAACCAGAAATCAATATATAGAACGCTACTGTAGGCTTCAAGAAGCTGTTTGTATTCTCCTATGGCTATTTTCTAGCCAAGTATCAAAGGAAGCACAGTACTATGCCAGATGAGATGACACTGAGTATTGCCTAATAGAAATCAACCCCTACTGAATTTTGCCACTTCGGCCTTTGCTATGGATATGTGCGCCACTAAGCGCAGAACACAGCGGTCGCAAGTCTCACTACAAATGCTCAGAATTGCAGTACATGCACGCAGAAACTACAGCCACCAGCAGATCAACCAGAAATCAAATATATAGAACGCTATGTAGGCTTCAAGAAGCTGTTTGTATTCTCCTATGGCTATTTTCTTAGCAAGTATCAAAGGAAGCACAGTACTATGCCAGAGAGATGGACACTGAGTTATGCCTAATGAAATCCAACCCCTACTGAATTTGCCACTTCGGCCTTTGCTATGGATATGTGCGCCACTAAGCGCAGAACACAGCGGTCGCAAGTCTCACTACAAATGCTCAGAATTGGCAAGTACATGCACTGCAGAAACTACAGCACACCAGCAGATCAACCAGAAATCAAATATATGAACGCTACTGTAGGCTTCAAGAAGCTGTTGTTATTCTCCTATGGCTATTTTCTAGCCAAGTATCAAAGGAAGCACACTACTTGCCAGATGAGATGACACTGAGTTATTGCCTATAGAAATCCAACCCCTACTGAATGTTCCCACTGGTCTTTGCTATGGATATGTGTGCCACTAAGAGCTAAACACAACGGTAGCAAGTCCCCCTGCTAATCCTCACAAAATGGTAAAAAGATGCAAATTAAAAATAAAAAAAGTAGAACGTTATGTAGCCCTAGAAGGGCTGTTGGGTTCTTTGAGAAGAACACTCCTGCTAACAGTAAGCTAATAGAAAACCCTAACGTTTCCCTGACCAGCAGCAGCTCTCTCCCTAGCGGCATCCAGAGACAGAATGATCGAGCAGCGCGGCCAGCGGCTAGTCTATCAGGGTCACCTGATCTGGCCAGCCAACCAATGCTATCGACGTGTAGGGTACCACGTCATGCTGGGTGGAGTGGCAGAGTCTCCTGGCTTGTGATTGGCTCTGTTCTGGACGCCAAAAAGCAAAACGGGGGAGCTGCCATTTTCTCGAGGGGCGAAGTATTCGTTCCGAAGTAACGAGCAGTTTCGAGTACCCTAATGCTCGACCGAGCATCAAGCTCGGACGAGCATGTTCGCTCATCTCTAGTATAGATATAACATAAAAACTATAGTAAATCGCTGATTAACTGTTTGGTGCCAACTAAACACAAGGTACAGAGCCAGAAGCAGTTGAAGCCACGTCTCTATAGCACCCAGAAGCTATAACCCCATTCAACTAATGATGGTTTATCCCAAGGATAAGTTTGGAATGGTAATACCGAACCAACAACTATAAACTAAAATTTTTTTTATTATTTACCATGAATGTGGATGTATTTTTGATACTCTGTTGTATATTTAAAGAATAAAATAATTTTTGATTGTTTTATGAATTTTTTAATCTTAATAAGTTATCCACACCATTCTTGTATGTTATTTCAAAATGTGAATTTTTGAGTGTCAGTAATACTTTACCTGGGTTTTTACCTGGGGGCTGTCTTCTGCAGTTAAAAACTGGAAAATCAAGCATCACTTTATGGTTTGCCATCTTTTTTTGTTTAGATGGCATATTTGTGTACTACTTAGGCCAAGGCCCACCCGTAAGGTTTGTTCTGGAGTCCCACTGCGCAAATTCTATCAATAACCATATCACAAAATACTGAAAATGTGCCTAACCTTTTTCTCTGTAGTAGCCTACTGCCAAGCCATTGTCTCTGACCTGTGGCCTGGTAAGGGAGTATAGTGATTGGCTTCTTAATTGTATGTCTTATGCATGTACAGCAAGTAACTATAAACTGCGTTAGTTATTAAATAATATCCTGTTTATTATATAGATGCTTAGGTTTGTTAATATGTTGTACACTGACCCTGTAGTGTAGTATGTGTACTGTGCCATTCACTACTCATGCACGAGATGTGGCCCACTCTGCATCAAGCTCTTTGGATGAACAAATTTAAGCCTGCATAAAGAAGTCACACTAGAGTGCTCTTTCATTTTTACGGTTTTGTTCTTTGAAATTTTTTATCGTTTTAAATGATTGATTCCCCCCCAATCACAGAGCTGCTCTTTCAAATGTTTTGCATATGTTTTCAGTAATTGATCTTTATAAGGAAACTATTAATAAATCATGAGGTTTATACAGAAGAACTATTAATAAATCATGAGGTTTATACAGAAGGCCATGGTGTAGCAACATGGGTGTGATTCTGATGAGGAAATAGCATAACATGTAAAATCCTTTCTATAAAGATAGCTGGTAATAGCTGTGATAGAGAGAAAATGATTGCACAGGTAAGTTTATAAGCAAGGTGTTACATGAACCATGACCTATTTTTCTTACCCAGGTTCTTATGTTTTTACATATTTTATTGTAGCGGGCTCCGAAGTTATTGAACACACTAGCAATTTTCAATGTACCGTTAATACATTTCTTGAGGTGCTATTGACATGAAATTCTTACCAGATGCCGATAACAACCCATCCAATCCACATTGCAAAATAAATCACACCATAGAAGTCCATAAATTAGGTTATGCACAATCATGAGAAAGGAAATCGAGAGAATGCATTGAACACGCTTACTGAAATGTATTGTATTTGTATAAAAGCCTTTGTTGCTGATGACAGCTTCAAGACCTTCTTTGCGGAGAAACTAGTCACGTGCTCAGGTGTGATTTTGGCTCATTCTTCCACACAATACTCTTCAAACCCTGAGGGTTCTATGGGCTCTTTCTATGAACTCTGAGCCTTGGTTTTTTCCATAGATTTTTTATAAGTTTATGGTCAACTGATTGGCAGTGTCATTCCAACAGCTTTATTTTCTTCGTAATCGGTTGAGAGTTGCCTTGGCTGTGTGTTTGGAATAATTGTCTTGTTTACACACTTATTTACACACGTAGTCACACTTATTTCATTTTTATCATCCTGGTACTTGGTTCTTTTATCAAGTATCTTTTACATCTGTCCATTCATTGTTTCTACATGAATACAGGTTTGTTTTTGTTGCAAGGAATGTACCTGCTGATTACAGAACTGTCTAAAGCTCTCCACAGGTGGTACTTGGCTCTCAAAGATAAGATAATTCTTTATTAGTCCCACAGTGGGGAAATAACAACTCTTGAAATCATTCCTTTCACTCCTCTGTCTGAAATCTTGCAAGAAACATCTAATCATGGCTGGTGAAATGATGTTCTTTCCACCTCTGGATTATGCTCACTGAAGCCTTATGTAGTTTAGAAATTCTTCTGTAACAAATGTCATTAATATGTTTTAAAACAAGTTGCAAGGGTTTTGAGGTATTACCCATAGTGAGGTGTTTTTGTAGCACCTTGGTAATGAGACATCTTTTTCAGGCAATCAGTAGAGCCTGCTGAAATAATTGCATTATAATTACTAATACACTTCAGCTGGTGACATGACTTTCCCTGGATTTTTGCTCCTTTCTTTCTTCAATTGTTCAATACATGTCATTTTTTCATTATTATATGACAAAACAATTAATGTCCCAATGAAATAGAGGTGTGAAGGGCTGAATTAATTATTATGAATGAAAACCTGCATTAGGAAGCAGTAATTCCCTATATTTGACATAATCTCCTTTAAAACATTGCTTTTATTAGTGTCATTCACATCAGAGAAAACTGAAAAAATATTATGCATACAAGGCACAGAGGCCAAAGTGAATGTACTGTAGGGAATACTCATTTTTGAACATGTTATTTAATGGCACTAACCTTTGTGTTTCTTAGGCTAGTGAAGTGGGGCTTTTACAAGTGAAGATGTAAGATTCTTATTAAATTATATTATTATTGTCACGGCGAGGACGCCGCCGCCTCGTCACGTGACGTGGGGTGCAACTGTACGGGTTAATTTAGCCTACTCAAACTTGCGCTCACCTTTCACTCAAATTGAGCACAAATCACACCTCATACAGCTCTAGCACTCCAGATATGATCCGCTGCCACCACTTATTGCATTTATACTGGGACCAATAAGTATCCCACTCTACATCAACTCTTGCTCTCAAGCAGTCACCTTGTCACACCACTAGACATGCACACTCAGCACTCTAGCAGTCATACAGCTAACCACACTTTACAAGGCTATGAGGTTGCAGAGCATACAGGGACCAAAATTAAAGTGAAAAGCTTTAATTACAAAAGTTGTTCAGTGCATAAAAAAAAGATGTTAAAAAAAAAAACACCACAGAATAAAATGACACACAACACGGCAAAACAGTTCTAAAATAAAAAGGGAGAAGAATAACAGAAACTTACAACTTAAAGTAAATCCTGATTCCCTGGAGGTGGGAGAAATAAGGAACACAGTCAGCTTGTCAAGCAGCCCCCAAAAATGTGAACACCAATTCCTGGATTTCATATTGTTTTATTTCTTCTCAGTTTGGTTCAGGTTTCAGAACCTCCCATTCATTAATTAGTCCAGAGGGTCATTCAGGATTGGGCAAAGTGTTAATGAGGGGGGGGAGAGTCCAGAAATATTTAACAGTTCTTTGTTTCCAAATCCCTAGATGCAGGGGTGGGGGTAGGTGCAGAGGAGAGGTGACCAAATGGCCTTTGCAGTCACCACAGAACATTCTGCAGGTCAGAGTTTATCCGGTTGTAAGGATCTCCAGGATGTTGTAAACGAGGCCTGGATGCTTCAATAGGTGCCATATATTTCAACAAAGTTTGTAATTACCCTATAGATAAACCAATCTTATACATTCACAATTAATATCTCCTTGACAATTATAAATTATAATTATATCAAAAGAGATGAATGCACAGAATCATATAAGATATCATATACAAAGCAAAAATATACAGGTGGTCCCCTACTTAAGAACACCTGACTTACAGACGACCACTAGTTACAAACGGACCTATGGATATTGGTAATTTACTGTATTTTAGCTTTAGACTGCAATAAACAGCTATAACAGTTATCAGAGGTGTCTTCAATTAAGCTTAAGTGTTAATCCTGGTTCTAATGACAATCCAACATTTTTAAAATCCAATTGTCACAGAGGCCACAACAATTCTGTCTGGGGTTACAATTATAAAGTATACGGTTCCGACATACATACAGATTCAACTTAAGATCAAACCTACAGAACCTATCTTGTACGTAACCCTGGTAATGCCCGTAGTGAAAAACAGAAAGATGGCAAAATATGCGCCAGTTTTCTGTCTGACTTTGCACTGAATAGAATGTTAAACAGTTATAATACATGCACTAGTTATGTACCGTGGCTGCACTGTCTGACAAGACAGAAAAGATGTGCACCTAAAGGGACGTGTTAGTGCTTATTTGGAGTTTGGGACACATTTATTACTGACACAATTCTGTCTGCACCACAATTCTGCCACATGAACAAAGTGCACCATAAGAAAATAGTCCACACTTCCAGAGCCAGTTTTGATGAATCTGAGACACTCTGCACACAGGCAAACTGCATATAGTACATACTGCACTAGTTTTGATAAAAGTGGTTCATAATCTGCAGACAAAGGTAAAGTACTAATTAAAAAAGAAAACATTAAACCACATGTAAACCATTTTTATAACCATTGCTGTAAATGTCTTCTTGTAAATCAAGATTGCTGACACCAACTCTACAAATTCCCTTTTATAATAGAATTGTCTAAAGCAAAACTATGTGATACATCAGCTAAAATGTTCAAATGGACTCACTTTCCCCAAGGATGCCACCACATATGTGCAAGTACTCATGTACACATCTTGTATGGAGTAACATACCGTCCTTCCACTTACATATTGTGGTACCTTTTGACATTGTAATTTGTAGTTGTGTTTAGCTACAAAGGTTATCTGAAACCAGAAAGGAACCTTATCATCTATTTCATTCAGAGCGAACAGTATTTTCTGCAAAAGTATTTAGGAACAAAAATAAAATCTTTCCATGCATTTAACCCTTTAGATGCTTCTGACCTTTTTTCACATCTAATGAGTATTAGAGGAAGTTAGATATTAGTACCCTGAAAATGCAGTTGTGCCTTGCCTGTGTATTTAAAGGGGTTTCCCCATTTAGACTATTTTTGACATATCCATATGATTTGTCCTAAAATCTATGATAGATGTAGGTCCTGCCTCTGGGACCCGCACCTATCTTGAGAAAGATTGTCGACTGTCCCACTCACCATTAACTACAAGCTAGGATCAATGGAGAGTCTGCCCTGACCCATTCACTTGTTCAGGCATTTTCCAATCAACTCTCAGCACCTATTGTATAATCTCAGCTACAAAATATACAGTTCTGACTGGCCGGGCACTGGGAGACAAGGCTACATGTCCCAGTAGCCTCTGCAATTAATTTAAATATTACTAAAATAAAGCTTTTAACAAGTTAGGTTGAGTTTCAGTATTATTACATATACATAATTAGAATTATAAAGAGATCAGAACCTTACAAAAATTCTTGTGCATCTGGCACCGATTAATAAGACATTGGTGATGGTATTAAATCCTTTCTCTACCACTGTACATACCCCTTACTTCTGCACTTGTTTTGCACCTTAATAACCAAGCTATTTGTCTGTTTTTTCATTAATGCCTCCTAGAACTATAACTTTTTTCTGTAACTATAGCTCTGGGGTCTTGTTTTTTGGAAGGACAAATTGTATGTGGTGCTGACTCTTCTTAAATACATCTGCAAAAAGTTTTCACATAAAATAACCTGCAAAGTCTAACAGAAAACTGGTGCAAGGTCCTTAGTAAATGTGCCCCTATGTGACAAGTAGTGTACATTTTCTAACAGCTCTGCTATATAATGTGACTCCCCATTGACATTCTGGGGCACATGTATTAAAGGCTTTTGTGCCGCTTTTTTGTCAGACTGTGCACCTTCTTGTAGGCTAAAACAGCTTGCATAGGTATTTAAGAATTGTCTGTGCTGCTATTGTGTTGCATGTGTCCATTTTGTGGCGGAGCTGCCCTGGCCTCCACGCAACACAAATTAGGGGGTGTGCCGTCTGTCGGTCCGACCGATTTGACTTGCAAATTGTGTCGCACGCCCTATGTTAAAGGTGCACCACAAAAAAGATGGTGAACTCTTTAGGGCCAGTGCTGGGAAGCGATTGATTCATGATTTCTGGTGCACAATCTTAGTGAATCGCAGCACGAAGCATTATACATGGAAATAGCACAATTGGTGCATTTTCTGAATGTCTAAGTAGATGTTCCCCTCTGTCTGTCTTGCTAGAGACATAGATTTTAGGGGGTAACAACTGAAGAAGGACAATCAGAGCCAATGTGGAGATGGATATAATACTAATTTTTATGTTCTCTTAGTTAGAAAAAGTTTGTTAAAAAGTTAGTGACCATTTAACTTCTTTAGGCATTACAATTTTTCACTGCAGAATTGAAAAAGAAGTCCATTACAATAAACCTTATTTACATTGAAGCAAACTATAGACTAGGTCAGTGATGGCGAACCTTTTATAGACCGAGTGCCCAAACTACAACCATCACTTATTTAATCTGATGTGCCATTTTAAGCAGTAACGTATTGCTACCTGTTCTTCCACTTCTTTAATTGTATCGGCCGCCTGAGGCCACCAATACAGTTGAAAGAAAGTGGGCAAATTCAGACTCTCATTATAGCTTCTCTCCAGGGTCTCTCTGTAGAGGAAGAATGGTGGGTCCAGCAGGAAGACCTCCAAAGATAATGCACTTCTTTCAACACCTTCTCAATTTTCAAGCAGTTTTAAACATCCAATGAAGTGTCGCTGTAAAATAGTGCTGAGCGCAGCATCTCATAAATTGCCTAGGACTGCAGGAAGATTAAATGGATTTGTTTCTGTCTGGTGAACTCAGTCCTGGGATGATGGCCTGAGTGCCCACAGAAAGGGCTCTGAGTGCCACCTCTGGCACTAGTGCCATAGGTTCGCCATCACTAGACTAGGTAATACGTGTGCTACTGATGCATCATAGACAGTTGCCTAGAATAGAAATGACTGTAAATTATCATAAAGTTGTGATATTTTGGTAACTGTACAAATTCACTGGGGCTCATTTACTAAGGGCTCCGCGGCTGCACTTTCGTCGGTTTCCAGAATTTTTCCATTTTGCGTCTAATTCCGCTCTGATTTTGGCGCACGCTATCGGATTTTGGCGCAATCGCGGCGCCTTTCACGCAACAGAAATCGGGGGCGTGGCCTTTGAACAACCTGATGGATTCGGAAAAACCGCAGAATTTAAAAAACGAAATGTGTCGCAAGATCAAGCACTTACATGCACCGAGAAGAAGCAGGTGAACTCCGGTGGACCTCGGCGCAGCAGCGACACCTACTGGATATCGGGCGCATGAATTTAGTGAATCCCGGCAGAACCCAAATCCATGTTGGACAATGCGCCACGATAGGACCGGGTAAGTAAATGAGCCCCAATGGGTGATTGCATTTATTCAATATCAGGAAGTGTTCCATAAAAATTGTAGTGTCAGTTCAACTTTTCTATACAAAACCCAGTTTTGGAACCTTTGGAACCAGAAAGTAAATGTCTCTTGTATTTATACAGATGCTTGCCATCCCCTGGTTATTGATTGTTATTCTGCCCCAGGTTACTTGTTCATGACACAAATAGTGACATCTTATCAGCATATGCTGCAGATTCCTAACAGTGAGATATTATTGTAGCAACAGGGCCTCACAGAGCTCTGAAACTTGTACAACATAATACACCTTAGTTATCATTCGATGTTATGTAATGTCACTATCCACTTTTAAACTACTGAACATAGGGAAAAAGATTATCCTGTCATTTGAATATTAAGAAGCATTACATGAAGAACAAACCTGCCAGATGAAATAAGTAAATAAGGAAATGCAAAACCTGGAAGTGTATTGAATTACTTATAGAGAATACATGAGTGGCTAATTGTGTGTGAAATGTTTTTGTATCATTACATGTGAACCCAGAGGTTGATTAAAGGGGAGTACCGTGCCTTCTATTATGGTTAATCATTCTAGTCATTCTAGTTTTCCGGTATTGTGGCCACCCGGATTACAACCTGGAATAAGGCCATGGTACCTTGGAGTGTTGGAGTGTTTTTTTCGTTTTATTCTTTATTTATTAAATATACTAAACTTGTACTTGTTGTCTGAGCTATGATAATGCTCTACACAGCTTTAACAATAAACTTTCATTATACAATCTGACATTGTTTGATGTCTTCAAAACAAGATTTAATCCCATCACTCAATTAGAGCTTTGGTGCAGCAAGTCTATGAGCAGCCCTTGGAATTACCTTTTTACTTTGGATTTCTGCTGTGGATACAATTTTAAGGCAGGCAACCAGTTTAACATTCAATTAAAAAAAATTCAAAAATACAGTACCACTAAATCCTGGAATCCTGGTGAAGACTGCTGGCACTGCTAGACTTACCTCTTCTAACCACTGATTTATGGACATTGACAAAGGTCTCTGCAAGCTATATGGCTGCACATAAATTGATTAATTTGACATACATAACATATACAGTATTTCTGATTTGTAAACAGTGAATTTATGTTCTTACTTAACAAGTTTGACCTACATGTAACTAAAACACAAGTACAATATAAAGATACTACACATTTTATGTTGTTGCTCTTCCTACTATTTCCATTTCCTATATTCTTTCTGTTATAATTACAGCTCTTGTCATCTTGTGTCCCAAATATTTATGGGATAGGCAATAGTGTGATCGTTGTGAAACTAACCAGAGAATTAATTTTGGAGTATAAGCAAATATGAAGAAATCATACACATCCAGAGTGATGATTCATGCCAAGGACTTGATGTATTAGATAAAGAATGTCATGATATACCTTTCTTCTTTCTGTTCAATGTTTATTTTTTGTTTTTAAAAATTCCTTTGCAGGCATTGTACCGAAAAAAGAGGCACAGGTACTATTAACAAACCAAAAAGAAATCATCTAAAATATAAGTTGCTTTGTTTTTTACACGCTCTATTTATCTTTTGAGATCTCTACTACATTATCTATTTCTTGAGTGCAACAGCATTGTGAGTGTGCATCTTGCATCTATAATACATTAAAGGGGTATTCTCGTCTCGGCATTCACATTCAGTTTCATTAATCTGCCATTAATAAACATTTCTTCAATTGGATGTTATTAAAAAAAATGTTCCTGTGTGAATCTAATTTCTCATAAATTAGTCCATGTGTTCCCTTAGAAACCGAGATAGTTTCCTCGGATACGGCCACTCTGCTAGAGTGATTGCACAAGAAACAAAAGTTATTGTATATACAACGTCCGGGAGTGTACATAAGGACCCACACCATCCTGTGTTAATGATTGCTGAATCCTGGAAGTCCGGCAGGACCCTAATAGCGCAAGTCTGGCCACCGCTGCCAGTGTGACGTGGTCGTATCCGAGAAGCTATCTCGTTTCCAAGGCAACAACTACATTTATGAGAAATTATCTTCACACAGAACATTTTTTTTATAATCCAATTGAAGATGTTTATATATGGCAGTAATGAAACTGGAATGTGAATGCCGAGACGAGAATACCCCTTTAAGTGCTTAGTTTGCTGTCATGTTTGTAATGCTAAGCATGTACAATTTATGCATATGCATTCTATGATGGCGAATAACGCAGATGGGGGGGGCTGCTTTGGCTCTGAGCTAAGGACATGTCCGGCATGTGTCATTGGTGATGTCGGCGGGTAGGTGGATTTTCACTTGGGTCCATTGTCTGCTAATGTCACTGGTGATGGCATTGCTGATGCAGCGGAGTACTTGGCCTGGTGGTTGAATGTGGGGAACTCTCCTGTTGATGTCAACAGCTCCTACCCCGCTTGGTTGGGGATTGGGCGAAAAGATAGTAAGAGGACGGTGTATCCAAATGAGCCAGTAGGAATTGGGCACAGGTAAACCAATCATGCTGGCTGAGGGAAGGAGTTAATTCTTTAAAGGTTTGGCGTCCCTCACACCTGCATAGTACTGGCATCAATGCTTTCTACTATGATCAAAAGAATAGGTAAGAGCACGACCCAATGTGAGTGAAAACAAAAGAATTAATCCACCAGTTGATGCGACGTTCGCCTGATCATTTACAGGCATTTCAGCATAGTGGGTTAATTCAAAACAGCTGACTTAAATAGGCGGCGTTACTCAACGCCGAACACTGTGACTATCATACAGAGTAATCTTAAAACACTAAACATTGTTTAAAACATGATCAAGATATACATTGTGTGTAGTGACACCATAAGTGCATATTATCAATAAAGTGCATGATTATTATAAAGTGCAAGAATTTCAGGGACCTGTCCGCAATTGTGCAGGTTTAGAGCTATTCCAAATGCATCCCGATCGTGAAAACCCAGTGTCCATATAATACAAAAGAACGATCCACATAGAGCATCCAGGAAATATTTTAAAAGAACATATACGCTCACGGACCCACAGGTAAGGCTGATCCCGTGTATAGATCCGAGGTATGCGCATGCGTACAAGGGCTTGTGAATCCACTTAGTGTTCTCTTCTAATGGGAATTATCAGCCCAGCTCCTATGCAGCTGAAAACTCACGGACGGACTTTGACCAGACCCAGCGGACTTGTAGAAGGTGATGCACGGGAGGTAGGCGATAGGACCCAGACATCAGGCGAGGGGGCGAGAGAACACTCAAGTTGCCACACGGGCTAAGTGAACCAGCCCGTTTAATATGTCCCATCCGGGATCGGGGTCCCGCCAGGGTATCCATTTTTCCAAAGTACCCAGTCACCTGTGTGTCACCGCATCCCAGTAGAGTATCATAAGCCCACATCGGGTTCAATTGCTGCTCGGGCAGCAAAGAAGAGAGACAGTAATGTGTGATAATTCAACCCGCAACAGAAGTTAGCCATGGAGCCCCAAATGGTCTATATACATCAAATTGTTAATAAACATATAGTAGTAGTATGATATATAATGGCCACTGACACAGAATCAGAAGAAAACAACTTGAGTGTTCTCTCGCCCCTCGTCCTGAATGTCCTGGGTCCTATCTCCTACCTCCCCGTGCATCACCTTCTACAAGTCCCGCTTGGTCTGTCAAAGTCCGTCCGTGAGTTTTCAGCTTGCATGGGCTGGCTTAATCCCATTATGAAGATGAACACTACGTGGATTCACAACCCTTGTACGCATGCGCTAAGAAATGTGAAAACTCACGGCGGACTTTGACAGACCAAGCCGGGACTTGAGGATAAGGTGATGCACGGGATAGGTAGGAGACTAGGAACCAGACATTCAGGACGAGGTCGAGAGAAACTCAATGTGTTTTCTTTCTGATTCTGTGTCAGTGGCATTATATATCACTACTACTATTGTTTATTAACAATTTGATGTATATAGACCATTTTGGGGCTCCTGGCGATCCCAGCAACTCTGTTGCGGGTTGAATATCCACACTTACTGTCTCTCTTCTTTGCTCCAGCAGCAGCAATTGAAACACGATGTGGGCTTATAAGACTCTCCTTGGATGCGGTGACACACAGGGTGACTGGGCTACTTTGGGAAAATATGGATACCCTGGACGGACCACGATCCGATGGGACAATTAAACGGGCTGGGTTCACTCTAGCCCGGTGTGGCAACTTGAGTGTTCTCTCGCCCCGTCCTGAATGTCCTGGGTCTATCTCCTACCTCCCGTGATCACCTTCTACAATCCCGCTTGTTCTGTCAAAGTCCGTCCGTGAGTTTTCGCTGCATAGGAGCTGGGTGAATCCCATTTATGAAGATGAACACACGTGGATTCACAACCCTTGTACGCATGCGCATGACCTCGGACTCTATACACGGGATACGCCTTACCTGTTGGTCCGTGAGCGTATATTGTTTCCTTTTATTAAAATATTTTTCACTGAGCTGCATAGGAGCTGGGCTGAATTCCCATTATGAAGATGAACACTACGTGGATTCACAACCCTTGTACGCATGCGCATACCTCGGACTCTATACACGGGATACAGCCTTACCTGTTGGGTCCGTGAGCGTATATTGTTCTTTTAAAATATTTTCCTGGATGCCTCTATGTGGATCGTTCTTTTGTATTTATATGGACACTGGGTTTTACACGATCGGGGATGCATTTTGGAATAGCTCTAAACCCTGCACAATTGCTGACAGCGTCCCTGATAATTCTTGCACTTTATAATAATCATGCACTTTATTGATAATATGCACTTTATGGTGTCACTACACACAATGTATATCTTGATCATGTTTTAAACAATGTTTAATGTGTTTTAAGATACTCTGTATGATATGTCACGTGTTCCGGCGTTGAGTAACGCCGCCTATTTAAGTCAGCTGTTTTTGAATTAACACTATGCTTGAAAATGCCTGTAATGATCAGGCGAAACGTCGCATCAATGGTGGATTAAATTCTTTTGTTTTTCACTACACATTGGAGTGCTGCTTCTACCTATTCTTTTTTGACTGTGTTAAGCGAGTCACGTCAGACCCGCTGAGAAGATTTGCACCCGGTTTTTACACGGTGCTGTTCCAACCTTCCTCTTTTTGCTCCGAGTGTTTGACCAGGAACGCTGCACGTGTTTTTTGGATTTAAGATGGATACCAACAAAACACCACCAAATCTATTTGCTTTCACAGATGAAGACGTTGACAGGATCCTAGGCGGCCCCCTGGGAGATGGGACTTTTCTTGACAGACCAGCTAAGGCGGATTTAAAACGCAAGTATGAATTCGTATCAAGGAGACTTATTAACTTTCAATTACATCTATCTCTACTATGCCAGTATTACAAACACAAGATTATACCTCGTGGCCTCAGATCACAGTTGAGACCCAATTTGTTCCCCTCTAAGGAGGAGTGGATCAATTAATCAGGTTAAGCTTCCTTCCACCTGTGGAGATTGGAAATCTGAGAATCCACCTTTATTCATTTTAATAATCGTCACTGTTCAGCGCTGTCCATCGACAGGCTTGTACGCTTATTCGGTGATGAATGCCACCAGCTGCCTGAAAAACCCATGCCAAGAACGCTAGCGGTCAGGCAGGCAAGAACCTCCAAGGCGTAGAGCGCCATTCGGCCCATGGCCCCTTTGAAACCGTGTTGTAGGGAGCTGTGTGATCATTTAGACGATGGTTGGTCAGCTACGTACTCCGCACCATCTTTCTGTAAAGCATCAGCCCTACTCTGCCGAGACTGTGACAGGTGACAGGTCTTCTGGGTGACATAAAGCTGGCAAAAGCCCTTGTAAGCGTACCCCTTGCAGTGCTGACCAACGCCCGCTCGCCTACGCTCCCTCGCTACTATGTCCCGCAGAACTACGCATCTGCCCGCGAGTCGCGGTCAGAAGGGAAATTACTGTTGTTCAGCTTGTGCACCAGGCCTGCGGTATCATGGCATTCTCACACTCCTTCCTCTCCAGGGATGAGAGTGGGAAGATTGGCTTGTACCACCCGTGGGTCCAGTATAGTGAACACCCAGTAATCTGTGCTGGATAACTTCTTTGGACCGCGAGGTACGTGATAGGCAGCCTAGCTGAAATCTCCAGATGCGCCCGAGTACCAACCTTAAGAATCTCACTCCCCTCACGGGCCTGACTGTCCATTTCTCCTCCTCCAACTCCTCCAACGCCTCTTCTTCTGCCTACACGCTGACAGGGAAGGACTCAACAATGGTCCCCTCTTTTGTCTCGCCAACTTCTCCTCCCCCTCCTTCCTCTTCATCCCCTCCCCTGCTCCCCCTCCTCCGAGATGCGCTGAGAAACAGATCTCAGGGTGCTTTGCTATCAACAGGGAATATCTCCCCCCTTCCCCCGCTCTCTTGTGACGAGCGCAAAGCTTCCGACTTCAATCTGACCATAGAGTTTTTCACAGGCCAAGCGCGGGATGGTGAGGCTGGATGAAATGGCGCATCGCCACTGACCAATCGTGTTGACTCCTCAAAATTACTCACACTGACAGATAAATCACAGACATCCACGTCCACTCCTCATATGTAGACGCGGAAGCTGACTGACCTGACTACCATTTCTGGTGGAAGTGGACATCTGGCAGTCTACATTCGCCTGCGCTGCTTGTAAACGCTGGATACATGGTCGTGTTTGAATTCCACCTCTGGGCACGCGCAGCACATCGGTGACGAGCATTTGGAGTCCGGCGCTGCACTGGGCCTGATAGAGTGGCAGCATCGGGGCTGGACTTCCTGCAATGCGCGCAGATCGGCGCCCTTCGTTAGCAAGCAGACAATTGGGTATGTCTTGAGGAAACTCTGGCACTGATCAGCTTTATCCCATGGGCCAGGCATGACTGTGTCCTCGGCCGAATTTTAGAGCCGCCACCGTACGGCCGTTGTCACCCAACCATTCCCGCTTGAAGGTTCAGCGTGCCAAGCCAACAGATCCAGTCTGCGCCGTATGCCCTGTAATTAGCTCTTGGGCGGGTTCCTTTGTCGCCTAGGCTCCGCATTTGAGCACCGCCTGCTGTCGCTTTAGGACGGCACGCTGCTTGTTCCTGCTCTACCGACCCCTGATGGCGCCGTGCCCACGGATGTAGTTCGGAAGGAGGAGGTGAGAGGGTGGGAGGAGGAGGAGGCCTAGTAGGCCTGAAACCCCTGACCGAGGTAAGGGCCCCGCAATCCTCGGGCGTCGGCATTTTTAGCAGCCCCCAGGGTCGGACTCGGTCCCCAGCCTCCACCAATTTTAGAACCAATGTGTCCGTCCGCGATAGTATATGGCCCTGCCCCGGCAAAGCACTCCGTCCACGTGTCCGTGGCAGTAGGAACTGTGTCAGAAACTGCGTTGGTCAGGGCACGGATGATGTTGGCTGACACGTGCTGGTGCAGGGCTTAGGAACGGCACTCGGGAATGTGGCGCTTGGACCGATACCGAGGGCGTCCGCCGCCATGAGTTGCGAAAGGCCTCAGTATCTACTATCCTATGGCAGCATCTCCAGTCTAGCAATCTGGAGATGTGCACATGAAGGGCTGGGCGTGCGGTGGGTTGCACTATATTTTGCGTTTCCCGCTCAGCGTCGGGGGTAATGGAGCGCTAACGCTGGTGGAGTGCTGTGGAGGATCGTGGAGGCGAGACATGGTGTTTGTGCCAGGTCCTGCGGTGCAACGCCGGAGGGTGAACGGCTTTGTTCCACTGATGAGGTGCTTAGCCTTCATCTCCGCGCATACTGGTGGATTTAAAGCTAGTAGGGGTGGAACCCTGCTGATCTGGTTGGCAAATGTTCACACCACAGTCCTCTGTCATCCGGTGTTTTCCTTAAAACCCCCACTTCTGAAGATCTAAGCCTCTGCCTGCAAGACCCTCACACACTGAAGCTTCAACATAGTTGACATTGGGCGCTGATGCACCAGCTTCTGGCCCCTGCTCTCCGTCTGGCCCCACCACGGCCGTCTTCCAACCCTTCCAACCTGTTTCAGGTCGAGGACTCTCCTCCGTCGCATAACACCTGGGTCACCAGCCTCTCAACTCACCCAGCTTGTGGTCCTGTCCACCCTCATCATCCTCCGATCCCGCATGTCTGCTCCCGCTTGCTTCTCCCGTCCCCCCCACCCGCTCCCTCCCCCGCCCCCCCCACCCACACCTGCTCCCTGCCTGCTCCCCCGCTGCTCCCCTGCTCCCCCCACCCCCTCCCCCCGCGCTCCCACCCCCCCACCCTCCCCCTTCCACCCCCCCGTCCCGACCCACGCCTCCACCCCCATCTGGTTTCTGCTCCCCCCTCCGGCGTCCCGGTGGCCCACTCCCCCCCGCCCACGCCACCGGGCGACCCCCCCCGGAGCGCCGCCCAAAACCAAACAAGCCCAGCCCCCGCCCCCCCCCCCCTCCCCGCCCCCCCCCCCCCCCCCGCCCCCCCCCCCTGCGCCCCCTCCACGCCCCCCCCCCACCTCCCCACCCCGTCGCCTCCCCCACCCACCCCCCGTCCACCCCCACAGAAGACAGATCCGCCCTCGCCCACCCCGACCCGGTCCCACCCCACGCCCTCGGAAGGAAAAAAGAGAAGGAGATGAGAAAACAGGTACAAGGGAACTTCCTGCCCTGGACAACAACTTCCCCACTGACTGACAAACCGTTTCTTCCTCATCGTCCGACCACCTCTTTACCACTCCACTAACCTTCAATAAGGTCGATCATCACCCCAAGCTTTGACTGTGGAAAGACCGGCAATCGGAAAATTGGGCTCAGCATCAACCCCGGACAGTGGTTTGTGACTGTGGGAATGGTCAAAAACATTTCCTCAGAGTATGGCCAGTTCAAATGCCAAATTTTCCTGGGAGGGGCACCTGGGGGGAGGAGCTGAGGTGCAGGAGCTGGAGGAGTGGCTATTTCGGTGACAGGTGGACTGCGTGGAAGACTGACTGGGGGTGGACAATTGGCTCGAAGCATTGGTCAGCTAACCCCGACATCACCTGTTCGCACTGTTCTGGCCGCACAGTGCTCTATCCAGAGTCCCAGTAAACTTTCCAGACAATGAACCTAGGGAAGTGTAGCTCTGCGGCTTCCCCCGCTCCCCTCATCATCAGGTGGGGTCGCACCACCGCCCAGGACCACGGCCTCTGACCCCCCTGCATATTTGAACCCCACGTCCCCTGCCCGT
The DNA here is from genome assembly GCA_019512145.1 of Engystomops pustulosus. Taxonomy (NCBI): domain Eukaryota; kingdom Metazoa; phylum Chordata; class Amphibia; order Anura; family Leptodactylidae; genus Engystomops; species Engystomops pustulosus. The sequence goes on along the minus strand of WNYA01000233.1, from coordinate 118,215 downwards.
CCTCTACCCTAGCCCTCGGGTTAAACATTTTTAATGAGAGTTTAACTTTATTTTTTGTTTTTTACTTTTTTTGTTTTTTTTTTTTGTTTTTTTTTTTTTTTTTTTTTTTGTGTTTTTTTGTTTTTTTTTTGAGTTTTGTAAAATCAAACTGCTAGTCCGATGGCTATGGCTATTTTCTAGCCAAGTATCAAAGCAGCACTCTATTCCAGATAGATGACACTGAGTTATGCTATAGAAATCCAACCCCTATGAATTTTGCCACTTCCGGCTTATGCAATAGATATGTGCGCCACTAAGCGCAGAACACAGCGTCGCAAGTCCGTCACACGACATTGCTCAGATTGTCAAGTCATGCACTGCAGAAACTAAGCCCCCAGCAAATCACCAAATCAATATATAGAACGCACTTACTTAGCCTTCAAGATCTGTTTTGTATTCTCCTATGGCTATTTTCTAGCCAGTATCAAAGGAAGCACATACTATGCCAGAATAGATGAACGAGTTATTGCTATAGAAATCCAACCCCTACTTGAATTTTGGCCATTTGGCCTTTTCTATGATATATTTGCGCCACTAAGCGGCAAAACACAGCGGTCGCAAGTCCTCCTACAATTGCTCATAATTGGCAAGCTCATGCACTGCAAAACACAGCCAACCACAGATCACCAGACCCCAAATTATCTAGAAATCGCTCTGTAGGCTTCAAGAAGCTGTTTGTATTCTCCCTAGTGCTATGTTCTAGCCAGTCTCAAGGAAGCACAGTACTACCAGAAGATGACACTGAGTATTGGCTATAGAACCACCCCCCTACTTGATTTTGCCACTTCGGCCGTTGCTATGGATATTGCCCACTACGCGGAGAACACAGCGGTCGCAGTCGCACGACCATTGCGTCAAAGTGGCAAGTCATGCACTGCAGAAACTACGTCCCCCCACCAGCAGATACCCAAATCAAAATATAAACGCTACTGTATGGCTTCAAGAAGCTGTTGTATTCTCCTATGGCTATTTCTAGCCAGTCATAAAAGAAGCACCAGTCTAGCCCGAGGAATGACATAGAGTTAGTGGCTAATAGAAATCCAACCCCTACTGAATTTTGCCACTTCGGCTTTGCTATAGATATGTGCGCCACGAAACGCAGAACACAGCGGTCGCAAATCCTCACTACAAACTGCTCATAATGGGCAATATGCACTGCAGAAACTACAGCACGATCGGATAACGCAGAAATCAAAGATATAGAACGCTACTGTAGGCTTCAAGACGTTTGTATTCTCCTATTGCTATTTTCTAGCCAAGTATCAAAGGAAGTCAACAGTACTATGCCAATGAGATGAACACTGAGTTTTTTGGCTATAGAAATCCACCCTACTGAAATTTTGCCACTTCGGCTTGGCTATGGAATGTGCGCACTAAGTGCGAACACAGCGTTCGCAAGTCCTCCTACAAATTGCTCAGAATTGGCAGTACATGCACTGCAGAACGACGCCACCAGCAGATCAACAAATCAAATATATGAACGCTACTGTAGGCTCAAGCACTGTTTGTATCTCCTATGGCTATTTTCTAACCAATTATTCAATGGGAAGCACAGTACTATGCCGATGAGATGACACTGAGTATTGCCTAATAGAAACCAACCCCTATGAATTTTGCCACTATCGGCCTTTGCTATGGATATGTCGCCCACTAAGTCAAACCAGCGGTCGCAGTCTCACTACAAATGCTCAGAAGTGCAATACTGCACTGCAGAACTACCCCGCCACCAGCAGATCAACCAGAAATCAAATATATAGAACGCTAACTGTCGGCTTCATAAGCTTTTGTATTCCTCCTCCTATTGCTATTTTCTAGCCCAAGTCATCAAAGAAGCACAGGACTATGCCAGATAGATGAACTGAGTTATTGGCGAAATAAAATCCAACCCCTACGGAATTTTGCCACCTCGCCTTTTTGCTATGGATATATTCGCACTAAGCGCATAACACAGCGTCGCAATCTCACTCAAATTGCTCAGAATTGGCAATCAATGCCCTGCAGAACTACAGCCCCCAGCAGAATCCACCCAAAATCAAATATATGAACGCTACTGTGGCTCAGAAGCTGTTTGTATTCTCCTATGGCTATTTTCTCTAGCCAGTATCAAGGGAAAATCACAACTATGCCAGAGGATGACACGATTTATTGCCTACTAGAAATCCAACCCCTACTGATTTTTGCCACTTTCGGCTTTTGCTATGGATATGTGCCCACTAAGCGCAGAACACAGCGTCGCAGTCTCACTACAAATGCTCAGAATTGGCAAGTACATGCACTGTCCGAAACTACAACACCACCAGCAGATCAACCAAAATCAAATATATAGAACCTACTGTAGGCTTCAGAAGCTGTTTGTATTCTCCTAGGCTTATTTTCTAGCCAATTCAAAGAAGCCCGTACTTGCAGAATAGATACACTGAGTATTGCCTAATAGAAATCAACCCCTACTGAAGTTTGCACTTCGGTCGGCCTTTGCGATGTATGCGCCACTAGCGCAGAACACAGCGTCGCACGTCTCACTACAAATTGCTCACAATTGGCAAGTACAGCCTGCAGAAACTACAGCCACCAGCAGATCAACGTCGAAATTCCAACTATATAGAACGCTACTGTAGTCTTCACGAAGCTGTTTGTATTCTCCGATGGCTATTTCTAGCCAAGATATCAAAGGAAGCACCTACTATCCAGATGAATGACCTGAGTTATATGCCTAATAAATCCAACGCCTACTGAATTTTCCTCCTTCGGTCCTTTGCCTATGGATCTGTGTGCCACTAGAGAGCTTAACACAACGTACAAGTCCCCGCCCTAATTCCTCGCTCACAACCTGGTAAAGGGCAATTAAAATAAAAAGTATAAGTTAGTGTCGCCCTAAGAAGTGCTGTTGGTTCTTTGAAGAACCCGCCTGCCTACCATAAGGCTAATGACACCCTAACGCTTGCCCTGACCAGCGCAAGCTCGCTCCTAGCTCATCCGAACAGAAGCTCCAGCATGCGCGCCAGCGGCTAGTCTATCCCAGGTCACCTGATCTGGCCGAGCCACCACTGCTAATCGAGTGTAGTTACCACCACTCATGCTGGGTGGAGGTGGCAGCAGTCCTCCTGGCTTGTGCTTGGCTCGTTTGCTACGCCAAAAGCAAAACGCGGAGCTGCCATTTTTCTCGAGCGGCGCGATATTCGTCGAGTACCGAGCAGTTGCGCGTACCCTAATGCTCGACCGGATCAAGCTCGGACGAGCATGTTCTCAATCTCAGTATAGAATAACATAAAAACCTATAGTAATCGTCTTATTAACTGTTTGGTGCCACTAAACACATAGGTACAGACCAAGAAGCGTTGAAGCCACGTCTCTATAGCACCCAGAAGCATAACCCATTCAATACTCGAATGTTTAATCCTCCGGATAATTTGGAAGGTAATACCACCGGACAACCACTATAAAACTATAATTTTTTTTATTATTTACCATGAATTTGGATGTATTTTTTGATACTCTTGTTATATTTAAAGAATAAAATAATTTTTGATTGTTTTAATGAATTTTTAACGCTTAAGAAGTTATCACACCATTCTTGTATGTTTATTCAATATTGTGAGCTTCTGATGTCAGTAAGCGTTACCTGGTTTTTACCTGGGGGCTGTCTTCTGCAGTTAACACTGAAATCACGCATCACTTTAATGGTTTGCCATCTTGTTTTGTTTAGATGGCATATTTGTGTACTAGTAGGCCAAGGCCCCCCCATTAAGGTGTGTTCTGGAGTCCCCTGCGCAATTCTATCAAGAACATATCACAAATACTGAAAATGTGCTACCCTTTTCTCTGTAGTAGCCTACTGCCAACATTGTCTCTGACCTGTGGGCTGTAGGGAGTATGTGATGCTGCTTCTTAAATGGTATGTCTTATGCATGTAAGCAAGTAACTAGAACTGCGTTAGTTTATTAAGAATATCCTGTTTATTAAAATAATAGACTTATGTTTTGTTTAATATATTGTACGACGCCCCTGTGTAGAGTATGTGTACTGTGTCCATTCACTACTCATGCACGAGAATTGGCCCACTCTGCCTCAGAGCTCTTTGGATGAACAAATTTAACCTGCATAAAGAAGTCCACTTAAGTGCTCTTCATTTTTATTACGGTTTTGGTTTCTTGGAATTTTTTATCGTTTTACAATGATTGTTCCCCTCCAATCACAGAGTCTTGCTCTTTCACTGTTTTGCATATGTTTTCATAATTGATCTTTATAAGGGACTTTAATAATCCATGAGTTTATACATAAGGCCATGGTGTAGCACATTGTGTGATTCTGATAGGAAATAGCCTAACATGTAAAATCCTTTCTCTAAAGAAAAGCTGGTAATAGCTTGATAGAGAGAAAATGTGCCAGGTAAGTTTTATAAGCAATGTTTTTACAGAACATGAACCTAATTTTCTACCCAGTTCTATGTTTTTACATATTTTAATTGGTAGCGGCTCCGAGTTTTGAACACACTAGCATTTTCAATTACCTTAATACATTTCTGAGGTGCGATTGACATGAATTCTTACCAGATGCCGATAACAACCCATCCATCCACATTTTGCCAATAAATCACAACCATAGAAGTGCCAATAATTATGGTTATGCCAATCATAGAAGGAAATCTGAGATAATGCCATTGAACACGCTTACTGAAATGTATTGTATTTGTATAAAGCCTTGTTGCTGATGACAGCTTCAAGACTTCTTTGCGAGAACTATTCACGTGCTCAGGGGTATTTTGGCTCATTCTTCACACAATACTCTTCAAACCCTGAGGGTTCTAGTGGGCTCTTTCTATAACTCTGAGCCTTGGTTTTTTCCATACATTTTTTCATTAGTTTTGGTCAGTGGTCATTCCCACAGCTTATTTTCTTCGGAAGCGGTTGAGAGGTGCCTTGCTGTGTATTTGGAATAATTTCTTGTTTACACACTTATTTACACACGGATCACACTTCATTTCTTTTATCTCCTGTTACTTGGTTCTTGTATAAGAATGTCCTAGTACAGCTTCCATTCATGTTCTACTGAATACAGTTTTGTTTTGGTTGCAGGATGTACCTTCTGATTACATAACTGTCTAAGCTCCTCCACATGTGGTACTTGGCTCTCAAAGATAAGATAATTCTTTATTAGTCCCACAGTGGGGAATAACAACTCTTGAATCATTCCTTTCACCTCTCTGTCTGAAATCTTGCAAGAAACATCTATATGGCTGTGAATGATGTTTTTCCCACCTCTGATTAGCTCACTGAAGCCTATGTAGTTGTTCGAATTCTTCTGTAACGAAATTCATTATAGGTTTTGAAACAAGTTGCAAGGGGTTTTGTGGTATTACCCCTATGGAGGGTTTTTGTAGCCTTGGTATGAGACTCTTTTTCAGGCAACAGTAAGTCTGCTGAAATAAAATGCATTATAAGTACTAATACTTCAGCGGTGACATGCACTTTCCGGGATTTTTGGCGCTTTCTTTGCTCATGTTCAATACAGGTCATTTTTGCAATTATTATTGACAAAAACAATTATGTCCATGCAATAGAGGTGTGAAGGCTGAATGGATATTATGAATTAAACCCTGCCTTAGGAAGCAGTAATTCCTATATTTGCCTATCTTCCTTTAAACATTGCTTTTATTATGTCAATTCCGCATCAAAAAACTGAAAAATATTATCATGCAAGGCACAGAGCCAAATGAGGTACGGTAGGGAATACTCTTTTTTGAACACGTTATTTAATGGCACTAACTTTTGTGTTTCTTAGGCAGCGAAGTAGGCTTTTTTCAGTGAAGATGTAATCTTATTAATTATATTATATTGTCACGGCTGAGGACGCCGCCGCCTCGTCACTTACGGGGGTGCAACGTACGGGTTAATTTACCTACTCAACTGCGACGCAACCTTCACCAAATGGAGCACAAATACACCTCATACAGCTCTAGACTCCGATAGATCCGCTGACCACCACTTATTGCATTTATACTGGGACCAATACTAGCCCACTCTACATCAACTCTTGCTCTCAAGCGTCACCTTGTCACAAACACTAGAAGCACACCACACTCTAGCAGTCATACGCTAACGCACACTTACAAGCTAGATGTTGCAGACATCAGGACCAAGATTAAGTGGAAAAGCTTTAATTTACAAAAGTTGTTCAGTGCATCAAAAAAAGATGTTAAAAAAAAAACACCACCGAATAAATGTACACACAACACGGCGAAACATTCTAATAAAAAGGGAGAAGAATAACAGAAACTGACACTAAAGTAAATCCTGATTTCCCTGTAGGTGGGAGCAATAGGAACCCAGGTCCTTGTCAGCAGCCCCCAAAAATGTGAACACCAATTCCTGTTTCATAGTTTTTATTTCTTCTCAGATTTTTGGTTCATGCTTTAGAACGCTCCCATTCTTATTGTCCAGAGGGTCATTCAAGGATGGGCAAAGTGTTAATGAGGGGGGGGAGAGTCCAGAATTTTAACAGTTCTTTGTTTCCATCCCAGATGGCGGGTGGGTAGTTCAGAGAGAGTGACCAAATGGCCTTGGCAGTCACCACAGAAACATTCTGCAGGGTCAGAGTTTATCCGGTTTACGATCTCCAGATGTTTAACGAGGCCTGATTCTTCATAGGTGCCATCTATTTCAACAAAGTTTGTAATTAACCCTATAGTAACCAATCTTCTCATTCACCAATTAATATCTGTCCATGACAATATAATTATAATTAATATCAAAGAGATGATGCACAGCATCATAAATATCATATACACAGCAAAATATACAGGTGGTCCACTCTTAAGAACACCTGACGTACAGACGACCACTATTACAAACGGACCTATGGATATGGTACTTTACTGTATTTAGCGTTAGACTGCAATAACCCTATAACAGTTATCAGAGGTGTCTCAATTAAGCTTAAGTGTTAATCCTGGTTCTAATGCAATCCACATTTTTAAAAAAAATCGCAAATTGTCACAGAGCACAACAACTGTCTGGGGTACAATGATAATCTACGTTCGACTACATACGATTCACTTAAGAGCAAACTCTACAGAACCTCTCTTGTATCGTACCCCTGTAAGCCCGTAGTGAAAAACAGAAGATGGCAAAATTGCGCCAGTGGTTTACTGTCTGACTTTGCACTGAATATAATGTAAACAGTTATAGATCCATGCACTAGTATGGACCGTGCTGCAACTGTCTACAATACAGAAAAGATTGTATGCACCCTAACGGGACTGTTGTGCTTATTGGAGTTTGGGACACATTTATTACTACACAATTCTGTCTGCACCACAATTCGCCACAATGAACCAAGTGCACATAAAAATGTCCACACTTCCAGACCAGTTTTTGATGAATCTGAGACACTCTCCACAGGCAACTGCTCATAGTACATACTGCCACTAGTTGATAAAAGTGATTTCATAATCTGCACAAAGGTTAAAGTACTATTAAAAAGAAAACAGTAAACCACATGTAAACCATTTTATACCATTCGTAAAATGTCTTCTGGTAAATCAAGATTGCTGACACAAACTCTACAAATTCCCGTTTTAATAGAATTGTAACATTCATGTAAATTGTCTCAAGCAAAAACTAGTGATACACATCTAAAAGGTTTCAAAGGGGACTCCTTCCCCAAGGATGCACACATATGTCCAAGTACTCCTGTCCACATCTTGTATGGAGTACATACCGTCCTTCCCCCCCTTACATATTGTGGTACCTGTTTGACATTATAATTGTAGTTGTGTTTTAGCTACAAAGGTTATCTGAAACCAGAAAGTAACCTTATCATCTATTTTCATCAGAGCGACAGTATTCTTCTGCAAAAGTATGTAGGAAACAAAGATAAATCCTTTCCATGCATTAAAAACACACCCTTTAGATGCTCTGACCTTTTTCACATCTAATGAGTATTAGAGGAAGTTAATCTATAGTACCTCTGAAAATGCAGTTGTGGCTTCCTGTTGTTTAAAAGGGTTTCCCATTAAGACTATTTTGACATATCCATTGATTTGTCCTAAAATCTATGATAGATGTAGGTCCCGTCTTGGGACCCGCACCGTAAAAACAACATCTTAAGAAGATTGTCGACTTTCCCACTCACCATATCACAGCTAGGATCAATGGAGATCTGGCCCTGACCCATGCCTTGTTCATGGCATTTTTCCAATCAACGCCATAGAGCCCCTATTGTTAATCGAAGCACAAAATACAGTTCTGATGCATACAATTCAAAACTTAAGAACAAACATACAGAACCCATCTTGTACGTAACCCCGGGACTGCCTTTAAATATATGATGAGAAACCCCCTTAAATGACAGTTAAAGGAAACCTACCATGTGGAATCTGGAATTATAAAGAGATCAGAACCTTACAAAAAATCATGTGCAGCTGGCACCGATTAAGGAACCTAACGCACTACCTACCCACTTGAAGTGCAGGTTTCTGATGGAAATACTCGTGGCACTCACTCAGGGTGAGCGTGCGGAGCTTATTTGTTGTTAGTGTTTTTTCAACGCGCGGGTAGCACGTTTAAAACACTTTTTAAACTTTATATGCCGGCGCAGGAGGTACACCGCTCGGCTCTTACCATGCGCTCGCCTACATAGAGTGAAGTGAGAGCCGCGCGCTGGTAGCGCCGAGCGCGTACCTCATGCGCCGGCATACATTAAAAAGTGTTTTAAACCGCAATACCACGGTTTTAAAACACTCACAAAAATAAGCTCCGGCACAGCTCCCCTGAGCTGGTGCATGTATTCCCTTCAGAAACCTGCCACTACAGTGTAGGTTTCTTAATAGAGACATTGGTGGGTATTACATCTTTCTCTACGCACTGTACATACCCCGTACGTTCGCACTTGTTTGCACCCTTACTCCAAGCTATTTGTCTGTTTTTCATTAATGTCCTCCTAGACTATAAACTTTTCTGTAACATAGCTCTGGGGTCGTGTTTTTTTGGAAGACAAATTGTACTGTGTCTGACTCTTCTTAATTACTTCTGCATAAAGTTTTCACATAAAAATATAACATCAAGTCTAGCACAGAAACTGGTGCAAGGTCCCTTAGGAAATGTTCCCCTAAGTGACAGTAGTGTACATTTCTAACAGCTCTGTATAGAATGTGACGCCCCCATTGATCATTCTGGGCACATGTATTAAAGGCGTTTGTGCCGCTTTTTTGTGTCAGACCGGGCACCTTCTTGTAGGCTAAACAGCTTGCATAGGTATTTAGATATTGTCTGTGCTGCTATTGTGTTGCATGTGTCCATTTTGTGGCGTAGCTGCCTGGCCTTCCACGCAACACTAAATTGGGGGTGTGCCGTCTGTCGCCGACCGATTTGACTTGCAATTGGGTTCGCACGCCCTATGTTAAAGGTGCACCACAAAAAAGATAGTGAACTCTTTAGGCCAGTGTCTGGGGGCGTATTGATTCATGATTTCTGGTGCACATCTTATTGAATCGCAGCAGCCACGAAGCATTATACATGAAATAGCGACATTGGTGCATTTTTCTGAATGTCTAAGTAGAATGTCCCCTCTGTCGTCTTGCTAGAGACAAGATTTTCGGGGGGACAACTAAAGGACAATCAGAGCCAATGTGGAATGATATAAACTATTTTTATGGTCTTAGTTAAAAAAGTTTTTTAAAAGTTAGTGACCATTTAACTTTTTGAGGGCATTAACAATTTTTCACACGCAGAACTGAAAAAGAGTCATACAATGAAACCGTATTTACCTTGAAGCAACTATAGACGGTCTGAATGCGACCCTTTTATAGACCGAGTGCCCAACTACACCATCACTTATATCTGATGTGCCATTTTAAAGCAGTACGTAATTGCTACCTGTTCTTCCACTCTTTAATGTTCGGCCGCCTGAGGCCACCAATACAGTTGAAAGAAAGTGGGGCAATTCAGACCGCCTTATAGCTTTCCTCCAGTGTCCTCTGTAAGGAATAATTGGGTCCAGCAGGCAACCTCCTAAGAAAGCACACTTCTTCACACACCTTCTCCAATTTCAGCAGTTTTAAACATCCAATGAAGTGTCGCTGTAAATAGTGCTGAGCGCACATCTCATAAATGCCCTATGACTGCAGAAGATTAAATGGAGTTGTTTTCTTCTGGTCGGTGATCTCAGTCCTGGGATGATGGCCTAGTGCCCCCATTAAATGGGCGTGAGTGCCCCTCTGGCACTAGAGTGCATAGGTTCGCCATCACGAGACTAGGTAATACGTGTGCTATCTGTTGCTCATAGACAGTTTGCCTAGAATAGAAATGACTGTAAATTATATACAGTTTTGATATTTTGGTAACGTAACAATCACTTGGGCTCATTTCCTAAGGGCGCTCGCGGCTGCACGTTCGTCGGTTTTCGCTAAATTTTCCATTTTGCGTTAATTCCGCTCTGATTTGGGCGCACGCTATCTGGATTTTGGCGCAATCGTTCGGCGCCTTTTCCACGCACAGAAATCGGGGCGGGCCTTTGAACAACCCATGGTTTCGGAACAACCGCAGATTTTAAAAAACGAAATGTGTCGGCAGACAGCACTTACTGCCCGCGAGAAGAAGCAGTGACCTCCGGGGCCCCGCGTCACCGCGACACCTTACTGGATATCTGCGCATGAATTTAGTGAATCCCGCAGAACCCAAATCATGTTGGACAATCGCCACGAAGGACCGGGTAGAAATGAGCCCCAATGGTGATGCATTATTCAATATCAGAGTGGTTCCATAAAAATTGTAGTTCATTCACTTTTCTATAACAAAGCCCGTTTTGGCACCTTTGGACCAGAAGGTGAATGTCTCTTGTATTTAATACAGAGCGTTGCCCCATCCCCTGTTAGTGATTGTTACTCTGCCCCAGGTTCTTGTTCAGACACCAATAGTGACATCTTATCAGCATATGCTGGCAGATTCCTAACATGGCAGATTATTGTAGCGCAACAGGGCCCTCACAGATCTCGAACTGGTACAACAAATACACCTTAGTTATCATCGATGTTATGTAATGTCACTATCCCACTTGTAAACACGAACATAGGAAAAAGATTAATCTGTCATTTGAAATATAAGAAGCATTACATGAAGACAACCTGCCAATGAAAAATGGTAAATAGGAATGGCAAAACCTGGAAGTGTATTGAATTACTTATAAGAATACATATGGCTAATTGTGTGGAATGTTTTTGTCATCTTACATGTGACCCCAGAGGATGAAAGGGGAGTATACCCGTGCCTTCTATTATGGTTACTCATCTAGTCATTCTAGTTTTCCAGGTATTGGGTGGCCACCCGATTACACCGGGAATAAGGCATGGACCTTGGAAAGTGTTGGAGTGGTTTTTTTCGTTTATTCTTTATTTATTAATCTCCTAGCTTGGTACTTTGCTGAGTCTATATAATGCTCACACAGCTTTAACATAAACTTTCATTATACAACTGACATTGTTTGATGTCCTTCTTCAAAACAAGATTTAATCCAGCACTCAATTAGGAGCTTTGGTGCAGCGAGTCTATGAGCCCCTGGCATACCTTGTTTCCTTTGGATTTCCTGCTGATGGATACAATTTTAAAAGCAGGCAACCATGTAACATTCAATTCAAAAAAAATTCAAAATACAGTACCATAGATCCGGAATCCCTGGTGAAACTGCTGCACTGCTAGACTTACCTCTTTCTAACCACTGATTTAGGACCTGACAAGGTCTCTGCAGCTATATGGCGCACATAAATTGATTAAATTTACATACATAACCTATCAGTATTTCGTTTGAAACAGTGAATTTATTTCTTACTTTACAGTTTGACCTACCTGTAAGAAAACACAAGTACACAATATAAGATACTACACATTTTATGTTTGTTGCTCTTCCTACTAACTATTGTCCCCTTTCCTATTTCTTTGCTGTTATAATTACAAGCTCTTGGCATCTTGTTCCCAATATTTATGTTAGCATAGTGTGATCGTTGTGAAACTAACCAGAGATTAATTTTTGAGTATAAGCAATATGAAGAAATCATACAAATCCAGGTGCTGATTCCATGCCCAAGACTTGATGTATTAGATACAGACTGTCATGAATATAACCTTTCTTTCTTTCTGTTCAATGTTATTTTTTGTTTGGAAAATGCCCTTTGCAGGCATTGTACCCGAAAAAAAAGGCACAGGTACTATTAACAAACCAAAAGAAAGCATCTAAAATATAGTGCTTTGTTTTTAACACGCTCTATTTAGCTTTTTGAGCTCTCTACTCTACATTACATTTTCTTTGAGTGCAACACATTGGAGTGTGCATCTTGCAACCTATATACTTAAAGGGGTAATTCCTCGTCTCGGCATCACATTCAGTTTCATTAGCGCCTTAATAAACATTTCTTTCAATTGGATTTAGTTAAAAAATGTTCCTGTTGAGATACTTTCTCATAAATGTATCTGTGGCCCCCTTAGAACGAGATATTTTCCTCTGATACGGGCCACCTCTGCTAGTGATTGCACAAGAACAAAGGTTATTGATATAAAAAAAAACAACGCCCGGTAGTTACTACAGGACCCACAGCCATCCTGTGTTTAATGATTGCCTGAACCTGGTAGTCCGGCAGGACCCTATAGCGGCAAGCTGGCCCCGCCCGCTGCCAGAGTGTGACGTGTCGTATCCGAGAAGCTATCTCGTTTTCCAGGGACCACAGACTACATTTTAAACTTATCTTCATCAACCACAGGAACATTTTTTTTAATAACATCCAATGAAGAATGTTTATATAGGGCAGATTAATGAAACTGGAAATTGGATGCCGAGACGAGAATACCCCTTTAAGTGCTTTTTGCTGTCATGGTTTGAATGCTAAGCATGTAACCTTTATGCATATTCATCTCTATGCGAATAATACGCCGATGGGTGGGGGGGGCTGCCTTGGCGCTGAGCTAAGACATTCCGGCAAGGGGTGTCTGGGTGATTCGGCGGGTAGGTGATTTTCACTTGGGTCAATTGTCTGCTATGTACTGTATGGCATTGCTGATTCCGCGGATTAATTGGCCTCGGGGTTGATGTGGGGACTCTCCGTTGATGTCAACATCGTCCGACCCCCCGCCTTGGTTTTGGGGATTGGCTAAAAGATAGTATAGACGGTGTATCCAATGAGTCATGGGAATTGGGCCAGGTAAACCCATCATGCTGGCTGAGGGAAGTAGTTAATCTTTAAGGTTTGTGCGTCCCTCACACCTGCATAGTACTGGCATCAATGCCTTCCACTATGTCAAAAGAATAGGTATAAGCACACTCCAATGTGTAGTGAAAACAAAAGAATTTAATCCACCATTGATGCACGTTTCGCCTGATCATTACAGGCATTTCAAGCATAGGGTTTTACAAAACAGCTGACTTAAATCAGCGCGTTACTCACAACGCCGGAACACGTGACTATCATACAGAGTATCTTAAAACACATTAACATGTTTTAAACATGATCAAGATATACATTTGTGTGTAGTGACAATAAGTGCATATTATCAATAAAGTGCATGATTATTATAAAGTGCAAGAATTATCAGGGCAGCTGTTCACCAATTGTGCAGGTTTTAAGAGCTACTCCAAAATGGCATCCCCGATACGTGTAAACCCAGTGGTCTATATTAAACAAAAGAAACGATCCACATAGAGGCATCCAGGAAATTTATTAAAGAACAATATAACGCTCACGGACCAACAGGTAAGGCTGTATCCCGTGTATAGAGTCCGAGTATGCGCATGCGTACAAGGTTGTGAATCCACGTAGTGTTCATCTTCATAATGGGAATCAGCCCAGCTCCTATGCAGCTAAAACTCACGGACGGACTTTGACAGACCAAGCGGGACTTGTAGAAGGTGATGCACGGGAGTAGGACGATAGGACCCAGGACATTCAGGACAGGGGCGAGGAAACACTCAAGTTGCCACCGGGCTAGAGTGAACCAGCCCGTTTATCTGTCCATCTGATCGTGGTCCGTCCAGGGTATCCATATTTTCCAAAGTAGCCCAGTCACCTGTGTGTCACCGCATCAGGAGAGTCATAAGCCCACATCGTGGTCAATTTGCTGGCGTTAGCAAAGAGAGAGACAGTAAGTGTGGATAATTCAACCCGCAACAGAGAAGTTTGCCATGGAGCCCCAAATGTGTCTATATACATCAAATTGTTAATAAACATATAGTAGTATATGATATATAATGGCCACTACACAGAATCAGAAAAAACACACTGAGTTTCTCTCGCCCTCGTCCTGAATGTCCTGGGTACTAGTCTCCTACCTACCCGTGTCATCACCTTCACAAGTCCCGGCTGGTCTGTCAAGTCCGTCCGTGAGTTTTCAGCTTGCATAGGAGCTGGCTGATTCCCATTATGAAAAACACTACGTGGATTCACAACCTTGTACGCATGCGCATACCTCGGACTCTTATAAAGGGATACAGCCTTACCTGTTGGGTCCGTGAGCGTTATTGTCTTTTAAATTATTTTCCTGGATGCCTCTATGTGGATCGTTTCTTTTGTATTTATATGGACACTGGTTTTAACACATCGGGGAGGATCATTTTGGAATAGCTCTAAATAACCTGCACAATTGCTGACAGCGCCCTGATAATTCTTGCACTTTATAATTAATCACTTTATTGATAGCACTTTTGGGTCACTACACACATGGTAAGATCTTGATCATGTTTTAACAAGTTTTAATGTTTTAAGATCTCTGTATGATTAATGTCACGGTTCCGGCGTTGAGTAACGCCGCTATTTAAGTCAGCTGTTTTGAATTAACAATATGCTTGAAAATGCCTGTATGATCAGGCGAAACGTCGCATCAATGGTGGATTAAATTCTTTTGTTTTTCACTACACATTGGAGTGCTGCTTCTACCTATTTTTTTTTGACTGTGTTAGCAGTCACGTCAGGACCCGCTGAGAAGATTTGCACCCGTTTTTTACACGGTGCGTTCCAACCTTCTCTTTTTGCTCCGATGTTTGACCAGGAACGCTGCACGTGTTTTTTGGATTTAAGATGGAAACACAATACACCACCAAATCTATTTGCTTTCACAGATGAAGAACTGTTGACGGATCCTAGGCGCCCCCTGGGAGATGGGGGACCTTTTCTGACAGACCAGCTAAGGCGGATTTAAACGCAAGTATGAATTCGTATCAGGAGACTTATTAACTTCAATTACATCTATCTCTACTATGCCAGTATTACAAACACAATTATACCGGTCGTGGCCCAGATCATCAGTTGATACCCAATTTGTTCCCCTCTAATACGACTTTTGGTACAAGATTTGAAGGCTTGTCTATAAATATGCCGGTGACATCATTTTACTTAACATCGAATTCAAACCACAAGATTTACTTTCTACCAGTTGAAACAATTGGGATTGGAGACGGAGCTTTCTGATCTCTGGGGGAATTCTGGAGTGTAACATTACAAGAAAAAACTACCACGATATTATTTGACTTCAAAGGAACAGGGAAGCCAAAAACATAAGTGGACGCGGGACAGGGAGGATTATGCGACAGGGCTTATTTATACGTGGAAACCGGATGATGCGCTCTCTTCAAGGAGAAACAACGTGATAACCAAGGAACGCAGTGATTAAAAGCACAGTAGCTGCTTCCCCTTCACCACACCACCACGATTTTTTAGGGGTAACTACTGGATCAACAGCTACACACACGAACGGCAAAAGGAAGGACGTGGGGACCAAACCAAATCGTCGATGGTCAAAAATACGAGGGTTGGGCAAACTTTGAGCCACCACCACAAACAAACCAAGAGGAAGATGACAGAACCCGGGTTTGGGTAATAGTATTCCGTTCTTATCCTAATTATGAATTGCGTATTAAGAAAGGAGTCTTTCTTGGCCCCATTCTACAATGGATTGGCTGACTTTGGACATTGAACTGTAACATTTTTTTCAGCGAACGAATTAAACTAAGACTGGTTTTTCGGAGTACCCTGCTGCACCTATAATTGGATTCTGGGGTTAGCAAACATCACCTAGATCTTCCCTTAAAGTTTGGGCTCTCATACTACAAAGCAATTTCTGCCTCAATCGGGTCTTCCTGCAGTTGGAGTGTCGTTATAACCTTGTACTTAGGGATATTGGTGGATATAGGAGAATTCCTCTCACCCAGGGTCAAAGTACACCTCTCTTTCTTATCTAAAACACGGCACTGAGGGTTTGGTCATGACCGACAACTCATAAGTAAACACCGTATAAGGGGGTGGGATTGTCGTCCATGGATCGCCCCTCTCAATACATGAAGAGGTTTCACAGACAACTGGGGACCGTCATATACGAAAGGTTTATTTCGATCCAGTACATAATCTTTACTAAAATTGGGATTATGCGTAGACAAATGCACTTGCTATTGATACAAGACAAGACACCGTACATGATTTTTTATTACCTAGATTCCCATGACCCCCCTCCATATTGTTTGCCTCAGATCACAAATGTTTATCAAAGCCCCTTCCGGCAGACCTGTCGTATCTGGACGCGACTCCCATGTTCAGCCCGTCGGCCTATTTGTCTAATAAATCCTTGGGAGCATGTACTGTGGGCCTAAATCTATATTAAAGATCGACTGATTTTCTAAAAAAATTTCCACTGTTTCGTCCCTACGGCTGCATTTTAGCACTTTGATGTAACCAGTCTTCATACATCTATTAACCCATGACGGTGGCCTCTATGAGTGTCAGCAGAGCCTGCTCCCCTAGCCTCTCGAAATGAGAGCAAAGATTTTGGATTGCAACCTATGTGGAAAACTGATTCTTACTTGTAACTATTTAATGTTTGACATGCGTGTTTTATGTGCGTTTATGTGGCCCGGCTTATGGGGGTCCAATGTGGCCCCAGCCTAGTCCAACATTTGTGATGGCAGAACTTGGAGATTGATGCTGGGTCATGTTTCCCCACTTCAGCTTTGTACTGGAGTTTGGAATACATAGACGACGGTCTTTGCATTGGATAGGATCTCCCCTCATTACAATCTGGTTCCTGGACTACTTATAACCCGTAAAATTCACGAGGTGCGGTACACATTCCGATACAGGTCTCATACATACTCATACTTAGAGAAAAACATTGTAACTCATGAATTTCAGCCCACCTAAAACCATGCATCCGCTCCTCTGCCCATAGCAACTTTTGAAGGGTAAGCGGATTGTTTGAAAATGAGGACCTATAAACTGACGGGGGTTACGCTCCATGGAACAAATTCATCATAGAGCTTACCCCAAGTCATGTTATTAAATAAACAATTAGACAGATTATAAAACTATAGATCGCACACAATTACGTTTACTATACTTCACCAAGAACCCACTAATAGAACGTATTCCCCATGGTCCTCACTTAATATTCATAGCCCAATATTAGCTTCAACATTAGTCGAAAGTAAATTGGTGTATCTTGGAGTACATCTATAAACAAATACATGAGTTCAGGCCTCCCCCGCGTTTTTTCATATCAGGAGACAGGGATCTAAAGGATCACTGGTTAGAACTAATGGATCGTCCTGGAAGGACTGAAACCCTCTCGCAAGGTGTTACCCTGTGTCCTGCGATAATTGTGCTTTGATGCTAAAGGGGGGGTGTTTCGTTCACCACTCCACCTGGGACATCACACAAAATCAAATCCTCATACGATAGACAGTAGGATGCTTTTGTGATTTAACCGTGTCAGTGCCCTTGTATCTGCTCTACATGGGAGAGGACTGACCACTGAATGCAGACTGTCGTCCTTATATCCACAATCAGACGCACCAAGAAACTGATCTCCCCAGTCCTTCTCATTTTCCATGAAGTGCGTCATAAGGTTTAGATGACTCTCGCGATTGTGTCATTATCGACCACAGAGTGCCACCCTTACCCCTGGGAGACGATAGAGGATTAGTTACGCAAACGAGGGAAGTACAGTGGATACACAAGCTAGTTCCCTGAACCCAAAGGGTTTAAACAGGATTCCCCTGAACGTTATTTCTTCTGATTTCTCCTGTCTCGCAGTGGACCGTGTTTCTGTTTCTTCTGATTCTGTGTCAGTGGCCATTATATCTCATACTACTACTATATGTTTATTACAGTGATGTATATAGACATTTGGGGCTCCAGGCTAACTCTCTTTGCGGGTTGAAATTACCACACTTACTGTCTCTCTTCTTTGCTCCACAGCAGCAATTGAAACCACGCAGTGGGCTTATAGATGACTCTCCTGGATGCGGTGACACACAGGTGATGGGCTACTTTGGAAAATATGGATACCCTGGACGGGACCACGATCCCGGATGGGACATATTAACGGGCTGGTTCACTTCTAGCCGGGTGGCACTTGAGTGTTTCTCGTCGCCCTCGTCCTGAATGTCCTGGGTCCTACTCCTCCTACCCCGTGCATTCACCTTCTACAGTCCCCTTGGTCTGGTCAAAGTCCGTGCGTGAGTTTTCAGCTGCATAGGAGCTGGCTGAATTCCTTATGAAGATGAACACTACGTGGATTCACAACCCTTGTACACGCCGCATACCTCGGACTCTATACAAAAGGATACAGCCTTACCTTGGGTCCGTGAGCGTATATGTTCTTTAAATATTTTCCTGGATGCTCATGGGACATCTTTGGTATTTATAGGACACTGGGTTTTTACACGATCGGGATGCTTTTGGATAAGCTCTAAACCCTGCCACATTGCTGGACAGCGCCTGTATATCTTTGCACTTTATAAATCTATGCACTTTTATTAGAATATGCACTTTAATGGTGTCACTACACCATGTATATCTTGATAATGTTTTTAAACAATGTTTAATGTGGTTTTAAGATCTCTGTATGATAGTTCACGTGTTCCGGCGTTGAGTAACGCCCGCCTATTAAGTCAGCTGTCTTTGATTAACACTATGCTTGAAAATGCCTTAATGTCAGGCGACCGTCCATCAATGGTGGTTAAATTCTTTGTTTTCACGTACACTGGAGTGCTGCTTCTACCTATTCTTTTTTGACCTTGTTAAGCGAGTCAGTCGACCCGCTATGAGAAGAAATTTGCACCGTTTTACCCAGTGCTGTTCCACCGTCCTTTTTGCTCCGAGGCTTTCTATAGATCTGTTATATATTGTTAGCATATCTATCCTCCAAGATATCCAACGTTCCGGATCTATGTTTAAGACCAGGTTAATGCCATGAATTTAGCAGTAGAACACTCGCTAACCAACTGGTTAAATAGTAAATTGCTGTCTGGAACACCAACTGTATGGAGGAACCAAGTGACTTGTTTGGCTGAAACAAAAAGAACACAAGGATGGACAGTAGAACCAGTGGAGTTGTGCTGATGAGAGATTTGGTCCCACCACCATTCTCTTGCAATGGAAAAGTGGAACAAGACATTGACAGCCTGGTTCCCAAGTGAACACGTATGGAGTAGGAGTGTGATGGGTGGTGGTCTTTGTTAGGGATCTTGGTTTATAATTGAAGAATAACTGACGCTGCATGTTTGTACCACAGCATCTTCAGCGGCATGCTATTGCCATGCCATCTGAAGACCAGGTCATTCATGGTGACTACCTCTTAAACCTCATCAAGAAATGGGGGAAGTGGCTGCTTTCCTATATACTGCGGGCAGTGGGCTTGCTACCAATATACTCGGGGCAGAGTGCTGGCTACCTATCTCAGGGGCAATGTGCGGGATCCTAACTATACCTGGGGGACGAGTGCTAGTTACCTAGATACATTGGGGTAATGTGCTGGACCTTATACTGGGGACCTTATGCGGCTACCTTTATACTGGGGGCTTGTCGGCTCCCATTTACCTACATACGGGGGGCATCTGTCTATATATATACTGGGTCGTAAAACTGGGGAATTAGCAATTCCTCCTTCCGGAAGAACCATTTCAGTGACTCTTGAAACTCATCAGATAATCCAAGAGACTGTTCAAGTGGAATCGAGACAAAGCTGACTGTCTAATTAACTGGGAGATGTGTTCTAGATCCTAGTATCTTGGGAGGCATTGTGCTGGAGACTAGAGAGTGGGCCAGTGTGCTGGTTACCTATGTTCTCAGGGGAAGTGTGCTCAGCTACTATTTATTGTGGCCGTGTTCGGCTACCTTATCCTGGGGGCATTGTGCTGACTACTTTATCTTTGGGGGTATTTTCTTAATACCTATAAATTGGCAGCATATAAAAGCTGGCTGATACCTATAACACTGATGAGTAGTAATGCGGGCTACCTTCATACTGTGGGGCAATGTGCTGAATACTTATAATGGTGGGGGGCCTATGCTGGATAACCTATGTCTGGGAAGCAGTGTGCTGGATACATATTGGGGTGGGCCGAGTGTGCTGGTCACCTATTACCTCGGGGTAAAGAATGCGCTACCTATATCCTGGGAACGGTGTTCTGAATACCTAATCTGGAAGGCTGAAGTGCTGATACCTTTATACTGGGGGATTGTGGCTGGCTACCTTTATACTAGGGGACAGTGTTTGTCTACCTATATACTGGGGAAGTTGGGCTGGCTACCTTTATAATATGGATAGTGTGCCTGGCTACCTTAATACTTGGAGCATCGTCTAATCCTATATACTGGGGGGCAGGTGCTGGCTACCTATATACCGGGGCACGTGCTGATGCTATAGACTGAGAGCAGTGTGCGGCTACCTATAATAACTGGGATCGTGTCTTGCTACCATACATGTGGGCTGTCAAATGATGCTTGATACCATATACTGTGGGGCATGTGGCTGGATACCTCTAATACGAGATCAGTTGCTGATACCTATGTATCGTTGGTGATTGGGTGGTTGATATTTATAAACTGAGGGCAGTGCGATCTCGCTTGCGTTGTCCAACGAGGATTGTGGGTGTGGTGTTCGTGGGGCCGGGATTCCCTAAGCTGTGCACCCCGGGGGAGTGTTGTTCTCCAGGTGGTCGCTGCTGTGCCGGTCCCCGGAGTTCACCTTTTCTTCCTGTGCTGTGAAGGTGCCCCCCCCCCCCCCCCTATTTCTGCTGTCGTGTGCCATGCCACGCCGAATGCACCGCATCCATCACGTGTGCCAAAAAACCCCGGGGCATTTGCGCAATCGAAATATTCAGCAAACCCGACAAAGTAGTGCGGCTTTTTGGACCCTTAGTAATGAGCCCCCATTGTCTAGGGGATGACACCTGAATTAAAGCTTTTCTGTCCTGGGTGTCAGCCCAAGCCTGGCACCAGCAGGACCAGATATGCTGCATCTATTCTTCTGAGCAGCGATGTAATAGGCTTCACGTCGTCAAGACTACCATTAGTGACTGCGTAACAGTCGATACGGCGGTATTATGGTTTCAATCCACATTTTCAATACAAAACCAAGAGAAGAAAGCAAGTAAAACAACTGTGCAGAGTTTACCGCTGTTGTCTTTTCCACCATAAACCTCCTGCAAAGAAGTTAAGGATAGGCATCATTATATGCTCAGCAAGGACCTCACATATGTCGCAATCCACACACACATATAAGTAACATCTGAGAGCTAAGGGTTTCCCTGCTGGTTCCCACTGCATTGATATGGTCAATTTGACATTTTATTACTTTACAAAACCAATTTATAACTGAGAGTGGGCCCCCCTTCTCCACTGGCGTTTTTCACGCCGAGTTCTGCGCTGTGCATTTAACGCTCAAACTCTCGCATTGCACGCTGCCTGTCCCATTGTATTCAATGGGTCTTTCTCCATTTGCGTGGTTTTCACGCGCGTGCTTGCGTTCGTTGGCCCGCCGTCAAAAATCGCAGCATTCTCTATTGTTGCGATTCACGCCGCATTTTTCACGCCCCATCAGTTCTATGGGGACGTATCAAAACGCATTGCACTCGCAAACTTGCAAGTGCAATGCGAGTGCAAGGGCGTTTTAACGTAAGGTTCTAAGTGCCCATATACATTATTTCCCCTGCTCGCGAACGATCATTTTAATGTAAAAAAACACAATGAAGAACATAAAACTGAATAAAAACATTGAACCAGTTAACACAGGATCTTTAAGATAAAACACAGTGCAGAACCAGGGGTTGGGGGGGGTGTGGGTCATCTTAGATTACAGACTGTTCGGCATCGCTTACTTGTCGGGAGTACGCGCGTGACGGTGCGAACAAAAAGCATGTAAGAACAATATATATTGTTAAAAGACCGTTTCAGATGTATGAAAACTTCACTGTGCACACGGAACAGTGAAGAATAGTCCAGATGTTTGCACTTATCAAAAGACATTATTTTTCAATTAAATAAACATTTTATTCCCGAACTTGTCCCTTTGAAAAGTCCCTTTTGACTTAAAAAAAACGCGCTGAAAAAACGCACCGAAACGCAAAAAAAAACGCGAACACAAATGAAACAAAAACTCAGCAAAAACTCATTTTTTCACACGCATTGCACCCTGAACTTGAAACCAAACGCTAGTGTCAAGGGCCTTACACTTTAACTCTCTAAATATTTTTCAGTGTAATCCTTTAATAGACTCAAATTCCTTACCAGGTCCCCCACGTCAATAACAACAAAAATGTCTCAATATGCCACTGTATTATATCAGCAACTGAAGTTACAGATACAGTGGTTGCCATTGAACAGAAACTGACCAGGGTGGAGCCCTATGGTATTCGCCTGAATGACCTGCCAGTATATCAACCACATACAACACATGCCACCTGTGCTAGTTGTATATAAAACTTATTAAAATGGCATCATGTTTAAGCACTTTTTGCTAAAAATGATGCACAGATGAACTTAAATCCAGGAACACTCATTTCTATGCGCTTTTGTTACACTATGACCCATCAACTTTTAGTACAGGAGAATAGATTCTGACAATGAGTCTGAGTATATAAGGTTGGAAAAAGCCACAGACAACCTTTAGAATTAAACACTTAACTCGTGGTGCTGAATACATGGCGAAGGGCTCACGCGCTGACCCTCTCCGATAGCCGGTAAGTCTTTGCTGCATATGCAGAAAAGACTTACCGCTAAACACCCGTGATCAGTGCTGGCAGCTTAAAAAGATGACAAATCGCCACATCCGAAAATCGTGGCTCCCCTTGATACCTCTGGAAGCGCGATCCATTGCTCATGACAGCCTCGGTGAATTGAATGCACATTTCCCATTGTCATGAATGAGGAGAAAATCCTGCAAGTCCGCAGCACTTTTCTCAAGAGCACAGATGTTTCTAGCACACGTCCTTTGGCAATGCAACACCGCTATGGATTCCACTGCTTGTGCATGATCCAACTGCAATGAGATGCACAGATAGGCCAGGTCCGTTCCTGCACACGTTTGTGTTCCGAGCAGTCTAGTTCTATTATCTTCCGTTGTGTTGTGGAGCTTGTCCCGATGACACTCATCTAATCCATGTTTTATTCTGGCCTGGTTGTCCACCATAAATATGTTTTGTTGTAGATCCCTTTACAACCTTTCTCTACGATTTAAAAAAAAAAAATCTTACACGGAATACAAATTCCCACATCAAAAAAATTACGTCAGCCACCCTACACTTTTCTAATAAAAAAACTGTATCATATCTTACTGAGCTAAGTCTTTATCAATACTAAATGGAACAATCACAATGCATATATCGTGATCGAACATACTCGTCGTCCAAGCCTTAGCCTTTCGAGCTTAGCGTACTCGAAACTGCTCGCCGTTGCCGGACAGTATTTCGCACTCGAGAACATGGGCATCATCCCGCCCGTTGTGATTTTTGGCGTCCAGCACAGAGAGCAATCACAGCCAGAGACTCTGCACTCCACCAGCATGACGTGGTACCCTTCCCGTCGAAGCGCAGTGGTTTGGCTGGCCCTAGTCAAGTGACGCCTGGAAAGAGACAGTCCCGGCCCACGCTGCTCGTATCATCTCTGTCTGGAGCCACTAGGGAATAGCTGCTGCGGGTCGGGAAGCGTTAGGGTGTTCTATTAATAGTGTTTAGCAGGGGAGATTGTTCGACCAGAACCCCACAGCCCTTCTTAGGGCGACAATAAGTTATATTATTTTTTTTATTTGGCTTGTGGCTGGGCTGCTGCCACTAGTAGTGCACTAGTACCATATTGTGAGGATTTGCAGGGAGACTTGCGACATTTGTGTTTTAGCTCTTAGTGCAACACCATATCCCCTCAACACACCGAGTGGACAATTTATTAGGGTTGAATTTGACGTAGGCACAGTCTAATTCGAAATGTCGACAACATCATCCGTTCCGTGACCAATGGCCGTTTCTGACAATGTCAACCTAACACGGACAAGTGGACGAGGCTGCCGGGCAGGCCACTATATATCGCTGACTCACATTGGGTTTAACTGGTGAGGCGCGGGACGAGTCGCTGACCCTGGGTCGGGTCATATACTGCCGACGCCGAAGATTGCGGGCCTCCTCGGTCCAGGTGTCAAGGCCTACTATGCCTTGGCGACTGACCATGTGGCCATGCCTGGCCCATGTATTAAATCTTCATATTCACGTTTTCCCCCCCTCAAGACATACCCATCTGGTCTGATTTGCTCACAAGGGTGCGCCGCATCTGTGCGCATCATTTCAGGAAGTCCAGCAGTTGCCTGCCACTCGGAGGGCACGCAGCGCGCCTCAACTTCCCGCTCACCGACTGTTGTGCGACGTGCCCACAATGTGGATTCCACATTAACCATGTTATCCCAGATTTACCCAGCAACGGCAGAGAGAGCGATTGTAGACTGCCGTAGTCACTTCCAACCAGAAACTGGTAGTCAGGTCCAGTCCAGCTTCCTCAAGTCTACAATGAGAGTGGACCGTGGATGTTCTAATCTGTCAGGTGGCGGAGTACTTAGAGGTTCAACACAGATCTCATTGGTGATGCCGCCGACTCTAGAATCCAGCCTCACCATCCGGCGGCTTGGCCCCCCTGGGGGGTTTTTTTTTGAAAAACTCTCTGGTCAAGCATAAGTCAGAAGCTGCCTCGTCACAAGAGACGGGGAAAGGTCCTTGTTGATAGCCAAAGCACCTCAGGTCGGTTTCTCACGTAACATAGTCGGAGGAGGTGGAGGAGGATGAGGAGGAAAAGGAGAGAATGTGGCGAGAACAAAGAGGGACCATTGTTCACAGCAGTCGGTCCTTTCACTGTTCCTCGGTCTTGGCAGAAGAAGAGGATTTGGGGAGGACGGAATGGACATCCCCCCCCCCCCGCCATCCAGTGCGTGGAGTGAAATTCTTCGCGTTGGTACGCTGGCCGCATATGCAGATTTCATGCTAGGCTTCGTTCAAAGATTTTTCCAAGCACCGGTTACTGGGTATTCACCTCCTGGACCCACGGTACAAGCACAATCTTCCACTCTCATCCCTGGGAGAGGAAGAGTGTGGAATGCATGAAGAACCAGAGTCCTGGTTCACAGCTGAACCGTATATCCTTTCTGACAGCGCTAGCGGCACGGGCGTCCTTATGCGGGACAAGTAGGCGAGGAGAGTATGCCCAGGAAGCTTGCCAGCACTGGCAGGGTACGCTTTACAGGCCTTTGCCTGTTTTTTCACCCCTCCAGCAAGACCCTGTCACCTGTCCCTCCAGTCTCGCAAATAGGGCTGATCTTTACCGAAAGAGTGAGGGAGTACGTACTGACCATCCATCGTCCTAAATGATCAAGCGCTCCCTACACTACTGGGTTTCAAAAAGCGACATTGGTCACTAACTGGCGCTGTACGCCGTGGAGGTTCTTGCCTGCCCT
Organism: Engystomops pustulosus; assembly: GCA_019512145.1. Classification (NCBI taxonomy): domain Eukaryota; kingdom Metazoa; phylum Chordata; class Amphibia; order Anura; family Leptodactylidae; genus Engystomops; species Engystomops pustulosus. The sequence goes on along the minus strand of WNYA01000233.1, from coordinate 92,440 downwards.
GCCGCGGAGCGTGCTGTCTGAGAGGGTTTTCAGTGCATTGGTGGCATCATCATCGGGGGGGGGATAATCGTTCACCACACAGCCTGTTCGACTGACACGTTACATGCTGACCTTATCAGTTGAATAAAGCCGTCTTTCTCAAGGTCATTCTTCCACCAGGTGAGAAGCGCAACCTGAATAATGTTTGCCCCGCCTCCTCATTGCCCTTCTTTCTCCTCCTCGTTTGTACACTAAGCAGGAAACTGGCTATTTTTGCCAGGCCAACTTGCTCTAGCTAGATACTCATGTTTAATTTTCTGGATGGCCCCACCTACCTGTCTCTGTTTTAAACCTTTTGGGGTGCCACAGAAGGTAATCAATCTATTTTAATATTTTTCCTGGAGGACCACCAACCTGCTCCTCTGTTTTTGAAAACTTTTTTGGACTGCCAATGCAGGCACCTCATCAGTTAATTTTCTGGAGGACCACCTACCGCTCCTCTGGGTGAAACTTTTTGACTGCCACTACAGGCACGAGCCAATTAAATTGGCTCCATAGCTGCCTCCACATTTCGTCTTTTAGCTGCCTCCAACGTGTCTCCATTGCTACCACCTGGACCTACCCTCCACACGTCATCGCATGCTGCCTCCAAAAGTCATCCATATAGCGCCTCCATACAGCGTCCCCCTTACAAACGAGCTGTGTCAGGCAGAATTTGGGGTTGTTTTCATGGCTTCGCCATCAACTTGTTAACTTTGTCGCCACCCTGCTGTGTGTCCACAAATATACTGGCAAAATTTTATCATTTACCGCTTTATTTCAGCGTTTCTTGCGCATCTTTACATTCCCTCACCCGGTCATAACCCACACTAATCGAACACTACTAACACTTGATCTTAACAAAAGGGTCTTAGAGTGCTGTTTTGGAGTACCAAGCAGGGGCGTGGATTGGCGAAACTCGCCTGGCAGCGGACCGCCAGCTCCACCCAAGATCTTAACTAACTAGTTTTTACACTGCAGCACCTTTACTATAATCTCACTACTATCACTGCCTCCATACATGTCCCCTTATCAACGAGCTGTGTCAGTCATAATTTTCAGGTGTTTCACCAGATCACAGTGGAACTTGGCCAATCTGTCCGCCGCCATGCCTGGGAACCTGAGTTGCAATCATGCACACCATAATAGGATTCCCCATACTTCCGCTCATGGAACCAGTTCCGAAAAACAAAAAAAATTAAAATTAGAACCACTATGCATCTTATTCCTAGGTGAATCTTCCAACGACCCCCTGCTTTGGTTATATTTTTCAAAGTAAACGCTTTTGGGTGGGAGGATCCGAGAGACGGGGCTTGACAGGCCGCAAGCTCGCCCTGCAGCGAACCGCCAGCTCCATCCCAATTAGCACCGCAAGGCATCCTTGCTGCTGCCCCTGCTGTTTCCTTCCATTTTGCCTCCACGCTCCACCACAACGCGTCCACCAATGGCTCCATGCACACTTTCAACTCCTATAACCCCAGACCGCTGGAGCACGAGAGGAGATGCGCACATCATCCCTTATCAACAGCGTGTCAGCAGAATTTTCAGGTATTTCACCAGATCATAGTGGAACTCGGCCCATCTGCTGTCGCCGCCATGCTGAAACCTGAAGTTGCAATTATAGCGCGCAATATGAATGCCCCATACGCGCTCTTAATCATGGAATCGTCTCCATGGCTGCCTCATTCGTCGCCTTATCAAAGAGCTGTGGGTCAGCTCATTTTTCGGGTGTTCACCAGCTACGTTTGGAACTGGCATTATGTTCGCCCACCATGCTGTGTTATTGAACTAATATACCGTCACCTGTTTGTTCACATGGAATCATTTCATGCTCTTCTTGCTCACCTCCTTTGTGACACTGAGTCCATTTAGGGTATTTCACCAATGACACTCTCTAGCCGTGCACTGCTGCGCTGCCTCTCTGCCGTCCCCTATAGTTTTTGGGTCAGGGTCAATATTGCGTTTTTTAAGATTCTTCTAGCCTCATTAGGGTCACTCTGGTCATGGCCATGCTTTCCCAGTAATTTTGCTAATGGTCGCTTAAGCAGCCTCAAGGCATCCATGCATGCTGCCCCCTGGCTGTTCCTGTCCATTTCCTTGTGTTTCCATCCTTTTCTGAGGGTCCCAGGTGTTTGGCCCGCTTCCCTGTGCATAGCCTTGGTCCCCTTGATAAATGGCGGTCTCCCATTACTTCATGGGGCTCGTTATTCGAACGATCACTTGGAGCACGGAAATTTTGGTTTGAATCACGAGTACCCGAGCAATTTTATGCTTGCTCATCTCTAATGCATATAAGGGTTCAAAAAAACAATGGTACAAGGTTCAAGTGTAACAATATGCTCCAACTCACACCACACTCCCGTTTTACCTAATGGAGTTACTTGCTCTGAAATTCTACAATTATCCGCGATTATTGATGTATGTGGTGTAGATAGATTTTCCAAGTGATTGTACCAACCAAGAATTCAAAGAGAGGTGTCCTGGGGATTTCCAGTTTCATTCCATGTTCTAGTCATTTTTTTGTATTGCCGTTGTATAAAGAGAAGATCTTTAAATGACGTTTCTTTGTTTTTGTAGCAATGTCATAGGTTTTCTCATTACTTTGAGTAGTTCTGGTCTAAGCTTCTTTATGCTACAATCTTCCCAGAACTGGAATGGAAAATAAAGTATTGCAATAGGAAGTCAAGTCGTTTGCAGGAAACATCATACATTCTGTACATAAAATACAAAGTTATAGATTTTTAAGGTGTTAAAGGCATGTACAGGGAGAATTAATGTGTAATAACAATTCTAGAGAAAGCTACTTGGACATTTGGGAAGTTTACCCCCTTAGCACTATAGATATATTTTTTCTCTAGCTATTACATTTTTCATGTACTAAACTGCTTTTTTTGTTAAACAAACTAGCTAGACAGATTTTTCTCTGCCTTTCCACAGGAGGGCCTTTCACAGTTTTCGTTCCCTGAACTGGGCTCTTCGAGATACCCCAGTTCCTGAAACTTGTATGGAAAAAATTAATGTAAAAAATGTATAAATGTCATTTATGACCTCATGGGGGGACGTTTAGTATACATAACATTTAGAAACAACCATATCGTCACATGCTCCTCTAGGTCTGAGCATCATGTCTGTGCCCATGATTCCCTCTCAGGCTGGGCAGTAAATCTTCCCAGGCTCCCTCTCGGTTTTGAGCATGTATCTTGCATAGGTTCCTCTCAGTCGATTATTAATCTGTACACAAAGATTCCTCTCAGATCTGAGTATTATTTTGTGTACGGCTCTCTCAGGTCTGAGCAGTAATCTTGCCTAGGGTCCGCTCTAGCTCTGTAACAGTAACTGTGCATAGGTTCCTCTAGGTCTGGAGCATCAACTGTGGCAGCTTCTCTCAGGTCTGAACAGTAATCTGTGCATAGATTCTCTCAGGTCTGAGTATTGATCTGTGCACAGCTCCTCTCAGTGGTGAGCAGTAATCTTGCATAGGTCCTCTCAGTCTGAGTTTTAATCTGTACACAGGATTCTCTCAGGTCTGAGTAGTTATTTGTGTACAGCTCCTCTTCTCGGGCCGCGAAGTAATCTGTGATTGGTCCCCCAGTCTGAGCCGTTACTGTGCACAGACTCCTCTCAGCTCTGAACGTAAAGCTGTGGCATAGGTTTCCTTTCCGGTCTGAGCCTTAATGTGTCCTTAGGTTCCTCTCATGGCCCTGAAGCAGAATCTGTGCAAGGCTTCTTTCAGGTCTGACAGTACGGTGCACCGCTTCTTCTCTCAGGTCGTAACAGTTATCTATGCGCAGGCTCCTCTCAGTCTGCGCATTATCTGTGGCCACAGGCTTCTTTGATTTGTCTGAGCAGTAATCTGTGCACAGCGTCTCTCAGGTCGAACAGTATCTGTCACAGGCTCCTCTCAGGGGTGAGCAGTAATCTGGTGCAAAGACTCCTTTGAGGACTGAGTAGTTATTTTGGTGCCGCAGGCTCCTGTCAGGTCTGGAACAGTAATCTGTGCACGGCTCCTTCAGGTCGAGTAGTTTTTTGTGCCAGGCTCCTTTCAGGTATGGCCGTACTCTGTGCAAGCCCTTTTCAGGTTGAGTAGTTTATTTGTGCACAGGCTTCTCTCAGTTCGAGCAATAAAATCTTGGCACGGCTCCTCTCAGGTCTGGAAGTAATCTGTGCCAGCTCCTCCTCAGTAGGGAGTAATCTGTGGCATCGGCTCCTCTCATTCGGAACAAGTAATCTGTGGCACAGGTCATCTCAGGTCCTGTGCATTAATCTTTGCACAGGCTCCTCGCAGGTTTGAGGCAGTAATCGCGCAAAGGTTCCTTTCGGTCTGAGCAGTATTTGTGTACATGCTCCTTTGAGGTCTGATTATTATTATTTTGCACTGCTCTTTCAGGTATGAGGCAGTAATCGTGGCAAAGGGCTCTTTCCTGTCGAGTAGTTATTTGTGCACGGCTCTCCAGGTCTGAGCAATAATCTTGCACAGGCATCTTGTGAGAGTGGACCCTACCCTCATAGTGATGCTCTCATCTCCTATCCATATGTGCCTCTTATCTCGTTCCCATATTGTGTCCATCTCCATATCTTCGTCATAGTGGTGGCCCTCTAATCTTCGCCTCAAGTATGACATCTCATTCATTCCGCCTGTTGTGGCAACTCTCATCTCCCCCGCAAGTGGTGGCACCTCTCATCTCCACCCAGAGTTGTTTCCTCGCACTATATCCCCCTCGATTGGTTCCCCATCACTCCCCCTTTACCATTGTGACCTCTCATCTCCTCATTTGTGACCCTCCTCTTTTGGTCCCCCTCCTCTTGTGGCCTCTCATGTCCACCTCAATTTGCTGGTCCCGTCTTACAGTGAGGCCCCTCCCCGCACTCTCTAAATCTAACCCTCAACGTTGGGCCCCCTCTCCTTGTCTTGTAGGCCCCTTTAATATTTTGCCCCCCAACCCTCCTATCCGGGGGACCCTCAGTCGATTAGTGATCTGGTGCACAGGGTTCCTCTCAGTCGGAGCAGTAACTATGAAAATCATGCAAGAGTCTTTCACTGTAGGTAGAAATGTACCCATATGTAAATAAATCTTTCCTAGGCCAAGCCTGATTGAGTGACTGAGGAGTTAAGCAGACATTTTTTTTTTTTTCTAAGCTCCCCCAGTCTTGTTTTATAGTTTTTGCAAAGCCCTGACAAGCCATTAAGGTTTGTCAGCAATTGTTCATTTTTTCAACATAAAGGAGGCCATTTTTCGCTGCATAACAGTGGGGTATGGAACGTTTTGAGACCCCCTTTATTAACATTTTTCACTCGTGGTTTCATTGCAGCCAATTGGTAAGCTCAAAAAGTTTCTTTTTTTCTCATTAACCGCCTATGACCAGACCCGTTTTCATTTGTTGCGTTTTCATTTTTCACGGCCCAAAATCTATACATTTTTTACTTTTCCTGTAACGAGCTCTGCGATGCTTATTTCTTTCTTCATAACAAATTGCAATTCAAGTGTACTCTGCTGTATTTAATATTCCATGCCGTGACTGAGAAGTGGAAAAAATTCTGAATGCAGTGAAATTAAGGAAAAAAAACCTTTGGTGGCCCATTTTCTTGTGGCTTGATTTTACAACCAGCTTTTACTGAATGCCCCAATGACATGTCTACTTTATTCTTTGGTCCACGCTGATCATGGAGTACCAAAGTTGTATAGGTTTTAAATGTTTTCATACAGTTACAAAAATTAAACCTCCTCTACAAAAAAAACCCTTCTGGTGCTAATAACTTTTTCATCCTTTAGTGAACGAGCTGTGGGGGGGGGGTGTAATTTTTTTGTGTCGTTTGATGAATTTCATTCGACTTAGCACATTCCGTTACAGGGTTAAATGACAGTAGACGTTTCTATATTGTGAGCGAATCAGACATTTTTGGGATGGGGCTTTGATTTTTTACTATTTATTTATATTATATCAGGTTCGAACGGAAAGGGGTGATTAGAATTTTATGGTTTTTTTTAAATTTAATAAATTTTATAACTTCTTTATGACTCTGAGGCTGTCTCGCAAGGGATCACTGCTCCTCGTGACGTCACAGGGGGCGACTTTTCCGAGCCAAGGTTGTGGCACCCACGAGCCATAGCTCATTCCCACGATCAAGGGGTAACCCCCCGATCGGTGCTGCTTGAGTATGAAGAGGGCTCAGCCCATGGCCTCTGCATACTCCTCCCTCTGCTACTGGATTGCATAACGTCCAAATGCGTAAGTGGTTAATGTACACCCACTTTATAGAAAAAAACTGAGATGTTGATAGTTTTTGCTAATTTATTGCTCGGTATTGCTCAGTTCCGTGAAGTTGAAGGGGAGTAAAAACATTTTAGGGGCTCGAATACCTTTCCGTGCCCACGTAACTTAATATCCAACATATATCTTAAACTGTTAGGGGCACATTGGAGTCTGTATGTGAAAGTGTTCTGTGCTTTTGGAAGTCTAGTTCTTTAAAGATTTTTCAGTGTTTCTTCTTATGTCCAAAATAAATAATACCTGATGATTACCAAATAAATAAAGGGTGATACCCCACTATAAAATACCTTTTCAGTTTTTATTATGATGTCTAGCAACCATTACACTGCGGAGCTTTAACAAATAAATTTGTAGTTTTTTGACAATATGACATTTATAGTGCCCAATATGTTAATTTAAACCTGTGCCAGGATAAAAAAAAATCCTCTCTCTAGTTGTTATACTGTTTTTTCTGTATAAAAAAACAGCAAGGGCTACAATAATTTACCCGGAAAATATTAGATGATCAGATCACAGCACATAATTGTAGGTACAATAACAGCAGGCCTTCTATAAACGGGTGGCAACTTAAAAAGTGATATTTCTACAAGATTTTTTAACTACATTATTTATTCCTCTCAAAGGCCTATGGATTGACTGCAATGCATTGTAAGACAACGCTATGCCTAAAAGGGGAATGGCGTTCTATTTTCTCTGCAACCTGCTACATGCACACTGCCCCCGCGGGTACAATGCCGCGCAGGGAGAGGAGGAGAGGTTAGCGCAGCGCATCCCCACCCCTCTCCCATAGCGTTATGGCCGGAGTAGGTCCTTATCTTTTCCCGAGCTTCCGGAGCGGACGGTGCCGACGGTGCTGCACCGTACCGTTCCGTAGGCGCCGCAGCCATAGAAGTGTATGGGGGACGATATCGCCCGCATATACCGCCCATATATACACCCCCCATCTTTATGTGAATGCAGCCTAGGTCTATTTCTGGTACATAAAATTAGGGTCACATGTAGTGGATGTTTCATGAAAATTTCTGCACACTAGAATTCACACTAATGCACGACTGACCTTTACACACAATCTTAAGGTGGAAATGAGCCAATGTCACCTTAGGCAACGTGTGTAAAGTCCGCTCTTAATCTAGAATTACCAGTGTAAATAACCTCCTAAATGTGACCCTTAGCTAAAAAACAATTCACACTTCATGCCTGGGAAAAAGGGCCCCTCTCCATAGGATATGGCATGGCACCGTATTCCGGAAAAAATAGGACTTTCTATCCCAAAATCCCCCGGCGCCGCGGGCCATGGCGATGTATGGGGGACATATATACGCCGTATATATGTCGGCCAGAATACATATGTCCCCCATACCTTCTGTGTGAATATGGCCTGAGTCTACCCTGAGTTATCTTAACCAATTTGATATATACATTATTCGGTGCATAAAGCTTATGAATGAAATAAAAACTCCTTCTGGGTGAAGAAAATAAAATTATGATGCTGCTTTTCAATTTTTATCATTTTTTGGGCTGCTCACCGATCATCAAAATAATATCTTAAATCCTGTCTTTATTCATGGGTCCTACAAATACATTGATAACTCATTTACCCTTTAACCACCCGTGACGTAATAGCACGTCACAGTCGGCTGCGGGGGCAGAGAGGGCTCACGCGCTGCCCTCTCCATAGCGGTACGTCTTGCTTGCATCTTCGCATCATGACATCATCGTGAGCAGCCATCGGTTTTCCATGACACTGCCTGTCTGATTTAACCTGTTCATTACTATGTGCTAATTGCACTTTGTAATGAATGAGGAAAAAATTCCATATATACCATACAGAGTATGGAAGTATAGGGTATATCACTCAACCACAGGTTAAGTACCCGAGGGTCTGGAAAAATATAAAAATAATTTTAATTAAAAAAAGTAACAGATAAATTATCACAAAAAAACTAAAATTTCAAATCACCCCTCATTTTCCCTAGAACGATTATAAGAAAATACATAACAAACATCAATAAACAGTACAATCATAAACATAGTAGGTATCACCCTGTCCTAAATGCTGATCTATAAAATATACTAACCGTTTTTTCACTGCGTAACCCTATATCGGAAAATAGCGCCCGAATTTGAAAATGACACTTTTTTGCCATTTTGAAAAATATAACCAAAGCATCAATGGGGCGAGGGAACAAATAAAATGCAATGGAAAGAAAGGAAAACAATGATATACAGCATTGACCAAACCACATAGCAGGACAATATAATGCACCATGCATACATTAAGTAGTCAAACGGCTCCGTAAACAATAACTTATGTGAAACCGCCTAAGGAGTAGCTGGGAACCCATAAACCCTCTGAAGTGAATAAAGAAGAAGAGGACAAAGGGAGTGCACCAAAAGGCTCTACCTCACCGAATGGGAAGGATTGCGAGTCCTGAAAATCATGCTAGAGCTCAATAGACAAAAAACTGTTTTTGGAATCGCCCAACTAGCTGCAATTATTCCTCAATCACTGAATGGCATTACCCTGTGACCTTCTCCACCACACTCAGAGGTGCAGACAACGCAGCGTCTGTGATCCTGCCTGATCCGTGGGCAAGAAATTCAGGATTTCCTGTTTGTACTAATTTTAGGGGGCAGGCGGACAGACAGAAAGCAAGCTGCTGGCTCGCCAAAAAAAACCATATTGCCATTTATTTGGAATACAATTCCATACCCCTTACTAAAAAAGGTTTCAGTTTCTGGCCATCACACCAAAATAAAAGGTGCAGCCCTGTTTCCTTTGGTCAGTTTCACAATGCCAGCTTATCTGGGAGTTTTAGGATAGGAGAGAAGGAGAAATGCTCCCCTTGTGAGCATTTTAAAGTTCTCTCTTGGGTGCACAGGGCAATGGCAAGTTATGAGACAACATGAATGCCTACAAGTTCCTCATTGGTGATGGGAGATGCAATTCTTGAGTCCCGTTCTCGTGAGCTTGGATAGGCCGAGTTATAGCATTATTATCATCTTAGATTGTTAGATAGAGGGTCAAGAAGGGGGGTGCGTTTTCACTCACAAGGACCTCAAGGGGCATTGCCCTCGACACTGATAACCACATTATTAAAAAAAAATGATACCTATACGTAGGCCCAACCCACGACAAAAACAGGTGTCAGGTGTGCTGCCTTCAGTTCCAGCCCTGTAGGCAGGGAGGTGTTTCGCAGAAAAGTAACCCTAACTTCTCAGAAGACAACCATCCCATATACAGAAACCTATTTGCTTCAGGCCAAGTTTGGAAGAAAAGATATCTTGAACACAGTCATTTTTCCCAAAGATTAAAAGTGTTCCGTACGGAATATCCTGGGTCTGCCTAGTGGCCTGCCGCAAGCAGGTCAAATGACATACTTTAGAATCAAAGAGACGCTTCATATGACCCACGCTGAGTCCCATGGATTTTTCCAGTCTAATATCCTGTACAGCACCTAGGCATATAATCGCCCAAAGCAAACGCAATTGAAAAAAAAGGAATTTGTAGGCGAGATCAGGAGTGCCTGGAAAAAATATAGAAACTGGGAAGATATCACTCTTATATCCAAACGAAGATGCTCCTGTCGAACAGGCCAATTGGGTCCAATGCGTTGTTTCACTTTACTAGCGAGTACTATGTTAAGATTAGATAATCTGTGTACCTATCACATAATAAAAATAGCAGATATACATGGGAAAATATGCAGAATGGCGCGTCACTAACCTATCAATGTATTGAATTTCTTGTAACCACTCAGAAGTTGGATAAATTAACCAAAGTGGTTATTATTTATAGCCAATCAAAGCTATTGTTCCAAAATGTTAGATAACCAATCATGCTAATCGTTAGAAGTACAACCCTGCTCAAACATTTATAAATACAGGGGTTTTGGACTGAGTTCTACAACGGCCTTTTGAGCTCCCTTATTCCGCCGTTGTGCCATAATTCACTACCAGCACATTACCATAGCCTGTGTGCAGACGAACCTCTTCAACACGTCATCCATCAGCCTAAGTTCCTGTGGTGAATGGTAACCGCACACACTAGGGGTTCCCTCTCAGCTCACATGACAATGGTTCCCTAGTAGGACGTAAGCATGGATGTCCTAGCCCCTGACATAGTGAAGGGTTCCAAAAAAGGCATTTTTTCCAGACATAGCAGTAAGGTTGTTGACGAGAGATAGTAATGATGATAAAACGGGACCCAGGCCATTCTGTTCGAAAGGTTTGCATTCGAAACCCCTAGAACTATAAACATTTCTTCAATTGGATGTTATTAAAAAAAATGTTCCTGTGTGAAGATAATTTCTCATAAATGTAGTCATGTGGTCCCTTAGAAACGAGATAGTTTCCTCGGATACGGCCACCTCTGCTAGAGTGATTGCACAAAGAAACAAAAGGTTATTGTATATAAAACGTCCGGGAGTTACTACAGGACCCACAGCCATCCTGTGTTAATGATTGCTGAATCCTGGTAGTCCGGCAGGACCCTATAGCGCAAGTCTGGCCACCGCTGCCAGAGTGTGACGTGGTCGTATCCGAGGAAGCTATCTCGTTTCCAAGGGACAACAGGACTACATTTATGAGAAATTATCTTCACACAGGAACATTTTTTTTAATAACATCCAATTGAATAGTGTTCATCTTCATAATGGGAATTCAGCCCAGCTCCTATGCAGCTGAAAACTCACGGACGGACTTTGACAGACCAAGCGGGACTTGTAGAAGGTGATGCACGGGGAGGTAGGAGATAGGACCCAGGACATTCAGGACGAGGAGAACACTCAAGTTGCCACACGGGCTAGAGTGAACCAGCCCGTTTAATATGTCCCATCCGGGATCGTGGTCCCGTCCAGGACCAGCCCGTTTAATATGTCCCATCCGGGATCGTGGTCCCGTCCAGGGTATCCATATTTTCCAAAGTAGCCCAGTCACCTGAGTAGTATGATATATAATGGCCACTGACACAGAATCAGAAGAAAACAACTTGAGTGTTCTCTCGCCCCTCGTCCTGAATGTCCTGGGTCCTAGTGGGAGAATCTTGTTTCTTGTTTGTAATCTGGCATAGTAGAGATAGATGTAATTGAAAGTAAAGTCTCCTTGATACGAAGTCTACTTGGGTTTTAATCAGCCTTAGCTGGTCTTCAAAAAGCCCATCTCCGCAGGGGGCCGCCTAGGATCCTTCAACGTCCTCATCTCGGTGAAAGCAAATAGATTGGTGGTGTTTTGTTTGGTATCCATCCTTAATCCAAAAACACGTGCCCGCGTTCCGGTCAAACACTCGGGCAAAAAGAGGAAGTTGGACACAGCACCGTGCTTAAAAAACCGGGGTGCACAATGTCTCAGCGGGTCTGACGGACTCGCTAGAACACAGTCAAACAAATAGTTAGAAGCAGCACTCTCAATGTGTAGTGAAAAAAAAGAATTTAATCCACCAGTGTTTTTTTGTTTTTTTTTTTTTTTTTTTTTGTTTTTTTATCGCGACGTCGCCTGTCATTACAGGCATATCAACAATCGATTGTAATTCAAAACACTTGACTTAAATGCGGCGTTACTCAACGCCGAAACCACGTGACAGATCATACAGAGTATGCTTAAAACACATTAAACATTGTTAAAACATGATCAAGATATCATTGTGTGTAGAAATGACACCATAAGTTGCATATTATCAAAGACGTGACATGATTATTATAAGTGCAAGAATTATCAGGGACGCGTGTCAGCAATTGTGCAGGGTTTAGAGCTTCCAAAATGCACATTCCCGATGCTCGTCAACCAGTGTGTCCCTATAAATACCAAAGAACTATCCACACTAGAGGCATCAGAAATATTTTATTAAAGACAATAGTACGCACGAACCCAACAGGTAAGGGTATCCCGTGAGAGAGAGTCCGAGGTAGGCGCAGCGTCCAAGGGTTGTGATGCACGTAGTTCATCTTGCATTTCAGATTGGAATTCAGCCCAGCTCCTATGCAGTGAAACTTCACTGACGGACTGTTCAGGACACGGGACTGTTAGATACGGTGAGCACGGGGAGGGTAGAGTAGGACCCAGGACATCAGACGAGGGTCAGAAGACACTCAATGTTGGTTTCTTATGGACTGTCGTCGTGGGGGCCATGTAATATGCAACGACTAATATATGTGATAAAATCTTGATGTATAGAACATTTGGGAGCTCCATGGCTAACTGTCTGTTGCGGGTTGAATTTCCACAATACTGTCTCTCTTCTTTGCACCAGAGCAGCAATTGGCACCACGATGGGGCTTTAGATGCCGTTCCGAGCTGGGTGACACACAGGTGGACTGGGCTACTTGGAAAATATGGAACCCTGGACGGACCACGATCCCGGATGGGACAGATATGAAACGGGCTGGTTATCAGCAAGTTGTTGGCAACTTGAGTGTTCTCTCGCCCTCGTCCGAATGTCCTGGGTCCTATCCTCTACCTCCCCGTGCATCACCTTCTCAAGTCCCTTGGTCTGTCAAAGTCAGTCCGTTGAGTTTTCAGCTGCATAGGAGCTGGGCTGAATTCCCATTATGAAGATGAACACGACGTGGATTCACACCCTTGTACTGCGCTCAACCTCGGACTCATACACGGGATACAGCTTACTGTTGGTCCGTGAGCGTATATTGTTCTTTTAAATATTTTCCTGGATGCCTCTATGTGGATCGTTCTTCTGTTGTTATATGGACACTGGGTTTACACGATCGGGATGCATTTGGAATAGCTTAAAGCCTGCACAATGTGACAGCCGTCCCTGATAATCTTTGCACGTTTATAATAATCATGCACTGTATTGACAAATGCACTTTATGTTTGTCACTCACACAAGTGGAATCTTGATCATGTTTTAAACAATGTTAATGTGTTTGTAAGATACTCTGTATGAATGTCACGTGTTCCGCGGAGTAACGCCGCCATTTAAGTCAGGGTTTTTGAATGAACACTATGCTTGAAAATGCCTGTAATGATGCAGGCGGAAACGTCGCATCACGGTGGGTAAATTGCTTTGTTTCACTAACATGGAGTGCGCTTCTACCGGTATTCGTGTTTGACTGATAGTGGATAAGCATTGGCCAGGACTAGGCAGGTGTGAGGACGGCACAACCTTAAGAATTGAACCTCGGCCTCGCAGCCAGCATAGATTGGGTTTCCTGTGCCCAATCCCAACTGGCTCATTTGGACGAGACACCGATCCTATACATCTTTGCGCCCATCCCCAACCAAGCGGGGTAGCGAGCTCGTTGACGATCAACAGGGACGTTCCCGCACATTAAAAACCACCAGGCCAAGTACTTCGCTCGCATCCAATGCCATCACCAGTGACATTAGCGAAAATGGACCCAGTGAAAATCACCTACCCCGACTGACATCACCACCAATGAAACATGGACAGGAAATGTCTTGCGCTCACGAGCCTAAAGCAGACCCCCCCATCATGCGTTTCGCCATCATAATAATGCATCAAATTGTACATGCTGTAGCATTACAAACATGACAGCAATAAGCACTTAAAGGGGTATTTCTCGCCTACTTTGGCATCACATTTCCAGGTTTCATTAATCTGCCAATATAAACATTTCTTACAATGGGATGTTATTATAAAAAAATGTTCCTGTGTGAAGATCATTTATCATAAATGTAGTCGTTGTCCCTTGGAAACGGAAGATAGCTTCCTCGGATTAGACCACGTTCACACTTATGAAAGCGGTGGCAAGGAACTTGGCTATAGGGGTACGGCCGGATCCAGGATTACAGCCAATCATTAACACAGGATGGATGTGGGGTCATTAGTAATCCCGGACGTTTTATATAAATAACCTTTTGTTTCTTTGTGCAATCACTCGAGCAGAGGTGGCCGTATCCGAGGATAACTATCTCGTTTCTAAGGGACCACATGACTACATTATGAGAAATTCTTCCCACAGAATTTTTTTACTAACAGCCAATTTGAAGAAAAGGAAATGTTTAGTAATGGCAGATTAATGAAACTGAATGTGAATGCCGAGACGAGACTACCCCTTTAATGTATTATAGATGCAAGATGCACACTACCATGCGTTGGCACTCAAGAAAGAGATAATTGTAGTAGAGATCTCAAAAGTAAATAGAGCGTGTAAAAAAAAAAAAGGAACTTATATTTTAGATGATTTCTTTTTGGTTTGTAAAGTACCTGTGCCTCTTTTTTCGGTACAATGCCGCCCAAAGGAATTTTTAAAAAACAAAAAATAAAAATGGAAAGAAAGAAGAAAGGATATCATGACATCGGATCTAATACATTCAAGGTCATTGGCAGAATATCCACTCTGGATGTGTATGAATTTCTTCATATTTGCTCTACTCCAAAAATTAATTCCTCTGGTTAGTTTCACAAACGATCAAACTATGCCTATCCCATAAATATTTGGTGACACAAGATGACACAGAGATGTTTTCATAATTACAACAGAAAGAAATAGGAAATGGAAAATAGTAGGAAGAGCAACAAACATAAAACTGTGTAGTATTCTTTATATTGTACTTGTGTTTTAGTACAGTAGGCAAACTTGTCAAGTAAAGAACATAAATTCACTGTTTACAAATCAGAAATAATGTATATTTGATGGATGTCAAATTAATCAATTTGTTGCAGCCCATAGTTGCAGAGACCTTTTGTCAATGTCCATAAATCAGTGGTTCGAAGAGGTAAGTTAGCAGGCCAGCAGTGTCACCAGGGATTCAAGGATTAGTGGATGTTATTTTGAATTGTGTTAAATTGAATGTTAAACTGGTTGCCTGCCTTAAAATTGTATCCACAGCAGAACATCCAGAAAGTAAAAAGGTAATTCCAAGGGCGCTCATCGGACTTGTGCACAAAGGATCTAATTGAGTGCTGGGATTAAAATCTTGTTTTGACGCATCAAACAATGTCAGATGTATAATTGAAAGTTTATTGTTACAAGCTGTGTAGAGCATTTATCATAGCTCAGAACAACAAGTACAAGTTAGTATATTTAAAAATAAAGAATAAACGAAAACCAAAAACCACTCCAACACTCCAACGGTTTACCATGGCCTTATTACAGGTTGTAATCGGGTGGCCACAATACCGGAAAAACTAGAATGACTAGAATGGATTAACCATAATAGAAGGCACGGTAATCCCTTTAATCCTCGGGTTCACAGGTAATGATACAAAAACATTCCCCCTGCACACAATAGCCACTCAGGTATGCGCGATAATGTAATTCAATACACTCCAGGTTTGCATTTCCTTATTTACTGATTCATCTGGCAGGTTTGTTCTTCATGTAATGCTTCTTAATATTCAAATGACAGGATAATCTTTTCCTATGTTCAGTAGTTTAAAAGTGATAGGGACATTACATAACATCGAATGATAACTAAGGTGTAGTATGTTGTACAAGTTCAGAAGAGACCCCCGGCGCAGGGTCTCCTACTTCTTACCTTCCTCTGTCTTCTTGTTCAGCCTAATCTCAACGACAAACCCCTTTCCTTATCTACTTCTTACCTCCGATCACTGCAGTCCCTCGTCTTTTCCGATCCTCTCTCCTACCCCTCAGCTTCCATCCTCCCTCACTCTGAATCTACTTCCCCCACCTCCTTCACCCCCACGCCCCTCGGTCTCCTCCCCTCTGATCTCTCCTCTCCCTATCACATACCACCCTCCTTCCCCTAATTCCCCTTGAGGGTGCCCAAGTCCCCACCCTTCTAATCTCTTGAGGCCTGTTGCTTTGGGTGGGGGGGGTACAATAATATCTCACTGTTAGGAATCTGCAGCATATGCTGATAAGATTCACTATTTGTGTATGAACAAGTAACCTGGGGCAGCATAAAAATCAATAACCAGGGGGATGGCAAGCATCTGTATTAAAATACAGAGACATTTACTTTTGGTTTCAAGGTCCAAACTGGTTTGGATAGAAAAGTGAACTGACACTACATTTTTATGGAACCACGTCCTGAGATGGAATAAATGCACTCACCCATTGGGCTCATTTCCCTCGTGGCCTCAGATCACAGTTGAGACCCAATTTGTTCCCCTCTAATACGGACTTTTGTACAAGATTTGAAGGCTTGTCTAATAAATATGCTCTTGACATCATTTTACTTAACATCGAATTCATACAACAAGATTTAATTTCTAACCAGTTGAAACAAGTGGAATTGGAGACGGAGCTTCGTGATCTCTTGGGGGATTCTGAGTTTAACAGTTATAAAGAAAAAACTAACACTATATTATTGAAATTCCAAAAGGAACAGGAGGAAGCCAAAAGACATAAGTGGACGAGGGACAAGGAGGATTATGCGACAGGGCGTATTTATACGTGGAAACCGGATGATGCGCTCTCTTCAAGGAGAAACAAACGTGATAACCAAAGGAAACGCAGTGATTTAAAAGCAACAGTAGCTGCTTCCCCTTCTACAACAACAACCAGCGATTTTTTAGGGGTAACGAATCTGGATACAACAGCTACACCGGACGCAAAAGGAGACGTGGGGGACGCAAACATCGTCGATGGTCAAAAAATACGAGGTGGCAAGACTTTGAGGCCACCACCACAAACAACCAAGAGGAAGTGACACAACACCCGGTGGTAAATATATCTTCCCGTTCTTTATCTAATTTAGAATTGCAGGTATTAAGTAAAGGATTGTCTTTTTGCCCCATTCTACCGATGGATTGGCTGACTTTGGACATTGAACTTAACAGTTTTTTCAGAACGATTAAACTAAAGACTTGGTTTTTGGATAGACCCTCTGCACCTATAATTGATTCTGGGGTTAGCAACACTACCTATGACTTCTCCTTAAAGAGTTGTGGTCTCTATACTAAAAGCAATTTCTGCCCTCCATCGGGTTCTCCTGCAGTTGAGTCGTTTATAACATCTGTACTTAGGGATATTGGTGGATATAAGGAGAATTCCTCTTCCCCCAGGGTCAAAGGTAACCTCTCTTTTCTTGAAAAACAGGCACTTGAGGGTTTGGTCCATGACGACAACCTCATAATTAAACCCGCGGATAAGGGGGGTGGGATTGTCGTCATGGATCGCCTTCAATACATGAATGAGGTCTACAGACAACTGGGGGACCAGTCAATATACAGAAAGGTTGATTCAGATCCAGTACATATCTTTACTAAGAAGTTGAGGATTATGGTAGACAATGCACTTGCTATGGATATCATAGACAAAGACCTACATGATTTTTTATTACCTAGATTTCCCAGACCCCCTCCTATATTGTTTGCCTAATACACAATGTTTATCAGCCCCTCCGGCAGACCGATCGTATCTGGACGCGACTCCCTGTTCAGCCCGTCGGCTATTTTCTAGATAAGATCCTTAGGGAGCATGCACTGGGGCTAAATCTTACTATTAAAGATCGACTGATTTTCTAAAAATTTCACTGTTTCGGTCCCTACGGGCGATTTTAGCACCTTTGATGTAACCAGTCTTATACATCTATTAACACATGAACGGGCCTTATGAGTGTCAGCAGAGCCTTCTCACCCTAGCCTCTCGAATGAGAGCAAAGATTTTGTATTGCACCTATGGAAATGATTCTTACTTGTAACTATTTCATGTTTGACATGCGTTTTATGTGCAGTTATGTGGCCCGGCTATGGGGTCCAATGTGGCCCCAGCCTACCAACATTGTGATGCGACTTGGAGGAGCGTGTCTATGTTCCCACCACTTCAGCTTTGTACTGGAGTGGTGGAGATACATAGACGACGTCTTTGCCATTGGAGGGATCTCCCCTCATTACATCTTTCCTGGACTACTCATTGAGACCCGACTAAAATTCACGATGGGGTCGGGTATTACATCGATACCAAGTCTCCATTGACATCGACTCATACTGCTAAACCGATTGATCTCTTGAGATTTGACAGTCACCACCCTAAAAAATGATACCGCTCTCTGCCCTATAGCCAACTTTTAGAGGGTTAAGCGGATTGTTGAAAATGAGGACCTACAACTGACGGGGTTACGCTCCATGGGAAACAAATTCATCATAGAGGCTACCCCAAGCCATTATAAATAAACAATTAGACAGCATTAAAACTATAGATCGCACTCAATTACTTTCTAACCAGACACCACAAGGAGAAAGACGTATCCCCATGGTCTCGACTTATACTGTCATAGCCAATATTGCTTCATTATTCGAAAGATTGGTGTATCTTGAGTACATCTATAAACAAATACCTGAGTTCAGGCTCCCCCGTTTTTTCATATAGGAGGACAGGAATCTAAAGGATAGCTGGTTAGAACTAATGATCGCTCCTGGAAGGACAAACCCTCCGCACAGGTTGTTACCATGTATGTCCTGCGATAATTGTGCTTTGATGCTCAAGGGTGGGGTGTTTCGTTCACCCCCCCACTGGGACATCACACAAAATCAAATCCTCATAGTGCAGAAGTGTTTTGTGATTTACGTTACAGTGCCCTTGTACTCGCTCTACGTGGGAGAGACACCACTGAATGCAGACTGCGCTTATATCCATCAAGCGATACGCACCAAGAAACTTGATCTCCCAGTTCCTTCTCATTTTCATGAAGCTGGTCATAGGTAGATGATCTCCGATTTGCATTATACAGAGTGCCACCCTTACCCCTGGGAGGGATAAGGGAATTATTACCAAACGCAGGGAAGTACAGTTGGATACACAAGCTATTCCCTGAACCCAAAGGGTTTAAAAAGGATTTCCCTCTGAATGTATTTCTTTGATTTTCCTGTCTTGCAGTGGATCGTGTTTCTGTTTTTTTCTGATTCTGTGTCAGTGACCATTAGATATCATACTATTATTATATATTTATTAACAATTTGTTGTATATAGACCATTGGGGGCTCCATGGTTAACTCTTTGTTGCGGGTTGAATTATCCACACTTACTGTCTCTCTTCTTTGCTCCACAGCAGCAATTGAACCACGATGTGGGCTTATATGCTCTCCTGGATGCGGTGACACGCAGGTGATGGGCTACTTTGGAAAATATGGATACCCTGGACGGGACCACGATCCCGGATGGGACATATTAAACGGGCTGGTCACTCTAGCCCGTGTGGCAACTTGAGTGTTCTCTCGCCCCTCGTCCTGAATGTCCTGGGTCCTATCTCCTACCCCTGCATTCACCTTACAAGTCCCGCTTGGTCTGTCAAAGTCCGTCCGTGAGTTTTTAGCTGCATAGGAGCTGGGCTGAATTCCCATTATGAAGATGAACACTACGTGGATTCACAACCCTTGTACGCATGCGCATACCTCGGACTCTATACAAACAGCCTTACCTTGTTGGGTCCCGTGAGCGTATATGTTCTTTAAATATTTTCCTGGATGCCCATGTGGATCTCTTTTATTTATAGACAACCTGGTTTTACACGATCGGGATGCTTTTGGGATAAGCTCTTAAACCTTCACAATTGCTGACAGCGGCCTGTAAATCTTTGCACTTTATAATATTCTATCACTTTATTAGAATATGCACTTTATGTGTCACTACACAATGTATATCTTGATAATGTTTTAAACAATGTTTAATGTGTTTTAAGATCTCTGTATGATATGTTCACGTGTTCCGCGTTGAGTAACGCGCTATTAAGTCAGCTTTTTTGTTTGATTAACACTATGCTTGAAATGCCTTAATGATCAGGCGAAACCGTCGCATCAATGGTGGATTAAATTCTTTTGTTTTCACACACTGGAGTGCTGCTTCTACCTATTCTTTTTTGCTTGTTAAGCGAGTCACGTCAGACCCGCTGAGAAGATTTGCACCCGGTTTACACAGTGCTGTTCCACCTCCTCTTTTGTCCGAGTGCTTTCTATAATGTTATATATATGTTCGCATATCTATCCTCCCCAAGATATCCAAGTTCCGGATCTATGTTTAGAGACCAGGTTAATGCACCATGAATTCTAGCAGTAGACACTCCTAACAATGAAAATAGTAAAATTGCTGCTAGGAAACCATGTATGAAGGCAACAAGTGACTTGTTTGGCTGAATACAAAAGAACACAAGGAATGGGACAGAGAAACCAGTGGACGTTTGTGCTATGATGAATTTGGTCCCAACCACCATTCTCTGCAATGGAAACGAGGAACAAGACTTGACATGCCTGGTTCCCAAGTGAAACGTGATGGAGGTAGGAAGTGTAGATGGGTGGTGGGCTTTGTTAGGATTTGTTTTAATTGAAGAATAACTGACGCTGCATGTTTGTACCACAGCATCTTCAGCGGCATGCTATTGCCATGCCATCTGAAGACCAGGTCATTCATGGTGACTACCTCTTAAACCTCATCAAGAAATGGGGGAAGTGGCTGCTTTCCTATATACTGCGGGCAGTGGGCTTGCTACCAATATACTCGGGGCAGAGTGCTGGCTACCTATCTCAGGGGCAATGTGCGGGATCCTAACTATACCTGGGGGACGAGTGCTAGTTACCTAGATACATTGGGGTAATGTGCTGGACCTTATACTGGGGACCTTATGCGGCTACCTTTATACTGGGGGCTTGTCGGCTCCCATTTACCTACATACGGGGGGCATCTGTCTATATATATACTGGGTCGTAAAACTGGGGAATTAGCAATTCCTCCTTCCGGAAGAACCATTTCAGTGACTCTTGAAACTCATCAGATAATCCAAGAGACTGTTCAAGTGGAATCGAGACAAAGCTGACTGTCTAATTAACTGGGAGATGTGTTCTAGATCCTAGTATCTTGGGAGGCATTGTGCTGGAGACTAGAGAGTGGGCCAGTGTGCTGGTTACCTATGTTCTCAGGGGAAGTGTGCTCAGCTACTATTTATTGTGGCCGTGTTCGGCTACCTTATCCTGGGGGCATTGTGCTGACTACTTTATCTTTGGGGGTATTTTCTTAATACCTATAAATTGGCAGCATATAAAAGCTGGCTGATACCTATAACACTGATGAGTAGTAATGCGGGCTACCTTCATACTGTGGGGCAATGTGCTGAATACTTATAATGGTGGGGGGCCTATGCTGGATAACCTATGTCTGGGAAGCAGTGTGCTGGATACATATTGGGGTGGGCCGAGTGTGCTGGTCACCTATTACCTCGGGGTAAAGAATGCGCTACCTATATCCTGGGAACGGTGTTCTGAATACCTAATCTGGAAGGCTGAAGTGCTGATACCTTTATACTGGGGGATTGTGGCTGGCTACCTTTATACTAGGGGACAGTGTTTGTCTACCTATATACTGGGGAAGTTGGGCTGGCTACCTTTATAATATGGATAGTGTGCCTGGCTACCTTAATACTTGGAGCATCGTCTAATCCTATATACTGGGGGGCAGGTGCTGGCTACCTATATACCGGGGCACGTGCTGATGCTATAGACTGAGAGCAGTGTGCGGCTACCTATAATAACTGGGATCGTGTCTTGCTACCATACATGTGGGCTGTCAAATGATGCTTGATACCATATACTGTGGGGCATGTGGCTGGATACCTCTAATACGAGATCAGTTGCTGATACCTATGTATCGTTGGTGATTGGGTGGTTGATATTTATAAACTGAGGGCAGTGCGATCTCGCTTGCGTTGTCCAACGAGGATTGTGGGTGTGGTGTTCGTGGGGCCGGGATTCCCTAAGCTGTGCACCCCGGGGGAGTGTTGTTCTCCAGGTGGTCGCTGCTGTGCCGGTCCCCGGAGTTCACCTTTTCTTCCTGTGCTGTGAAGGTGCCCCCCCCCCCCCCCCTATTTCTGCTGTCGTGTGCCATGCCACGCCGAATGCACCGCATCCATCACGTGTGCCAAAAAACCCCGGGGCATTTGCGCAATCGAAATATTCAGCAAACCCGACAAAGTAGTGCGGCTTTTTGGACCCTTAGTAATGAGCCCCCATTGTCTAGGGGATGACACCTGAATTAAAGCTTTTCTGTCCTGGGTGTCAGCCCAAGCCTGGCACCAGCAGGACCAGATATGCTGCATCTATTCTTCTGAGCAGCGATGTAATAGGCTTCACGTCGTCAAGACTACCATTAGTGACTGCGTAACAGTCGATACGGCGGTATTATGGTTTCAATCCACATTTTCAATACAAAACCAAGAGAAGAAAGCAAGTAAAACAACTGTGCAGAGTTTACCGC
The DNA here is from genome assembly GCA_019512145.1 of Engystomops pustulosus. Classification (NCBI taxonomy): domain Eukaryota; kingdom Metazoa; phylum Chordata; class Amphibia; order Anura; family Leptodactylidae; genus Engystomops; species Engystomops pustulosus. The sequence goes on along the minus strand of WNYA01000233.1, from coordinate 70,025 downwards.
TGTTGTCTTTTCCACCATAAACCTCCTGCAAAGAAGTTAAGGATAGGCATCATTATATGCTCAGCAAGGACCTCACATATGTCGCAATCCACACACACATATAAGTAACATCTGAGAGCTAAGGGTTTCCCTGCTGGTTCCCACTGCATTGATATGGTCAATTTGACATTTTATTACTTTACAAAACCAATTTATAACTGAGAGTGGGCCCCCCTTCTCCACTGGCGTTTTTCACGCCGAGTTCTGCGCTGTGCATTTAACGCTCAAACTCTCGCATTGCACGCTGCCTGTCCCATTGTATTCAATGGGTCTTTCTCCATTTGCGTGGTTTTCACGCGCGTGCTTGCGTTCGTTGGCCCGCCGTCAAAAATCGCAGCATTCTCTATTGTTGCGATTCACGCCGCATTTTTCACGCCCCATCAGTTCTATGGGGACGTATCAAAACGCATTGCACTCGCAAACTTGCAAGTGCAATGCGAGTGCAAGGGCGTTTTAACGTAAGGTTCTAAGTGCCCATATACATTATTTCCCCTGCTCGCGAACGATCATTTTAATGTAAAAAAACACAATGAAGAACATAAAACTGAATAAAAACATTGAACCAGTTAACACAGGATCTTTAAGATAAAACACAGTGCAGAACCAGGGGTTGGGGGGGGTGTGGGTCATCTTAGATTACAGACTGTTCGGCATCGCTTACTTGTCGGGAGTACGCGCGTGACGGTGCGAACAAAAAGCATGTAAGAACAATATATATTGTTAAAAGACCGTTTCAGATGTATGAAAACTTCACTGTGCACACGGAACAGTGAAGAATAGTCCAGATGTTTGCACTTATCAAAAGACATTATTTTTCAATTAAATAAACATTTTATTCCCGAACTTGTCCCTTTGAAAAGTCCCTTTTGACTTAAAAAAAACGCGCTGAAAAAACGCACCGAAACGCAAAAAAAAACGCGAACACAAATGAAACAAAAACTCAGCAAAAACTCATTTTTTCACACGCATTGCACCCTGAACTTGAAACCAAACGCTAGTGTCAAGGGCCTTACACTTTAACTCTCTAAATATTTTTCAGTGTAATCCTTTAATAGACTCAAATTCCTTACCAGGTCCCCCACGTCAATAACAACAAAAATGTCTCAATATGCCACTGTATTATATCAGCAACTGAAGTTACAGATACAGTGGTTGCCATTGAACAGAAACTGACCAGGGTGGAGCCCTATGGTATTCGCCTGAATGACCTGCCAGTATATCAACCACATACAACACATGCCACCTGTGCTAGTTGTATATAAAACTTATTAAAATGGCATCATGTTTAAGCACTTTTTGCTAAAAATGATGCACAGATGAACTTAAATCCAGGAACACTCATTTCTATGCGCTTTTGTTACACTATGACCCATCAACTTTTAGTACAGGAGAATAGATTCTGACAATGAGTCTGAGTATATAAGGTTGGAAAAAGCCACAGACAACCTTTAGAATTAAACACTTAACTCGTGGTGCTGAATACATGGCGAAGGGCTCACGCGCTGACCCTCTCCGATAGCCGGTAAGTCTTTGCTGCATATGCAGAAAAGACTTACCGCTAAACACCCGTGATCAGTGCTGGCAGCTTAAAAAGATGACAAATCGCCACATCCGAAAATCGTGGCTCCCCTTGATACCTCTGGAAGCGCGATCCATTGCTCATGACAGCCTCGGTGAATTGAATGCACATTTCCCATTGTCATGAATGAGGAGAAAATCCTGCAAGTCCGCAGCACTTTTCTCAAGAGCACAGATGTTTCTAGCACACGTCCTTTGGCAATGCAACACCGCTATGGATTCCACTGCTTGTGCATGATCCAACTGCAATGAGATGCACAGATAGGCCAGGTCCGTTCCTGCACACGTTTGTGTTCCGAGCAGTCTAGTTCTATTATCTTCCGTTGTGTTGTGGAGCTTGTCCCGATGACACTCATCTAATCCATGTTTTATTCTGGCCTGGTTGTCCACCATAAATATGTTTTGTTGTAGATCCCTTTACAACCTTTCTCTACGATTTAAAAAAAAAAAATCTTACACGGAATACAAATTCCCACATCAAAAAAATTACGTCAGCCACCCTACACTTTTCTAATAAAAAAACTGTATCATATCTTACTGAGCTAAGTCTTTATCAATACTAAATGGAACAATCACAATGCATATATCGTGATCGAACATACTCGTCGTCCAAGCCTTAGCCTTTCGAGCTTAGCGTACTCGAAACTGCTCGCCGTTGCCGGACAGTATTTCGCACTCGAGAACATGGGCATCATCCCGCCCGTTGTGATTTTTGGCGTCCAGCACAGAGAGCAATCACAGCCAGAGACTCTGCACTCCACCAGCATGACGTGGTACCCTTCCCGTCGAAGCGCAGTGGTTTGGCTGGCCCTAGTCAAGTGACGCCTGGAAAGAGACAGTCCCGGCCCACGCTGCTCGTATCATCTCTGTCTGGAGCCACTAGGGAATAGCTGCTGCGGGTCGGGAAGCGTTAGGGTGTTCTATTAATAGTGTTTAGCAGGGGAGATTGTTCGACCAGAACCCCACAGCCCTTCTTAGGGCGACAATAAGTTATATTATTTTTTTTATTTGGCTTGTGGCTGGGCTGCTGCCACTAGTAGTGCACTAGTACCATATTGTGAGGATTTGCAGGGAGACTTGCGACATTTGTGTTTTAGCTCTTAGTGCAACACCATATCCCCTCAACACACCGAGTGGACAATTTATTAGGGTTGAATTTGACGTAGGCACAGTCTAATTCGAAATGTCGACAACATCATCCGTTCCGTGACCAATGGCCGTTTCTGACAATGTCAACCTAACACGGACAAGTGGACGAGGCTGCCGGGCAGGCCACTATATATCGCTGACTCACATTGGGTTTAACTGGTGAGGCGCGGGACGAGTCGCTGACCCTGGGTCGGGTCATATACTGCCGACGCCGAAGATTGCGGGCCTCCTCGGTCCAGGTGTCAAGGCCTACTATGCCTTGGCGACTGACCATGTGGCCATGCCTGGCCCATGTATTAAATCTTCATATTCACGTTTTCCCCCCCTCAAGACATACCCATCTGGTCTGATTTGCTCACAAGGGTGCGCCGCATCTGTGCGCATCATTTCAGGAAGTCCAGCAGTTGCCTGCCACTCGGAGGGCACGCAGCGCGCCTCAACTTCCCGCTCACCGACTGTTGTGCGACGTGCCCACAATGTGGATTCCACATTAACCATGTTATCCCAGATTTACCCAGCAACGGCAGAGAGAGCGATTGTAGACTGCCGTAGTCACTTCCAACCAGAAACTGGTAGTCAGGTCCAGTCCAGCTTCCTCAAGTCTACAATGAGAGTGGACCGTGGATGTTCTAATCTGTCAGGTGGCGGAGTACTTAGAGGTTCAACACAGATCTCATTGGTGATGCCGCCGACTCTAGAATCCAGCCTCACCATCCGGCGGCTTGGCCCCCCTGGGGGGTTTTTTTTTGAAAAACTCTCTGGTCAAGCATAAGTCAGAAGCTGCCTCGTCACAAGAGACGGGGAAAGGTCCTTGTTGATAGCCAAAGCACCTCAGGTCGGTTTCTCACGTAACATAGTCGGAGGAGGTGGAGGAGGATGAGGAGGAAAAGGAGAGAATGTGGCGAGAACAAAGAGGGACCATTGTTCACAGCAGTCGGTCCTTTCACTGTTCCTCGGTCTTGGCAGAAGAAGAGGATTTGGGGAGGACGGAATGGACATCCCCCCCCCCCCGCCATCCAGTGCGTGGAGTGAAATTCTTCGCGTTGGTACGCTGGCCGCATATGCAGATTTCATGCTAGGCTTCGTTCAAAGATTTTTCCAAGCACCGGTTACTGGGTATTCACCTCCTGGACCCACGGTACAAGCACAATCTTCCACTCTCATCCCTGGGAGAGGAAGAGTGTGGAATGCATGAAGAACCAGAGTCCTGGTTCACAGCTGAACCGTATATCCTTTCTGACAGCGCTAGCGGCACGGGCGTCCTTATGCGGGACAAGTAGGCGAGGAGAGTATGCCCAGGAAGCTTGCCAGCACTGGCAGGGTACGCTTTACAGGCCTTTGCCTGTTTTTTCACCCCTCCAGCAAGACCCTGTCACCTGTCCCTCCAGTCTCGCAAATAGGGCTGATCTTTACCGAAAGAGTGAGGGAGTACGTACTGACCATCCATCGTCCTAAATGATCAAGCGCTCCCTACACTACTGGGTTTCAAAAAGCGACATTGGTCACTAACTGGCGCTGTACGCCGTGGAGGTTCTTGCCTGCCCTGCCGCGGAGCGTGCTGTCTGAGAGGGTTTTCAGTGCATTGGTGGCATCATCATCGGGGGGGGGATAATCGTTCACCACACAGCCTGTTCGACTGACACGTTACATGCTGACCTTATCAGTTGAATAAAGCCGTCTTTCTCAAGGTCATTCTTCCACCAGGTGAGAAGCGCAACCTGAATAATGTTTGCCCCGCCTCCTCATTGCCCTTCTTTCTCCTCCTCGTTTGTACACTAAGCAGGAAACTGGCTATTTTTGCCAGGCCAACTTGCTCTAGCTAGATACTCATGTTTAATTTTCTGGATGGCCCCACCTACCTGTCTCTGTTTTAAACCTTTTGGGGTGCCACAGAAGGTAATCAATCTATTTTAATATTTTTCCTGGAGGACCACCAACCTGCTCCTCTGTTTTTGAAAACTTTTTTGGACTGCCAATGCAGGCACCTCATCAGTTAATTTTCTGGAGGACCACCTACCGCTCCTCTGGGTGAAACTTTTTGACTGCCACTACAGGCACGAGCCAATTAAATTGGCTCCATAGCTGCCTCCACATTTCGTCTTTTAGCTGCCTCCAACGTGTCTCCATTGCTACCACCTGGACCTACCCTCCACACGTCATCGCATGCTGCCTCCAAAAGTCATCCATATAGCGCCTCCATACAGCGTCCCCCTTACAAACGAGCTGTGTCAGGCAGAATTTGGGGTTGTTTTCATGGCTTCGCCATCAACTTGTTAACTTTGTCGCCACCCTGCTGTGTGTCCACAAATATACTGGCAAAATTTTATCATTTACCGCTTTATTTCAGCGTTTCTTGCGCATCTTTACATTCCCTCACCCGGTCATAACCCACACTAATCGAACACTACTAACACTTGATCTTAACAAAAGGGTCTTAGAGTGCTGTTTTGGAGTACCAAGCAGGGGCGTGGATTGGCGAAACTCGCCTGGCAGCGGACCGCCAGCTCCACCCAAGATCTTAACTAACTAGTTTTTACACTGCAGCACCTTTACTATAATCTCACTACTATCACTGCCTCCATACATGTCCCCTTATCAACGAGCTGTGTCAGTCATAATTTTCAGGTGTTTCACCAGATCACAGTGGAACTTGGCCAATCTGTCCGCCGCCATGCCTGGGAACCTGAGTTGCAATCATGCACACCATAATAGGATTCCCCATACTTCCGCTCATGGAACCAGTTCCGAAAAACAAAAAAAATTAAAATTAGAACCACTATGCATCTTATTCCTAGGTGAATCTTCCAACGACCCCCTGCTTTGGTTATATTTTTCAAAGTAAACGCTTTTGGGTGGGAGGATCCGAGAGACGGGGCTTGACAGGCCGCAAGCTCGCCCTGCAGCGAACCGCCAGCTCCATCCCAATTAGCACCGCAAGGCATCCTTGCTGCTGCCCCTGCTGTTTCCTTCCATTTTGCCTCCACGCTCCACCACAACGCGTCCACCAATGGCTCCATGCACACTTTCAACTCCTATAACCCCAGACCGCTGGAGCACGAGAGGAGATGCGCACATCATCCCTTATCAACAGCGTGTCAGCAGAATTTTCAGGTATTTCACCAGATCATAGTGGAACTCGGCCCATCTGCTGTCGCCGCCATGCTGAAACCTGAAGTTGCAATTATAGCGCGCAATATGAATGCCCCATACGCGCTCTTAATCATGGAATCGTCTCCATGGCTGCCTCATTCGTCGCCTTATCAAAGAGCTGTGGGTCAGCTCATTTTTCGGGTGTTCACCAGCTACGTTTGGAACTGGCATTATGTTCGCCCACCATGCTGTGTTATTGAACTAATATACCGTCACCTGTTTGTTCACATGGAATCATTTCATGCTCTTCTTGCTCACCTCCTTTGTGACACTGAGTCCATTTAGGGTATTTCACCAATGACACTCTCTAGCCGTGCACTGCTGCGCTGCCTCTCTGCCGTCCCCTATAGTTTTTGGGTCAGGGTCAATATTGCGTTTTTTAAGATTCTTCTAGCCTCATTAGGGTCACTCTGGTCATGGCCATGCTTTCCCAGTAATTTTGCTAATGGTCGCTTAAGCAGCCTCAAGGCATCCATGCATGCTGCCCCCTGGCTGTTCCTGTCCATTTCCTTGTGTTTCCATCCTTTTCTGAGGGTCCCAGGTGTTTGGCCCGCTTCCCTGTGCATAGCCTTGGTCCCCTTGATAAATGGCGGTCTCCCATTACTTCATGGGGCTCGTTATTCGAACGATCACTTGGAGCACGGAAATTTTGGTTTGAATCACGAGTACCCGAGCAATTTTATGCTTGCTCATCTCTAATGCATATAAGGGTTCAAAAAAACAATGGTACAAGGTTCAAGTGTAACAATATGCTCCAACTCACACCACACTCCCGTTTTACCTAATGGAGTTACTTGCTCTGAAATTCTACAATTATCCGCGATTATTGATGTATGTGGTGTAGATAGATTTTCCAAGTGATTGTACCAACCAAGAATTCAAAGAGAGGTGTCCTGGGGATTTCCAGTTTCATTCCATGTTCTAGTCATTTTTTTGTATTGCCGTTGTATAAAGAGAAGATCTTTAAATGACGTTTCTTTGTTTTTGTAGCAATGTCATAGGTTTTCTCATTACTTTGAGTAGTTCTGGTCTAAGCTTCTTTATGCTACAATCTTCCCAGAACTGGAATGGAAAATAAAGTATTGCAATAGGAAGTCAAGTCGTTTGCAGGAAACATCATACATTCTGTACATAAAATACAAAGTTATAGATTTTTAAGGTGTTAAAGGCATGTACAGGGAGAATTAATGTGTAATAACAATTCTAGAGAAAGCTACTTGGACATTTGGGAAGTTTACCCCCTTAGCACTATAGATATATTTTTTCTCTAGCTATTACATTTTTCATGTACTAAACTGCTTTTTTTGTTAAACAAACTAGCTAGACAGATTTTTCTCTGCCTTTCCACAGGAGGGCCTTTCACAGTTTTCGTTCCCTGAACTGGGCTCTTCGAGATACCCCAGTTCCTGAAACTTGTATGGAAAAAATTAATGTAAAAAATGTATAAATGTCATTTATGACCTCATGGGGGGACGTTTAGTATACATAACATTTAGAAACAACCATATCGTCACATGCTCCTCTAGGTCTGAGCATCATGTCTGTGCCCATGATTCCCTCTCAGGCTGGGCAGTAAATCTTCCCAGGCTCCCTCTCGGTTTTGAGCATGTATCTTGCATAGGTTCCTCTCAGTCGATTATTAATCTGTACACAAAGATTCCTCTCAGATCTGAGTATTATTTTGTGTACGGCTCTCTCAGGTCTGAGCAGTAATCTTGCCTAGGGTCCGCTCTAGCTCTGTAACAGTAACTGTGCATAGGTTCCTCTAGGTCTGGAGCATCAACTGTGGCAGCTTCTCTCAGGTCTGAACAGTAATCTGTGCATAGATTCTCTCAGGTCTGAGTATTGATCTGTGCACAGCTCCTCTCAGTGGTGAGCAGTAATCTTGCATAGGTCCTCTCAGTCTGAGTTTTAATCTGTACACAGGATTCTCTCAGGTCTGAGTAGTTATTTGTGTACAGCTCCTCTTCTCGGGCCGCGAAGTAATCTGTGATTGGTCCCCCAGTCTGAGCCGTTACTGTGCACAGACTCCTCTCAGCTCTGAACGTAAAGCTGTGGCATAGGTTTCCTTTCCGGTCTGAGCCTTAATGTGTCCTTAGGTTCCTCTCATGGCCCTGAAGCAGAATCTGTGCAAGGCTTCTTTCAGGTCTGACAGTACGGTGCACCGCTTCTTCTCTCAGGTCGTAACAGTTATCTATGCGCAGGCTCCTCTCAGTCTGCGCATTATCTGTGGCCACAGGCTTCTTTGATTTGTCTGAGCAGTAATCTGTGCACAGCGTCTCTCAGGTCGAACAGTATCTGTCACAGGCTCCTCTCAGGGGTGAGCAGTAATCTGGTGCAAAGACTCCTTTGAGGACTGAGTAGTTATTTTGGTGCCGCAGGCTCCTGTCAGGTCTGGAACAGTAATCTGTGCACGGCTCCTTCAGGTCGAGTAGTTTTTTGTGCCAGGCTCCTTTCAGGTATGGCCGTACTCTGTGCAAGCCCTTTTCAGGTTGAGTAGTTTATTTGTGCACAGGCTTCTCTCAGTTCGAGCAATAAAATCTTGGCACGGCTCCTCTCAGGTCTGGAAGTAATCTGTGCCAGCTCCTCCTCAGTAGGGAGTAATCTGTGGCATCGGCTCCTCTCATTCGGAACAAGTAATCTGTGGCACAGGTCATCTCAGGTCCTGTGCATTAATCTTTGCACAGGCTCCTCGCAGGTTTGAGGCAGTAATCGCGCAAAGGTTCCTTTCGGTCTGAGCAGTATTTGTGTACATGCTCCTTTGAGGTCTGATTATTATTATTTTGCACTGCTCTTTCAGGTATGAGGCAGTAATCGTGGCAAAGGGCTCTTTCCTGTCGAGTAGTTATTTGTGCACGGCTCTCCAGGTCTGAGCAATAATCTTGCACAGGCATCTTGTGAGAGTGGACCCTACCCTCATAGTGATGCTCTCATCTCCTATCCATATGTGCCTCTTATCTCGTTCCCATATTGTGTCCATCTCCATATCTTCGTCATAGTGGTGGCCCTCTAATCTTCGCCTCAAGTATGACATCTCATTCATTCCGCCTGTTGTGGCAACTCTCATCTCCCCCGCAAGTGGTGGCACCTCTCATCTCCACCCAGAGTTGTTTCCTCGCACTATATCCCCCTCGATTGGTTCCCCATCACTCCCCCTTTACCATTGTGACCTCTCATCTCCTCATTTGTGACCCTCCTCTTTTGGTCCCCCTCCTCTTGTGGCCTCTCATGTCCACCTCAATTTGCTGGTCCCGTCTTACAGTGAGGCCCCTCCCCGCACTCTCTAAATCTAACCCTCAACGTTGGGCCCCCTCTCCTTGTCTTGTAGGCCCCTTTAATATTTTGCCCCCCAACCCTCCTATCCGGGGGACCCTCAGTCGATTAGTGATCTGGTGCACAGGGTTCCTCTCAGTCGGAGCAGTAACTATGAAAATCATGCAAGAGTCTTTCACTGTAGGTAGAAATGTACCCATATGTAAATAAATCTTTCCTAGGCCAAGCCTGATTGAGTGACTGAGGAGTTAAGCAGACATTTTTTTTTTTTTCTAAGCTCCCCCAGTCTTGTTTTATAGTTTTTGCAAAGCCCTGACAAGCCATTAAGGTTTGTCAGCAATTGTTCATTTTTTCAACATAAAGGAGGCCATTTTTCGCTGCATAACAGTGGGGTATGGAACGTTTTGAGACCCCCTTTATTAACATTTTTCACTCGTGGTTTCATTGCAGCCAATTGGTAAGCTCAAAAAGTTTCTTTTTTTCTCATTAACCGCCTATGACCAGACCCGTTTTCATTTGTTGCGTTTTCATTTTTCACGGCCCAAAATCTATACATTTTTTACTTTTCCTGTAACGAGCTCTGCGATGCTTATTTCTTTCTTCATAACAAATTGCAATTCAAGTGTACTCTGCTGTATTTAATATTCCATGCCGTGACTGAGAAGTGGAAAAAATTCTGAATGCAGTGAAATTAAGGAAAAAAAACCTTTGGTGGCCCATTTTCTTGTGGCTTGATTTTACAACCAGCTTTTACTGAATGCCCCAATGACATGTCTACTTTATTCTTTGGTCCACGCTGATCATGGAGTACCAAAGTTGTATAGGTTTTAAATGTTTTCATACAGTTACAAAAATTAAACCTCCTCTACAAAAAAAACCCTTCTGGTGCTAATAACTTTTTCATCCTTTAGTGAACGAGCTGTGGGGGGGGGGTGTAATTTTTTTGTGTCGTTTGATGAATTTCATTCGACTTAGCACATTCCGTTACAGGGTTAAATGACAGTAGACGTTTCTATATTGTGAGCGAATCAGACATTTTTGGGATGGGGCTTTGATTTTTTACTATTTATTTATATTATATCAGGTTCGAACGGAAAGGGGTGATTAGAATTTTATGGTTTTTTTTAAATTTAATAAATTTTATAACTTCTTTATGACTCTGAGGCTGTCTCGCAAGGGATCACTGCTCCTCGTGACGTCACAGGGGGCGACTTTTCCGAGCCAAGGTTGTGGCACCCACGAGCCATAGCTCATTCCCACGATCAAGGGGTAACCCCCCGATCGGTGCTGCTTGAGTATGAAGAGGGCTCAGCCCATGGCCTCTGCATACTCCTCCCTCTGCTACTGGATTGCATAACGTCCAAATGCGTAAGTGGTTAATGTACACCCACTTTATAGAAAAAAACTGAGATGTTGATAGTTTTTGCTAATTTATTGCTCGGTATTGCTCAGTTCCGTGAAGTTGAAGGGGAGTAAAAACATTTTAGGGGCTCGAATACCTTTCCGTGCCCACGTAACTTAATATCCAACATATATCTTAAACTGTTAGGGGCACATTGGAGTCTGTATGTGAAAGTGTTCTGTGCTTTTGGAAGTCTAGTTCTTTAAAGATTTTTCAGTGTTTCTTCTTATGTCCAAAATAAATAATACCTGATGATTACCAAATAAATAAAGGGTGATACCCCACTATAAAATACCTTTTCAGTTTTTATTATGATGTCTAGCAACCATTACACTGCGGAGCTTTAACAAATAAATTTGTAGTTTTTTGACAATATGACATTTATAGTGCCCAATATGTTAATTTAAACCTGTGCCAGGATAAAAAAAAATCCTCTCTCTAGTTGTTATACTGTTTTTTCTGTATAAAAAAACAGCAAGGGCTACAATAATTTACCCGGAAAATATTAGATGATCAGATCACAGCACATAATTGTAGGTACAATAACAGCAGGCCTTCTATAAACGGGTGGCAACTTAAAAAGTGATATTTCTACAAGATTTTTTAACTACATTATTTATTCCTCTCAAAGGCCTATGGATTGACTGCAATGCATTGTAAGACAACGCTATGCCTAAAAGGGGAATGGCGTTCTATTTTCTCTGCAACCTGCTACATGCACACTGCCCCCGCGGGTACAATGCCGCGCAGGGAGAGGAGGAGAGGTTAGCGCAGCGCATCCCCACCCCTCTCCCATAGCGTTATGGCCGGAGTAGGTCCTTATCTTTTCCCGAGCTTCCGGAGCGGACGGTGCCGACGGTGCTGCACCGTACCGTTCCGTAGGCGCCGCAGCCATAGAAGTGTATGGGGGACGATATCGCCCGCATATACCGCCCATATATACACCCCCCATCTTTATGTGAATGCAGCCTAGGTCTATTTCTGGTACATAAAATTAGGGTCACATGTAGTGGATGTTTCATGAAAATTTCTGCACACTAGAATTCACACTAATGCACGACTGACCTTTACACACAATCTTAAGGTGGAAATGAGCCAATGTCACCTTAGGCAACGTGTGTAAAGTCCGCTCTTAATCTAGAATTACCAGTGTAAATAACCTCCTAAATGTGACCCTTAGCTAAAAAACAATTCACACTTCATGCCTGGGAAAAAGGGCCCCTCTCCATAGGATATGGCATGGCACCGTATTCCGGAAAAAATAGGACTTTCTATCCCAAAATCCCCCGGCGCCGCGGGCCATGGCGATGTATGGGGGACATATATACGCCGTATATATGTCGGCCAGAATACATATGTCCCCCATACCTTCTGTGTGAATATGGCCTGAGTCTACCCTGAGTTATCTTAACCAATTTGATATATACATTATTCGGTGCATAAAGCTTATGAATGAAATAAAAACTCCTTCTGGGTGAAGAAAATAAAATTATGATGCTGCTTTTCAATTTTTATCATTTTTTGGGCTGCTCACCGATCATCAAAATAATATCTTAAATCCTGTCTTTATTCATGGGTCCTACAAATACATTGATAACTCATTTACCCTTTAACCACCCGTGACGTAATAGCACGTCACAGTCGGCTGCGGGGGCAGAGAGGGCTCACGCGCTGCCCTCTCCATAGCGGTACGTCTTGCTTGCATCTTCGCATCATGACATCATCGTGAGCAGCCATCGGTTTTCCATGACACTGCCTGTCTGATTTAACCTGTTCATTACTATGTGCTAATTGCACTTTGTAATGAATGAGGAAAAAATTCCATATATACCATACAGAGTATGGAAGTATAGGGTATATCACTCAACCACAGGTTAAGTACCCGAGGGTCTGGAAAAATATAAAAATAATTTTAATTAAAAAAAGTAACAGATAAATTATCACAAAAAAACTAAAATTTCAAATCACCCCTCATTTTCCCTAGAACGATTATAAGAAAATACATAACAAACATCAATAAACAGTACAATCATAAACATAGTAGGTATCACCCTGTCCTAAATGCTGATCTATAAAATATACTAACCGTTTTTTCACTGCGTAACCCTATATCGGAAAATAGCGCCCGAATTTGAAAATGACACTTTTTTGCCATTTTGAAAAATATAACCAAAGCATCAATGGGGCGAGGGAACAAATAAAATGCAATGGAAAGAAAGGAAAACAATGATATACAGCATTGACCAAACCACATAGCAGGACAATATAATGCACCATGCATACATTAAGTAGTCAAACGGCTCCGTAAACAATAACTTATGTGAAACCGCCTAAGGAGTAGCTGGGAACCCATAAACCCTCTGAAGTGAATAAAGAAGAAGAGGACAAAGGGAGTGCACCAAAAGGCTCTACCTCACCGAATGGGAAGGATTGCGAGTCCTGAAAATCATGCTAGAGCTCAATAGACAAAAAACTGTTTTTGGAATCGCCCAACTAGCTGCAATTATTCCTCAATCACTGAATGGCATTACCCTGTGACCTTCTCCACCACACTCAGAGGTGCAGACAACGCAGCGTCTGTGATCCTGCCTGATCCGTGGGCAAGAAATTCAGGATTTCCTGTTTGTACTAATTTTAGGGGGCAGGCGGACAGACAGAAAGCAAGCTGCTGGCTCGCCAAAAAAAACCATATTGCCATTTATTTGGAATACAATTCCATACCCCTTACTAAAAAAGGTTTCAGTTTCTGGCCATCACACCAAAATAAAAGGTGCAGCCCTGTTTCCTTTGGTCAGTTTCACAATGCCAGCTTATCTGGGAGTTTTAGGATAGGAGAGAAGGAGAAATGCTCCCCTTGTGAGCATTTTAAAGTTCTCTCTTGGGTGCACAGGGCAATGGCAAGTTATGAGACAACATGAATGCCTACAAGTTCCTCATTGGTGATGGGAGATGCAATTCTTGAGTCCCGTTCTCGTGAGCTTGGATAGGCCGAGTTATAGCATTATTATCATCTTAGATTGTTAGATAGAGGGTCAAGAAGGGGGGTGCGTTTTCACTCACAAGGACCTCAAGGGGCATTGCCCTCGACACTGATAACCACATTATTAAAAAAAAATGATACCTATACGTAGGCCCAACCCACGACAAAAACAGGTGTCAGGTGTGCTGCCTTCAGTTCCAGCCCTGTAGGCAGGGAGGTGTTTCGCAGAAAAGTAACCCTAACTTCTCAGAAGACAACCATCCCATATACAGAAACCTATTTGCTTCAGGCCAAGTTTGGAAGAAAAGATATCTTGAACACAGTCATTTTTCCCAAAGATTAAAAGTGTTCCGTACGGAATATCCTGGGTCTGCCTAGTGGCCTGCCGCAAGCAGGTCAAATGACATACTTTAGAATCAAAGAGACGCTTCATATGACCCACGCTGAGTCCCATGGATTTTTCCAGTCTAATATCCTGTACAGCACCTAGGCATATAATCGCCCAAAGCAAACGCAATTGAAAAAAAAGGAATTTGTAGGCGAGATCAGGAGTGCCTGGAAAAAATATAGAAACTGGGAAGATATCACTCTTATATCCAAACGAAGATGCTCCTGTCGAACAGGCCAATTGGGTCCAATGCGTTGTTTCACTTTACTAGCGAGTACTATGTTAAGATTAGATAATCTGTGTACCTATCACATAATAAAAATAGCAGATATACATGGGAAAATATGCAGAATGGCGCGTCACTAACCTATCAATGTATTGAATTTCTTGTAACCACTCAGAAGTTGGATAAATTAACCAAAGTGGTTATTATTTATAGCCAATCAAAGCTATTGTTCCAAAATGTTAGATAACCAATCATGCTAATCGTTAGAAGTACAACCCTGCTCAAACATTTATAAATACAGGGGTTTTGGACTGAGTTCTACAACGGCCTTTTGAGCTCCCTTATTCCGCCGTTGTGCCATAATTCACTACCAGCACATTACCATAGCCTGTGTGCAGACGAACCTCTTCAACACGTCATCCATCAGCCTAAGTTCCTGTGGTGAATGGTAACCGCACACACTAGGGGTTCCCTCTCAGCTCACATGACAATGGTTCCCTAGTAGGACGTAAGCATGGATGTCCTAGCCCCTGACATAGTGAAGGGTTCCAAAAAAGGCATTTTTTCCAGACATAGCAGTAAGGTTGTTGACGAGAGATAGTAATGATGATAAAACGGGACCCAGGCCATTCTGTTCGAAAGGTTTGCATTCGAAACCCCTAGAACCCTCGTGGCCTCAGATCACAGTTGAGACCCAATTTGTTCCCCTCTAACACGGACTTTTGTACAAGATTTGAAGGCTTGTCTAATAAATATGCTCTTGACATCATTTTACTTAACATCGAATTCATACAACAAGATTTAATTTCTAATCAATTGAAACAAGTGGAATTGGAGACGGAGCTCCGTGATCTCCTGGGGGATTCGGAGTTTAACAGTTATAAAGAAAAAACTAACACTATATTATTGAAATTCCAAAAGGAACAGGAGGAAGCCAAAAGACATAAGTGGACGAGGGACAAGGAGGATTATGCAACAGGGCGTATTTATACGTGGAAACCGGATGATGCGCTTTCTTCAAGGAGAAACAAACGTGACAACCAAAGGAAACGCGGTGATTTAAAAACAACAGGAGCTGCTTCCCCTTCTATAACAACAACCAGCGATTTTTTAGGGGTAACGAATCTGCTCTCTTTTTCCTTGTGATACACGGAGGTAGGAGATAGGACCAGGACATTCAGGACGAGGGGCGAGAAACACTCAATTGCCACACGGGCTAGAGTGGACCAGCCCGTTTAATATGTCCCATCCGGGATCGTGGTCCCGTCCAGGGTATCCATATTTTCCAAAGTAGCCCAGTCACCTGCGTGTCACCGCATCCAGGAGAGTCATATAAGCCCACATCGTGGTTCAATTGCTGCTGTGGAGCAAGAAGAGACATAAGTGTGGATATTCAACCCGCAACAGAGAGTTGCATGGAGCCCAAATGTTCTATATACACAATTGTTAATAAACATATAGTAATAGTAAATGATATAATGGCCACTGACACAGAATCAGAAGAAAACAGAAACAACGTCACTGCGAGACAGGAAAATCAAAGAAATACGTTCAGGGGGAAATCCTTATTAAACCCTTTGGGTTCAGGGAACTGAGCTTGTGTATCCACTGTACTTCCCTGCGTTTGAGTAATATTCCCTATTCCCTCCCAGGGGTAAGGGTGGCACTCTGTCAATAATGACAAATCGGAGATCATCTACCCTATGACCAGCTTCATGAAAATGGAGAGGAACTGGGAGATCAAGTTTCTTGGTGCATATATGGATTTGTGGTTATTAAGGCGCAGTCTGCATTCAGTGGTAGTCTCTCCCACGTAGAGCAGATACAAGGGCACTGTAAAACGTAAATCACAAAATCACTTCTGCAAGTCATGATGGATTTGATTTTGTGTGATGTCCCAGTGAGGGGTGAACAACACCCCACCCTTGAGCATCAAAGCACAATTATCGCAGGACATACATGGTAACAACCTGTGCGAGAGGGTTTAGTCATTCCAGGAAGCGATACATTAGTTCTAACCAGTCTATCCTTTAGATTCCTGTTCCTCCTATATGAAAACAGCGGGGGAGCCTGGAACTCAGGTATTTGTTTATAGAATGTACTCAAGAAACGCGGTGATTTAAAAACAACAGGAGCTGCTACCCCTTCTATAACAACAACCAGCGATTTTTTAGGGGTAACGAATCTGGATACAACAGCTACACCGGACGCAAAAGGAGACGTGGGGGACGCAAACATCGTCGATGGTCAAAAAATCAGGGGAGAGACTTTCCACCACCACAACACCAAGAGAAGTGACACAACACCCGGTGGTAAAATATATTCCCCGTTCTTTATCAATTAGAATTGCAGGTATTAAGTAAAGGATTGTTTTTCCCTTCACCCATTCGATGGATTGGCTGACTTTGGACATTGAACTTAACATTTTTTCAGAACGATTAAACTAAGACTGGTTTTTGGATAGACCCTCTGCACCTATAATTGATTCTGGGGTTAGCAACACTACCTATGACTTCTCCTTAAAGAGTTGTGGTCTCTATACTAAAAGCAATTTCTGCCCTCCATCGGGTTCTCCTGCAGTTGAGTCATTTATAACCTCTGTACTGGGATATTGGTGGATATAAGGAGAATTCCTCTTCCTCCCCAGGGTCAAAGGTAACCTCTCTTTTCTTGAAAAACAGGCACTTGAGGGTTTGGTCCATGACGACAGTCTCATAATTAAACCCGCTGATAAGGGGGGTGGGATTGTCGTCATGGATCGCCTCCAATACATGAATGAGGTTTACAGACAACTGGGGGATCAGTCAATATACAGAAAGGTTGATTCAGATCCAGTACATATCTTTACTAAGAAGTTGAGGATTATGGTAGACAATGCACTTGCTATGGATATCATAGACAAAGACCTACATGATTTTTTATTACCTAGATTTCCCAGGACCCCCCTCCTATATTGTTTGCCTAAGATACACAAATGTTTATCAGCCCCTCCGGGCAGACCGATCGTATCTGGACGCGACTCCCTGTTCAGCCCGTCGGCTATTTTTCTAGATAAGATCCTTAGGGAGCATGCAATGGGGGCTAAATCTTACATTAAAGATACGACTGATTTTCTAAACAAAATTTCTACTGTTTCGGTCCCTACGGGCGCGATTTTAGCATCCTTTGATGTAACCAGTCTTTATACATCTATTAACCATGAACGGGGCCTCATGAGTGTCAGCAGAGCCTTGGCTCACACTAGCCTCTCGAATGAGAGCAAAGATTTTGTATTGCACCTATTGGAAATGATTCTTACTTGTAACTATTTCATGTTTGACAATGCGTTTTATGTGCAGTTATGTGGCACGGCTATGGGGTCCAATGTGGCCCCAGCCTACGCCAACATTGTGATGGCAGACTTGGAGGAGGCGTGCGTCTATGTGTCCCACCACTTCAGCTTTGTACTGGAGTGGTGGAGATACATAGACGACGTCTTTGCCATTTGGACAGGGGATCTCCCCTCATTACACTTGTTCCTGGACTACCTCAATAGTGTAGACCCCGACATAAAATTCACGATGGTGGTCGGGGATACTTACTTACAGTTCCTCGATACCAAGGTCTCCATAGTTGACAATCGACTCAGTACTGACCTTTACTCTAAAAAAACCGATTGTAATACTCTCCTGAGATTTGACAGTCACCACCCTAAAAACATGATACCGCTCTCTGCCCTATAGTCAACTTTTGAGGGTTAAGCGGATTGTTGAAAATGAGGACCTACAACTGACGGGGTTACGCTCCATGGGAAACAAATTCATCAATAGAGGCTACCCCAAGTCATTAATAAATAAACAATTAGACAGAGTTAAAACTATAGATCGCACTCAATTACTTTCTAAGACTAAGACCACCAAGGAAGAAAGACGTATCCCCATGGTCTCAACTTATACTGTTCATAGCCAGAATATTGCTTCTATTATTCCAGATCTTGAGTACATTCTATAAACAAATACCTGAGTTCCAGGCTCCCCCGCTGTTTTCATATAGGAGGAACAGGAATCTAAAGGATAGACTGGTTAGAACTAATGTATCGCTTCCTGGAATGACTAAACCCTCTCGCACAGGTTGTTACCCATGTATGTCCTGCGATAATTGTGCTTTGATGCTCAAGGGTGGGGTGTTCGTTCACCCCTCCACTGGGACATCACACAAAATCAAATCCATCATGACTTGCAGAAGTGATTTTGTGATTTACGTTTTACAGTGCCCTTGTAATCTGCTCTACGTGGGAGAGACTACCACTGAATGCAGACTGCGCCTTAATAACCACAAATCCAGTATACGCACCAAGAAACTTGATCTCCCAGTTCCTCTCCATTTTCATGAAGCTGGTCATAGGGTAGATGATCTCCGATTTGCCATTATCGACAGAGTGCCACCCTTACCCCTGGGAGGGAATAGGGAATTATTACTCAAACGCAGGGAAGTACAGTGGATACACAAGCTCAGTTCCCTGAACCCAAAGGGTTTAAATAAGGATTTCCCCCTGAACGTATTTCTTTGATTTTCCTGTCTCGCAGTGGACCGTGTTTCTGTTTTCTTCTGATTCTGTGTCAGTGGCCATTATATATCATACTATTACTATATGTTTATTAACAATTTGATGTATATAGAACATTTGGGGCTCCATGGCTAACTCTCTGTTGCGGGTTGAATTATCCACACTTACTGTCTCTCTTCTTTGCTCCACAGCAGCAATTGAAACCACGACGTGGGCTTATATGACTCTCCTGGATGCGGTGACACACAGGTGACTGGGCTACTTTGGAAAATATGGATACCCTGGACGGGACCACTCCCCCCGGTATGGGACATATTAAACGGGCTGGTCCACTCTAGCCCGTGTGGCGAAACTTGAGTGTTCTCTCGCCCCTCGTCCTGAATGCCTGGTCCTTACTCCTACCCATCCCCCCCGTGTATCACCTTCCACAAGTCCCGCTTGGTCTGTCAGAGTCCGTCCGTGAGTTTTCAGCTGCATAGGAGCTGGGCTGAATTCCCATTATGAAGATGAACACTACGTGGATTTACAACCCTTGTACGCATGCGCATACCTCGGACTCTATACATGGGACACAGCCTTACCTGTTGGGTCCGTGAGCGTACATTGTTCTTTTAAATTATTTTCCTGGATGCCTCTATGTGGATCGTTTTCTTTCTTTTTTATTTATATAGACACCTGGTTTTACACGATCGGGGATGCATTTGGGAATAGCTTTAAACCTTGCACAATTGCTGACAGCGTCCCTGACAATTCTTGCACCTTATAATAATTATGCACTTTATTGATAATATGCACTTTATGTTGTAACTACACCCCATTGCCCATTGGGGCAAATTTACTTACCCGGTCCATTCGCGTTCCAGCGGCGGCTTCTCCGCTCTGGATTCGGGTCCGCCGGGATTTAATAAGGTAGTTCTTCCGCCGTCCACCAGGTGGCGCGCTTGCGCTGAAAGTAACTCATCGCGCCGGAATGCACCGAGCTGGACCAGGTGAGGTAAGCGGTCCTATGCGACACATTTTCGGTTTTTAAATGCGGCGGTTTTTCCGAATACGTCGGGTTTTTCGTTCGCGGCACGCCCCCCATTTCCGTCGCGCGCATGCCACGCGCCGATGCGCCACAATCGCATCGCGTGCGCCAAAATCCCGGGGCAATTTAAGTACCAAGCGGCGCAAAACGGAAATATTCGGTAACACGTCGGGAAAACGCGAATCGGGCCCTTATAAATGACCCCCAATGTATATCTTGATCATGTTTTAAAACATGTTTAATGTGTTTTAAGATACTCTGTATGATATGTCCCGTGTTCCGGCGTTGATTAACGCCGCCTATTTAAGTCAGCTGTTTTTGAATTACACTATGCTTGAAAATGCCTGTAATGATCATGCGAAACGTCGCATCAATGGTGGATTAAATTCTTTTGTTTTTCACTACACATTGGAGGGCTGCTTCTACCTATTCTTTTTGACTCTATTTTTTAATTTGCTTGTTGTGCTGGCCTTGCTGGCACTAGTAGTGCAGCAGTACATATGTGACGAATTTGCAGGGAGACTTGCGAATGTTTATTAGCTCTTAGTGACACACATATCCATCTCAACACCTAATGGGATATTTTATTAGGGGTTTGATTGAATTAGGCACAGTCTGCTGATTTCTTTTTTTTTTTTTCAGAACTGAAGTCTCACAGGCAGCAGCACAAATCCTGTTGTGTGCTGTCAGTGTAGTCAGAAACTAGCCATAGCAATCATCATCATCTTCTTTGGTTGCTGTGTGATTTCTTCTGATCGTTTGCTAAAATAAATAATCAATAAAACACAAAAAAACCCACAAAAAAAACACAAACTAAAAAAAAACGCAAAAGAAGCTGTCTCAAGCGACTGAGATGGACTTATTTCATGTTGCACCTTACTATGATAGCGTTACTTTATGTGCAGAGTGTAATACCTATGTAAGGCACATCAACAAATGTAATTTACATATGCTTTACAGGATGTTAACTATTTCTACACTAAACACTATATGATGTTTTTGTATGACTTCAGTGCCTTACAATTGTCAAAACCTGTACTTGCCTCATACTTTGTTCAATAAAAAGAATGATTAAAAAAAAACACAAAAAATTTACAGTTTACACTACCTCTAGGGGTAGAGGACGAGGGCGTGGGCGTCCACTACTGCAGGGGTCAGAGGCCGTGGTCCTGGGCGGGTGAGACACCACCTGCTGATGAGGGAGCAGGGGAACGCCGCAGAGCTACACTCCCTAGTTCATTGTCTGAAGTTACTGGGACTCGTTGTCAGAGCACTGTTGAGCCAGAACAGTGCGAACAGGTGATGTCGTGGATTGCCGACAATGCTTCTAGCCATTTGTCCACCAGTCAGTCTTCCACACAATCCACCCATGTCACCGAAATCAGCACTCCTCCAGTCTCCACCTCAGCCTCCTCCCCCATTCTGCCCCTTCCCAGGAAAATTTTGCATTTGAACCGGCATACTTGAGGAACTGTTCTCTGGACCCTTCCTAGATTCACAAACCACTTGTCCGTTGCTGCTGTAGCTCTTTCCTGATGCCAGGTTTTCCACCGGCGCAGTCTGTGGGTGATGATGACATTGTTGACGTAGTGGAAGTGTGTAAAGAGGTGTCGGACGAGGAGAGACACGGTTTGTCAGACAGTGGTGAGTTGTTGTCAGGGCCAGGAAGTCCAAGGGGGGAGCAGACTGAGGGATCGGAGCGAGTCCCTCACGAGAACGGTGTGGAAGAGGCAGTGGTGGGGCCAGACGGAGAGGCAGGGCCAGAGCTGGTGCATCAGCGTCAAATGTTTCACGTAGTGAAGTCCCGTGGCGAGGGCTAGATTTCCGGAAGTCTGGAGGTTCTTAAGAAACACTTGATGACCGACGGACTGTGGTGTGTGCAACCTGTGCTACACACACCAGGATCAGCAGGGGTTCCCCACTACCAGCTTAACCACCACCAGTAGCGCAGGCATATGAAGGCAACACCCACTCAATGAAGGAACCAAGGCCGTTCACCTCTGCCGGGGACACCACTTCCCTTCCCCGTGTCATCTGCTGCCTCTGCTAGTCAGCCCCTGCCCAGGACCCCCGCCGAAACACCAACCGGGTCGAAAACCACCACTTCGCCTCTGATCCTCCACAACATACCACCACTGTCTCCATGTCGCAGCGCTTTGCTGTCTAACCCCAGACCTGGAGCGGAGAGGAAATAAAGTGCAACAAACCCCACACGCCAAAGCCCTCAACGTCCACACTCCAAAATTACTCAGCCTGAAGATGCTGCCCTAAAGGCTGGTAGAGACCGAGGCCTTTCACAACCTCATGGAGGCGGTAGCCCCTCGTTTTCGGTCCCCTAGCCCTCTCCTTTCCCACACCCCCCACCGAATTACATCCGGGCATGGCACCATCAGTCGGTAGTTCGAGGCACAGCTGCAGTGCCGTCGCTAAGCGACAGCAGGCGGTGCTCAACTGCTGAAGCCTATGGCGATAAAAGGCACACCGCCCAAGACTATTACAGGGCATCACAGGCAGACTGAACTGAAGCCAGGCATGGTTTGTTGTGACAACGGCCGTAACTTGGTGGCGGCTCTGCAATTCGGCAGACAGGCACATGTGCACATGCCTGGCCCATGTGTTTAAATCTCATAGTTCAGCGGTTCCTCAAGACACTACCTACCCCAACCTGTCTGATTTTCTCACAAATGTGCCCGCATCTTTGCAATTTTCAGGAGGTCCAGCACAGATGCGCCACTCTCAGGGCAGCACAGCGCCACCTCCAACTGCCCGCTCACGAACTGTGTGCGACATGCCCACGAGGTGGAATTCAACATAGCCATGTTATCCAGAGTTTACCCAGCAGCGCAAAGCGATGTAGACTGCCAGATTCACTTCCACCAAGAACTGTTAGTCAGGTCAGTCAGCTTCCTCAAGTCTACAATGAGGAGGGACGTGATGCCAGTGAGGGGAGTGAATTCTTCTTGCGCGTTGGGACTCTGCAATATGAAGATTTCAGCTAGGCTGCCATCCTGTGACCCTCGCATTCAAAAATTATTCCATCACAGATTACCGGGTATTCACTTCCTGGACCCACGGTACAAGCAAAATCTTTCCACTCTCATCCCTGGAGAGGAAAGAGTGTGAGAATGCATGAATACAGCGGCCTGGTGCACAAGCTGAAACAGTATTTCCCTTCTGACCAGCGCTCGCGGCAGAGTGCGTAGTTCTGCGGGACAGTAGCGAGGGAGTAGGCGAGCATGCAGCTTGGTCCAGCACTGGCAGGGGTACGCTTTACAAGGCCTTTGCCATTTTTATGTCACCCCAGCAGACACTGTCACCTGTCCCCAGTCTCGGCAGAGTAGGGCTGATCTTACAGAAGATGGTAGGGAGTATGTAGCTGACCATACCATCGTCCTAAATGATCCCACAGCTCACTACAACTACTGGGTTTCAAAGCTGGACATGTGGCACGATTGGCGTACGCCTTGGAGGTTCTTGCCTGCCTGCCGCTAGTTGTTGTCCGAGCAGGTTTTTCAGTGCAGTGGAGGCATCATCACCGATAAGCGTACAGCCTGTCCGACTGACAGCGCTGACAGTGAACGCTTATCAAGTGAATTAAAGGCTGGATTCTCAGGATTTCCAATTCTCCACCGTGAAAAAGCTTCAACCTGATAACCACCGCCATAACCAGCGTCACAAGTATCTTATAGAACGTACTACAACTTGATCTATTACAAAGGTTCTTAGAATGCTCTTCTTAATTATAATCTTTTTTCAAAGTAACGCTTCTGGCCCCCAGGCCCCTTTGGGGGAGGAGCCGAGAGGCAGGGGCTTGGTACCTTAGAAAGCTCGCCTGGCCAGCGACCACCGCCTGCTCGATCCCAAAACCACTAACATATTTTTAAAACTGCAAGCACACCTTTAATCTACACTACTTTACTGCCGTGAGGGGGGGGCAGGGATGAGGACGGTCCTCCCTCTTTCCCCTTCTCAAACGAGCCTGTATCAGGCAGAGTTGTCGGGTGTTTCACCAGATACATAATGGAACCGGCCCATCTGTCGCGCCGCCATGCCTGGATATCACACACACCTGAAGTTGGCAAATCTAGCAGCGCAATATGGAAGGCCCCATACTGTGTGCTCTTAATCATGGAACCATTTCCGAAACACAATTAAAATAAGACCGGCTATGCATTCATTTTCCTAGTATGAAATATTCAAACGACCTGCTGCTTTGAAATTATAATTTTTTCAATATAAACGCTTTCTGGCCCCCAGGCCCTTTTGGGTGGGGATGAGCCGAGAGACATGGGCTTGACAGGCGAAGCCTGCCTGCCGTCAGACCGCCAGCCTCTCGAGCATCCATGCATACTGCCCTGGCATTTTCCTGTTTTCGCCTCACGGCCTCCAACTTTCGAACTGTCTATACCTCAGCGCTGGAAGCGCGAGAGGAATACAGCACATCATACCGCACATCAAACAAGCTGTGTCGGCAGAATTTCAGGTGTTTCACCAGATACATAATTTAACCGACGCTCTGTCCCTTCGTCATCTGTCTCCTTCCACTTCTCTTCTGTCTCCTCCTTCTGTCTCGACGATAGCATGCTTTACAGACGCTTAACGTTGCAATCATAAGCAGCGCAATATTGATGCCATACTGTACCGCTCTATTCATGGAAGTCGTCTCATGGCTGCCGCCCCCATTTCGTGCCCTTATCCACTGTGTCAGGCTCATTTTTTCGGCGTGTTTCACATACCAGATACGTTATGGAAACTTGTCCTAATGTCCGCCACCTGCTTTCTACTATATATGTTTAGATATATGTTAGCATATCTAATCCCCAATGACTATCCAACGTTCCGAATCTATGTTATTAGAGACCAGGTTAATGCCACATAGAATTCTAGCAGTAGACACATCTCTACAACAACTGGTAAAATGGTAAAATAGCTGCTAGGAAACCACTGCTATGGACAGGCAACAAGGGACTTGTTTGGGCTAAAGAAAAAGAACACAAGGAATGGACAGTAGACCAGTGGAAGTTTGTGCTTGAGATCTTTGGTCCCAACCACCATTCTCTGTGCAATGCAGAAAAGGTGAACAAACGGATTCTACATGCCTGGTTCCCATCGTGAAACATGGATGAGGAGGTGTGATGGTGTAGGTGTGCTTTGTTAGGGATTTTTTTTTTAAATTGAAGATATACTGAACCAGCATGGTTACCACAGCATCTTGCAGCGGCATGCTATTCCATCCATCTGGAAGACCATTTCAGGTGACTACCTCTTAAACCTCATCAAGAGAATGGGGGGAAGTGTGCTGGCTTCCTATATACTGCGGGCAGTGGGCTTGCTACCAATATACTCGGGGGCAGAGTGCTGGCTACCTATCTTCAGGGGCAATGTGCTGGATCCTATACACTGGGGGACAGTGTGCTAGTTACCTATATACTTGGGGGTAATGTGCTGGATAGCTTTATACCGGGGACAGTATGCTGCCTACCTTTATACTGGGGGCAGTGTGCTGGCTCCCAATTACCTACATACAGGGGGGCAGTCTGTTGGCTATATATATACTGGGTAGTAATAAATGGGGGAATTATGCAATTCCATCCTTCCGGAAGACCATTTCAGGTGACTCTTGAAACTCATCAAGAGAATGCCAAGACTGTGCAAAGTAGTAATCATAGGAAAAGCTGACTGTCTATTATACTGGGAGATGTGTTCTAGATACCTATATACTGGGAGGCATTGTGCTGGATACATATATAGTGGGCCAGTGTGCTGGTTACCTATATTCTCAGGGGGAAGTGTGCTCAGCTACTTATGTATTGTGGTACAGTGTTCGGGCTACCTGTATCCTGGGGGCAGTGTGCTGACTACTTATCTTTGGGGGTAATTTGCTACATACCTATAACATTGGGCAGCATAGTAAGCTGGCTACCTATACACTGAGGAGTAGTATGCTGGCTACCTTCATACTGTGGGGCAATGTGCTGAATACTTATAAATGGGGGGGGGGGCATAATGCTGGATACCTATGTACTGGGAAGCAGTGTGCTGGATACATATATGGTGGGCCAGTGTGCTGGTCACCTATATACTCGGGGTAAAGAATGCTGGGCTACCTATATACTGGGGAGCGGTGTTCTGAATACCTATATACTGGAAGGCTAAGTGCTGGATACCTTTATACTGGGGGGAAGTGTGCTGGCTACCTTTATACTAGGGGACAGTGTTTTGTCTACCTATATACTGGGGGAAGTGTGCTGGCTACCTTTATAATAGGGGATAGTGTGCTGGCTACCTTAATACTTGGGCAATCGGCTAGATACCTATATACTGGGGGGGCAGTGTGCTGGCTACCTATATACCGGGGCAACGTGCTGGATGCCTATATACTGAGAGCAGTGTGCTGACTACCTATATACTGGGGAGTAGTGTGTTCGCTACCTATACATGGGCGGCAATGTGCTTGATACCATATACTGTGGGGCAGTGTGCTGGATACCTCTATACTGAGGAGAAGTGTGCTGGATACCTATGTACTGGGGGAATTGTGGTTGATATTTATAAACCATGAGGGAGTGCGATCTCGCGTTGCGTTGTCCAATGAGGATTTGGGTCTGCCCGGATTCACTAAGCTCGTGCACCCGAGTTTCTCCAGGTGTCGCTGCTGTGCCGAGGTCCACCGGAGTTCACCTTTTACTTCCTGGTGCATGTGAGTCCCCCCCCCCTCATTTCTGTCACGTGCATGCCGACGCCAATGCGCCGCAATCCGATCACGTGTGCCAAAAACCCGGGGCAATTAGGCGCAAAACGGAAATATTCAGCAAACCCGACGAAAGTGCGGCTTTTGGACCCTTAGTAAATGAGCCCCATTGTCTAAGGGGATGAACACCTGGATTAAGAGCTTTTTCTGTCCTGGGTGTCAGTGCCCAAGCCCTGGCACCAGCAGGACCAGATATGCTGCAATCTTCTTCTGACGCAGCGATGTAGATAGGCGTCACGTCGCAAGACGTACCATTAATGACTGCTGTAAACAGTCGATACGGCGGTCATTATGGCGTTAAATCACACATTTCAATACAAAAACACAAGAGAGAAAAGCAAAGCAACTACAGATTTACCGCTGTTGTCTTTTCCATAACCTCCTGCAAAGAAGTTAAGGATAGGACATCATGTATATCTCAGCAAGACCTCACATATGTAACAAAATCCACACACACATAACATCTGAGAGCTAATGGTTTCCCTGCTGGTTCCCACTGCATTGATATGTCAATTTGACATTTTAGTTACTTTACAAAACCAATTTATAACTGAGAGTTAGTTAGTGTTTTAAACCGCAGTATTGCGGTTTAAAACACTTTTTAAACTCTATAGCCGGCGCAGGGAGATACACGCTCGGCGCTTACCATGCGCGCGACCGTGTGAGCGGCTACATAGGAAGTGAAGGAGAGCCGCGCGCATGGTAAGCGCCAGCTATAAAGTTTAAAAAGTAAACAAAAATAAGCTCCGGCACCCGCTCACCCTGAGCTGGTGCTTGGTATTTCCATCTGAAACCTGCCACTTCAAGTGGTAGGTTTCCTTTAAAATGCAAAAATAAATACCTGTATAAATTTGGTATCACCGCGATCGTACCAAACAAAAGAATAAAGCTGAGGTGTTATTTGGAGCCCACAAGAACGTGACGCGTGACGTGCAGTTTTCTCTTAATTTTTTCACATTTGGAATTTTTCTTTCAGCTTCGCAGTACACGGCATGTTAAAATAAATAAGATTATGGGAAAGTAAAATGTATTACGCACAAAATAAGCCCTCACACAGGTCTGCACACGTAAAAATGAAAAAGTTATGGATTTTTGAAGTGGAGGGCGAGAAATGAGCGAAAAAACCCTGCGTCCTTAAGGGGTTAAAGTATCTTTCATGGTATGAGAACATTTGATCTAAATTGGTGAAAAATAAAAGTTAAGTTTTAGTATATAAAAAAGTAGTGTAGCCCTAAGGGCATTATTTTTGGTAAAGTTTAAAATATCTATTTCATCACAATAGGTCCTTGTATGTTTAAAAACAATACAAGACACCGGGGGCTGGTTACCATGCTAGTTTTTCATAGAAACACATATGCAAACAGGCTGTGGCGCTAACGGTACGTGTGACCCTCAGAAGGCTGTTAACTGCTCTAATTGTTTTCTCTGAACTGGTGCATGTGTTGCTGTTGCCTTTGATCACCAATCCTTCACCTTTGATATTTGTGCCCTTGAGGCCCCTTCTCCACTGGCGTTTTTCACGCGCGAGTTCTGCGCGTGCATTTGACGCTCAGAACTCGCTTTGCACTCTGTCCCATTGTATTCAATGGGTCTTTCTCCATTAATTTGACATTTTAGTTACTTTACAAAACCAATTTATAACTGAGAGTTACACTTTAACTCTCTAAATATTGCAGTGTTATCCTTTATAGACTCAAATTCTTACAAGTTCCCCCAACGTCAATAACAACAAAAATTCTCAATATGCCACTGTATTATATCAGCAACTGAAGTTACAGATAACAGTGGTTGCATGGAGACAGAAACTGACCATGTGGATGAGCCCTATGGTATTCTCTGAATGAACCTGCCAGTATATCAAACAGACATACAACACTGCCACCTAGTGACTAGTTGTATATAAAAACATGAGGTAAAATGGCATCAATGTTTAAGCACTGTTGCTAAAAATGATAGCACAAGATGAACTTAAAATACAGGAACACTCATTTCTATGCCTCTTTTGCTTAGCACTATGACCCATCACTTTAGTTAGAAGGAGAATAGATTCTGACAATGAGTACTGAAGTATATAAGGTTAGAAAAAGACACAAGACCAACCTTTAAGAATTAACCACTTTACGTCGGGTGCTGATACATGGAGAGGGCTCACGAGCTGAGCCCTCTCCATAGCCGGTAAGTCTTTGCTGCATAGTGCAGAAAAGACTTACCGCTAACACCCGGGATCAGTGGCAGCTTCAAAAAGATGACATCCGTGATGACATCGGGAAGCGGCGATCCATTGCTATGACAGCCTCGGTGCTTGAATGCACATTTCACATTGTAATGAATGAGGAAGAAAATCCTGCAAGTCCGCAGACTTTTCTCCAAGAGCACAGATGTTCTAGCACACGTCCTTGGGCTAATGCACACCGCTATGGATTCCACTGCATTGTGCATGATCCAACTGCATGAGATGCAAAAGATAGGCCAGGTCCTATTCCTGCACAAGTTTGTGTTCCGGACAGTCTATTTCTATTATCTTCGTTGTGTTAGTGGAGCTTGTCCACGGATGACACTCAATATAATCCATGTTTTATTCTGGCCATGGTTAGTCCACCATAAATGTGTTGTTTAGATCCCTTTAACCTTTTCTCTACGAATGATAAAAAAAAAAAAATCTACACAGGAATACAAATTCCACAGTCAAAAATGTACTGTCAGCCACCTCACTTTTCTAATAAAAAAACTGTATGTCATAGCTTACTGTAGCTTAAGTCTTTATTCAATACATAAATGGACAATACATGCATAATAGAGATGAGCGAACATACTCATCCAAGCTTGATGCTTAGCGTACTCGAAACTGCTCGTTGCTCGGACGAGTATTCCACCAGCTCGAGAAAATGGCATCTCCCGCCGTTGTGATTTTTGGCTGCCCGTGCCCACGAGGTGGAATTCAACATTAACCATGTTATCCAGAGTTTACCAGCAGCGCAGAGCGATTGTAGACTGCCAGATGTCAACTTCCACCAGAACTGGTAGTCAGGTCAGTCAGCTTCCTCAAGTCTACAATGAGGAGTGGACGTGGATGTCTGATATCTGTCAGGTGCTGAGTAACTTAGAGGAGTCAACACAGATGCTCAGTGGTGATGCCGCCATCATCAGCCTCACCATCCCGCTGCTTGGCCTGTTGAAAAACTCTCTGGTCAGCATGAAGTCAGAAGCTTTGCGCTCGTCACAAGAGACGGGGGAAGAAGATTCCCTTGTTGATAGCCAAAGCACCCTCAGGTCTGTTTCTCAGCGCATATCGGAGGAGGTGGAGGAGGATGAGGAGGAAAAGGAGGAGAATGTTGGCGAGACAGAAGAGGGGACCATTGTTCAGTCCTTCACTGTTCAGCGTGTATGGGCAGAAGAAGAGGAGTTGGAGGAGGAGGAAATGGACAGTCATGCCAGTGAGGGGAGTGAATTCTTGCGCGTTGGTACTCTGGCGCATATCGCGCAAGAATTCACTCCCCTCACTGGCAATGACTGTCCATTTCCTCCTCTCCAACTCCTCTTCTTCTGCCAGTACCGAGAACACGCTGAAAGGACCGACGCGATGAACAATGGTCCCTCTTCTGTTCTCGCACATCTCCCTCTTTCCTCCTCATCCCCTCCACCCCTCCTCCGAATATGTTACGTGAGAAACAACCTGAGGGTGCTTTGGCTATCAACAAGGGAACTCTTCCTCTCTCCCGTCTCTTGTGGAGGCCAAAGCTTCTGACTTATGCTGACCAGAGAGTTTTTCAAAAAAACCAGGGGCCAAGCCGCCGGATGGTGAGGCTGGATAGAGTGGCGGCATCACCATGAGCTGTGTTGACCTCTAAGTTACTCGCCACCTACAGTATCAGACATTCCACTCCACTCCTCATTGTAGACTTAGGAGCGGACTGAACCTGACTACCAGTTTCGGTGGAAGTGACATCTGGGCAGTCTACAATCGCTCTCTCGCTGCTGGTAAACTCTGGATAACATGGTAATGTTTAATTCCACCTTGTGGGCACTTCGCACAACAGTCGGTGAGCGGGCGTTGAGTCGGCGCTGCGCTGCCCTAAGAGTGGCAGCAACTGTGCTGGACTTCCGTGAAATGCGCACAGATGCGGCGCACCTTCTTGAGCAAATCAGACAGATTGGGGTATGTCTTGAGGAACTCTGAACTATGAAGATTTAATACATGGGCCAGGCATGCACATGTGTCAGTCTGCAAAGGCATAGAGGCCTTTGACACCTGGACCGAGGTAGGGCCCCGCAATCTTCGGCGTCGGCAGTATATGACCACCCAGGGTCAGACTCAGTCCCTCCCTCCACCAATTTTAACCCAAGTGGCCGTCAGCGATATATAGTGCCCTGCCCGCAGCACTCGTCCACTTGTCGTGTTAGGTTGCACCTTGTCAAACGGCATTGGTCAGGCACGATGAATGTTGTCTGACATGTGAATTAACTTGTCCTATTCAAATCAAACCCCTAATAAATTGTCCCACTCTCGGTGTTTGAGGTGATATGTGTTGTCACTAAAGCTAAACACATGGTCGCAAGTCTCCCTGCAAATTCCTCACAATATGGTACTCTAGCTGCACTACTAGTGGAGCAGCCAGCCACAAGCAAATAAAAAAAATATATATAAAGTATGTAGCCTAAGAAGGGCTGTTGGGTCTGTGTAGACACTCCTCCTGCCTAACACTATTCTAATAGAACACCTAACGCTTCCCGACACAGCAGCTCTCTCCCTAGTGGCATCCAGACAGAGAATGATACGAGCACGGGGGCAGGGACTGTCTATCCAGGGTCACTTGATCAGGCCAGCCAACCACTGCTATCGCACGTTTAAGGGTACCACGTCATGCTGGTGGAGTGCAAGTCTCCTGGCTTGTGATTGGCTCTTTGTTCTGCCGCCAAAACACAACGCGGGTGATGCATTTTCTCGAGTGCGAAATACTGGTCCGGCAACGAGCAGTTTGAGTACGCTAATGCTCGAACGAGCATCAGCTTGGACAGTATGTTCTGCTCACCCTATTATGCATGTATTGTCCATTTATATTGAATAAAGAACTTAAGCTCACGTAAGCTATGACATACAGTTTTTTTATTAGAAAAGTGAGGTGGCTGAACGTACATTTTTGACTGTGGAATTTGTATTCCTGTGTAGATTTTTTTTTTTTTTTAAATCATTCGTAGAGAAAGGTTAGGATCTAAACAACCTTTATGGTGGACACCAGGCCAGAAAAACATGGATTATATTGAGTGTCATCCGTTGGACAATCCACTAACACAACGAAGATAATAAATAGACTGTCCGGAACACAAACGTTGTGCGGAATACGACCTGGCCTATCTTTTGCATCTCATGCAGTTGGAAGCAGCCAATGCATTGGAATCCATAGCGGTGTGCATTGCCAAGGACGTGTGCTAGAACATCTTTGCTCTTGGAAAAGTCTGGGCCTTGCAGGTTTTCTTCCTCATCATTACAGGGAAATGTGCATTCAAGCACCGAGGCTGTCATAGCAATGGATCGCCGCTTCCCGAGTCATCACGGGAGCCACGATTTTCGGCATGTGGCGAGTCATCTTTTTTAAGCTGCCAGCACGATCCCGGTGTTAGCGGTAAGTCCTTTTCTGCACTATGCAGCAACCTTACCGGCTATGGAGAGGTCTCAGCTCGTGAGCCCGCTCCATGTATCACACCCGACGTAAAGTGGTTAATTCTTAAAGGTGGTCTTGTGTCTTTTTCTAACCTTATATACTTCAGACTCATTGTCAGAATCTATTCTCCTGTCTAACAAGTGATGGGTCATAGTGCTAACAAAAGAGGCATAGAAATGAGTGTTCCTGTATTTAAGTTCATCTGTGCTATCATTTTTAGCAACAGTGCTAAACATGGATGCCATTTTACCTCATGTTTTTTATATACAACTAGCCCTAGGTGGCATGTTGTATGTCTGTTGATTACTGGCGGTCATTCAGAGAATACCATAGGGCTCATCCACATGGTCAGTTTCGGTCTCCATGCAACCACTGTTATCGGAACTTCAGTTGC
Organism: Engystomops pustulosus; assembly: GCA_019512145.1. Lineage (NCBI taxonomy): Eukaryota > Metazoa > Chordata > Amphibia > Anura > Leptodactylidae > Engystomops > Engystomops pustulosus. The sequence continues at coordinate 37,462 of WNYA01000233.1, read as the reverse complement.
TGATATAATACAGTGGCATATTGAGAATTTTGTTGTTGTATTGACGTTGGGGAACTGTAAGAATTTGAGTCTATAAAGGATTACACTGAAAATATTTAGAGAGTTAAAGTGTAAGGCCTGCACACTAGCGTTGCGTTTCATCTTCAGGGTGCAATGCGTGAAAAACTGACGTTTTTTGCTGCGTTTTTGTTTCATTTTGTTCGCGTTTTTTTTGCGTTTTCGGTGCGTTTTTTCAGCGCGTTTTTTAAGTCATGGGACTTTTTCAAGGACCAGGTTCGGGAATAAATGCTATTTAATTGAAAAACATGTCTTCTTGATAGGTTGCAAACATCTGCGATCTATCTTCACTGTTCCCGGTGCACAGTGAAGTTTTCCATACATCTGCAATGTCTTCTTACAAATATATTGTTCTTACCCATGCTTTTTGTTCGCAGCCCGCTCACGCGCGTACTCCCGACAGTAAGCGATGGCCGAACAGTCTGTAATCTAAGATCCACCCCTGCAACCCTGGTTTGCACTGTGTTTTTATCTTAAATGATCCTGTGTTAACTGTGTCATGTTTTTATTCGTTTCTTTCACTGTTTTTCATTGTGTTTTTTTAACATTAAATGATCGTTCGCGAGCAGGGGAAATAGTATATGGGCACTTAGCAACCCTTACGTGTTAAAACGCTTGCACTCGCATTGCACTTGCAAGTTTGCGAGGCAATGCGTTTTTGATACGTCCCCATAGATACGTGAATGGGGCGTGAAAATGCGCGTGAATCGCAACAATAGAGACATCTGCGATTTTTGACGCGCGTGGCCAAACGAACGCAAGCACGCGCGTTGAAAACCACGCAAATGGAGAAAGACCCATTGAATACATGGGACAGGCACGTGCAATGCGAGAGTTCTGAGTCGTTCAAATGCACGCGCAGAACTCGGCCGTGAACAAACGCCATGTGGAGAAGGGGGCCTCACTCTCAGTTATAAATTGGTTTTTGTAAAGTAAACTAAAAGATGTCAAATGTGACCATATCAATGCAGTGGGAACCAGCAGGGAAACCTTAGTCTCTCAGATGTTAACTTTATATGTGTGTGTGGATTTTGACATATGTTGAGGTCTTGCTGAGATATAAATGATGCCTATCCTTAACTTCTTTTGCAGGAGGTTTATGGGAAAAGACAACAGCGGTAAACTCTGCAGTTGTTTCTTTGCGTTTCTCTCTTGTTTTTTGTATTGAACAATGTGGATGATAACCCATAATACGCCGGATCGACTGTTACAGCAGTCATAATGGTAGTCTTGACGACGTGAGCCTATCTACATCGCTGCGTCAGAAGAATAGATGCATGCATATCTGTCCTGCTGGTGCCAGGCTTGGGCACTGACACCCAGGACAGAAAAGCTCTTAATCAGGTGTCATCCCCTTAGACAATGGGGGCTCATTTAACCTAAGGGTCCAAAAAAGACCGCACTATTGTCGGGTTTGCTGAATATTTCCGATTTGCGCAATGCCCCTGGTTTTTTGCACACGTGATCGTGCGGTTGCATTCGGCGTGGCGGCACCCGACAGCAAATGGGGGGGGGGGGGCACCTTCACAGTCACCAGGAGAAAGGTGAACTCCGGGGACCCGCCAGCAGCGACCACCTGGAAACATACACTCCCGGTGTGCACAGCTTAGTGAATCCCGCCCACGACACCAACACTCCTCGTTGGACAACGCAAGCGAGATCGCACTGCCCTCATGTTTATAAATATCAACACCACAATTCCCCCCCACGATACATAGGTTCCACACCCTTCTCCTCAGTATATATTTAATCCGCAACACTGCCCAAGTATATGGTATCAAGCACATTGCCGGCCCAGGTATAGGGAGCAACACACACTACTCCCCAGTATATGGTAAGCCAGCACACTGCCTCAGTTATATAGGCATCCAGCAACGTTGCCCCGTTATATAGGTAGGCCAGCACAACTGCCCCAAAAAAACGCGTTGGTACTCTGGCGCATATGGCAGATTTCATGCTAGGCTGCGTTCAAAGAATTTATTCCAGCACCGATTACTGGGTATTCACTCTCCTGGACCCACGGTACAAGCAAAATCTTTCCACTCTCATCCCTGGAGAGGAAAGGAGTGTGAGAATGCATGAATACCAGCAGGCCCTGGTGCACAAGCTGAAACAGTATTTCCCTTCTGACAGCGCTAGCGGCAGAGGGCGTACTTCTGCGGGACAAGTAGCGAGGGAGAGTATGCAAGCAGGAAGCTTGTCCAGCACTGGCAGGGGTACGCTTTACAAGGCCTTTGCCTGTTTTATGTCACCCCAGCAAGACACTGTCACCTGTCCCCAGTCTCGGCAAAGTAGGGCTGATCTTTACAGAAAGATGGTGAGGGAGTACGTAGCTGAGTGGGCTTATATGACTCTCCTGGATGCGGTGACACGCAGGTGACTGGGCTACTTTGGAAAATATGGATACCCTGGACGGGACCAATTTGACATTTTAGTTACTTTACAAAACCAATTTATAACTGAGAGTGAGGCCCCTTCTCCACTGGCGTTTTTCACGCGCGAGTTCTGCGCGTGCATTTGACGCTCAGAACTCGCATTGCACTCTGTCCCATTGTATTCAATGGGTCTTTCTCCATTTGCGTGGTTTTCAACGCGCGTGCTTGCGTTCGTTTGCCACGCCGTCAAAAATCGCAGCATTCTCTATTTTGCGATTCACGCGCATTTGTCACGCCCCATTCAGTATCTATGGGGACGTATCAAAACGCATTGCACTCGCAAACATTGCAAGTGCAATGCGAGGTGCAATGCGTTTTTAACACGTAAGGGTTCTAGTGCCAGTATAACTATTTCCCCTGCTCGCGAACGATCATTTTAATTAAAAAAACACAATGAAGAACATGAAAGAACGAATAAAAACAGTGACACAGTAACACAGGATCTTTAAGATAAAACACAGTGCAGAACCAGGGTTGGGGGTGCAGAATTTAGATTACAGACTGTTCGGCACATTGCTTACTGTCGGGAGTACGCGCGGACGGCTGCGAACAAAATAGCATGGAAGAACAATATATATGTACAAAGACGTTTCAGATGTATGGAAAACTTCACTGTGCACCGGGAACAGTGAAGATAGATCGCAGATGTTTGCAACTTATCAAAAGACATGCTTTTTTCAATTAAATAACATTTTATTCCCGAACCTGGTCCTTTGAAAAAGTCCCTTGACTTAAAAAACGCGCTGAAAAAACGCACCGAAAACGCAAAAAAAACGCGAACAAAATGAAACAAAAACGCAGCAAAAAACGTCAGTTTTTCACGCATTGCACCCTGAACTTGAAACCAACGCTAGTGTGCAAGGCCTTACACTTTAACTCTCTAAATATTTTCAGTGTAATCCTTTATAGACTCAAATTCTTACAGTTCCCCCACGTCAATAACAACAAAAATTCTCAATATGCCACTGTATTATATCAGCAACTGAAGTTACAGATAACAGTGGTTGCATGGAGACAGAAACTGACCATGTGGATGAGCCCTATGGTATTCTGCTGAATGACCTGCCAGTAATCAACAGACATACAACACTGCCACCTAGGCTAGTTGTATATAAAACATGAGGTAAAATGGCATCATGTTTAAGCACTTTTTGCTAAAAATGATGCACAGATGAACTTAAATACAGGAACACTCATTTCTATGCCTTTTGTTACACTATGACCCATCACTTTTAGACAGGAGAATAGATTCTGACAATGAGTCTGAAGTATATAAGGTTAGAAAAAGACACAAGACAACCTTTAAGAATTAACACTTCACGTCGGGTGCTGATACATGGACGAGGGCTCACGGCTGAGCCCTCTCCATAGCCGGTAAGTCTTTGCTGCATAGTGCAGAAAAGACTTACCGCTAAACACCGGATCGTGCTGGCAGCTTAAAAAGATGACATCGCCACATGCCGAAAATCGTGGCTCCCCTGATTACTCGGGAAGCGGCGATCCATTGCTATGACAGCCTCGGTGCTTGAATGCACATTTCCCTTGTAATGAATGAGGAAGAAAATCCTGCAAGTCCGCAGACTTTTCCAAGAGCAAAGATGTTCTAGCACACGTCCTTGGCAATGCAACACCGCTATGGATTCCACTGCATTGTGCATGATCCAACTGCATGAGATGCAAAAGATAGGCCAGGTCGTTACCTGCACAAGTTTGTGTTCCGGACAGTCTATTCTATTATCTTCGTTGTGTTAGTGAGACTTGTCCCGATGACACTCAATTAATCCATGTTTTCTTCTGGCCTGGTGTCCACCATAAATTGTTGTTTAGATCCTTTAACCTTTCTCTACGAATGATTAAAAAAAAAAAATCTACACAGGAATACAAATTCCACAGTCAAAAATGTACGTCAGCCACCTCACTTTTCTAATAAAAAAACTGTATGTCATAGCTTACTGAGCTTAAGTCTTTATTCAATATAAATGGACAATACATGCATAATAGCGTGATCGAACATACTCGTCCAAGCTGAGCTCGTTCGAGCATTAGCGTACTCGAAACTGCTCGTTGCCGGACAGTATTTCGCAGCTCGAGAAATGGCATCATCCCGCGTTGTGATTTTTGGCGGCAGAACAGAGAGCAATCACAAGCCAGGAGACTCTGCACTCCACCAGCATGACGTGGTACCCTTAAACCGTCGATAGCAGTGGTTGGCTGGCCTGATCAAGTGACCCTGGAAAGAGACAGTCCCTGCCCACGCTGCTCGTATCATTCTCTGTCTGGATGCCACTAGGGAGAAGCTGCTGCGGTCGGGAAGCGTTAGGGTGTTCTATTAGATAGTGTTTAGGCAGGAGGAGATTGTTACACCAGACCCACAGCCCTTCTTAGGGCTACAACTAAGTTATATATATTTTTTTTATTTGCTTGTGGCTGGGCTGCTGCCACTAGTAGTGCAGCTAGGTACCATATTGTGAGGAATTTGCAGGGAGACTTGCGACCATTGTGTTTAGCTTTAGTGACAACACATATCCACCTCAAACACCGAAGTGGGACAATTTATTAGGGGTTTGATTTGAATTAGGCACAGTCTAATTCACATGTCAGACAACATCATCCGTGCCGTGACCAATGCCGTTTCTGACAAGGTGCACCTGAACACGGACAAGTGGACGAGTGCTGCCGGGCAGGGCCACTATATATCGCTGACGGCTCACATTGGGTTAATCTGGTGGAGGGAGGGACGAGTCTGACCCTGGGTGGTCATATACTGCCGACGCCGAAGATTGCGGGGCCTCCTCGGTCCAGGTGTCAAAGGCCTACTATGCCTTGGCAGACTGACACATGTGCATGCCTGGCCCATGTATTAAATCTTCATAGTTCAGCGTTCCTCAAGACATACCCCACTCTGTCTGATTTGCTCACAAGGTGCGCCGCATCTGTGCGCATTTCAGGAAGTCCAGCAGTTGCTGCCACTCTTAGGGCAGCGCAGCGCCGACCTCAACTCCCGCTCACCGACTGTTGTGCGACGTGCCCACAAGTGTGGAATTCACATTAACCATGTTATCCAGAGTTTACCAGCACGCAGAGAGAGCGATTGTAGACTGCCCAGATGTCACTTCCAACCAGAACTGGTAGTCAGGTCAGTCCAGCTTCCTCAAGTCTACAATGAGGAGTGGAGTGGATGTCTGATATCTGTCAGGTGCTGAGTAACTTAGAGGATCAACCACAGATCTCATTGGTGATGCCGCCATCATCAGCCTCACCATCCGCGGCTTGGCCTGTTTTTTTGAAAAACTCTCTGGTCAGCATGAAGTCAGAAGCTTTGACCTCGTCACAAGAGACGGGGAAGAAGAGTCCCTTGTTGATAGCCAAAGCACCTCAGGTCGTTTCTCACGACATATCGGAGGAGGTGGAGGAGGATGAGGAGGAAAAGGAGAGAATGTTGGCGAGGACAGAAGAGGGACCATTGTTCACGCTCTCCTTTCAACTGTTCCTGTACTGGCAGAAGAAGAGGAGTTGGGGAGGAGGAAATGGACAGTCCCCGATGCCAGTGACGTGGAGTGAATTCTTGCGCGTTGGTACTCTGGCCGCATATGGCAGATTTCATGCTAGGCTCGTTCAAAGATTTTAGTCCAGCACCGTTACTGGGTATTCACTCTCCTGGACCCACGGGTACAAGCACAATCTTCCACTCTCATCCCTGGAGAGGAAGAGTGTGAGAATGCATTGAAAACCAGAGGCCTGGTCACAGCTGAAACAGTATTTCCCTTTCTGACAGCGCTAGCGGCAGCGGGCGTACCTTTGCGGGACAAGTAGGCGAGGGAGAGTATGCAAGCAGGAAGCTTGGCCAGCACTGGCAGGGGTACGCTTTACAAGGCCTTTGCCTGTTTATTCACCCCAGCAAGACACTGTCACCTGTCCCCAGTCTCGCAAATAGGGCTGATCTTTAGAAAGAGTGAGGGAGTACGTAACTGACCATTACCATCGTCCTAAATGATCACAGCGCTCCCTACACTACTGGGTTTCAAGCTGGACATTGGGCACAACTGGCGCTGTACGCCTTGGAGGTTCTTGCCTGCCCTGCCGCAGCGTGCTGTCTGAGAGGGTTTTCAGTGCAGCTGGTGGCATCATCATCGATAATCGTTCACGCCTGTCGAACTGACACGTTACAGGCTGACGCTTATCAGATGAATAAAGCCGGTTTCTCAGGATTGCCATTCTCCACCAGGTGAGAAGCGCAACCTGAATAATGTATTGCCTCCTCCTCCTCATTGCCCTTCTTCTCCTCCTTTTGGTACACTAAAGCAGGGAAACTGGCTATTTTTGCCAGGGCCAACTGCTCTAGCTATAGATACTCATGTATTAATTTTCTGGAGGGCCACCTACCTGTCTCTGTTTTAAACAATTTTTGGGAGTGCCACATACAGGTATCAATCTATTTTAATATTTCTGGAGGACCACCACCTGCTCCTTGGTTTTTGAAAACTTTTTTGGACTGCCACATGAGGCACTCAATCAGTTAATTTTCTGGAGGACCACCTACCGCTCCTCTGGGTTGAAAACTTTTTGACTGCCACATACAGGCACGATCCAAATTAAATTGCTCCATAGCTGCCTCCACAAGTTTGTCTTTAGCTGCCTCCAACGTGTCTCCATGCTACCTGCCTACCTCCACACGTCATCGCATGCTGCCTCCAAAAGTCATCCATATAGCTGCCTCCTACATGCGTCCCTTAGCAAACGAGCTGGTGTCAGGCAGAATTTGGGTTGTTTCATGGCTTCCCATCAACTTGTTAACTTTGTCGCCACCCTGCTGTGTGTCCACAAAATATATGCAAAATTTTATCATTTACCGGTTTATTTCAGCGTTTCTTGCGCATCTTTACATTCCCGTCACCCGTCATAACCCAAACTATAAGAACACTACTACACTTGATCTTAACAAAAGGTTCTTAGAAGGCTGTTTGGAGTAGCCGAGAGACAGGGGCTGGCTTGGCGAAATCTCGCCTGGCAGCGGACGCCAGCTCCATCCCAAGATCTAACTAACATGTTTTAACTGCAGCACCTTTAATCTACTACTAGTCACTGCCTCCATACATGTCCCCTTATCAAACGAGCTGTGTCAGGCATAATTTTCAGGTGTTCACCAGATACACAGTGGACTTGGCCAATCTGTCCGCCGCCATGCTGGGAACCTGAAGTTGCACATCATGCACAATATGGATCCCCATATGTCGCTCATGGAACCATTCCGAAAAACAAATTAAAATAGAACCACTATGCTATCCCTTATTCCTAGGTGAAATTTTCAAACGACCCGGCCTGCTTTGAAATTATATTTTTCAAAGTAAACGCTTTTGGGTGGGAGGAGCCGAGAGACAGGGGCTTGACAGGCGAAAGCTCGCCTGCAGCGAACCGCCAGCTCCATCCCAATAGGCCACCTGCAAGGCATCCATGCATGCTGCCCTGCTGTTTCCTTCCATTTTGCCTCCACGATCCTCCACAGCGTCCACCATGTCTCATGCACACTTTCAACTCCTATACCCCAGACGCTGGAGCACGAGAGGAGATGCGCACATCATCCCTTATCAACAAGCGTGTCAGGCAGAATTTTCAGGTATTTCACCAGATACATAGTGGAACTCGGCCCATCTGTGCCGCCATGCTGGAGACCTGAAGTTGCAATTATAGCAGCGCAATATGAATGCCCCATACGTCGCTCTTATCAGGAAGTCGTCTCCATGGCTGCCTCAATGTCGTCCCTTATCAAAGAGCTGTGTCAGCTCATTTTCGGGTGTTCACCAGCTACGTTTGGAACTGGTCATTATGTCGCCACCATGCTGTGTTATTGAACTAAATATACCGTCACCTTTTGTTCACATGGAAATCATTTCAGCGCTTCTTGCTCACCTCCTTTGGTGAAACACTGAGTCCATTTAGGGTATGTCACCATGACACTCTCTAGCCTGCCACTGCTGCGCTGCCTCTCATGCCGTCCCCTATAGTGGTCAGGGTCAATATTGCGTGTTTTTAGTTGCTATCTAGCCTCATTAGGTCACTCTGTCATGGCCATGTTTGCCCATAATTTTGGCGTAATGGTCGCTTAAGCAGCCTAGAGGCATCCATGCATGCTGCCATGCTGTTCCTGTCCATTTCCTTGTGTTTCCATCCTTTTTGAGGTTCCCAGGTGTTTGGCCAACGCTTCCCTGTGCAGAGCCTGGTCCCCTTGATAAATGCGCGAGTCTCCCATTGACTTCAATGGGGCTCGTTATTCGAGACGAGCACTGGAGCATCGGAAAATTTGGTTTGAATAACGAGTACCCGAGCATTTATGCTTGCTCATCTCTAATGCATATAAGGGGTTAAAACAATGGTAAATGTTCAAGTGTAAACAATATGCTCCAACTCACACCACACTCCGTGTTACATAAATGGAGTTACTTGCTCTGAAATTCTACAATTATCCGCGATTATTGATGTATGTGTGTAGGATAGAGTTTCCAAGTGATTGTACCAAACCAAGAATTAAGAGAGGTGTTCTGGGGATTTTCCAGTTCATCCATGTTCCTAGTACATTTTTTTGTATTGCCTTGTATAAAAGAGAAGATCTTTAAATGACGTTTCTTTGTTTTTGTAGCATGTCATAGGTTTTCTCATTACTTTGAGTAGTTCTGGTCTAAGCTTCTTTATCTACAATCTTCCAGAACATGGAATGGAAAATCAAAGTATTGCAATAGGAAGTACAAGTCGTTTGCAGGAAACATCATACAGTTCTGTAATAAAATACAAAAGTTATAGATTTTTAAGGTGTTAAAGGCATGTACAGGGAGAATTAATGTGTAATAAACAATTCCTAGAGAAAGCTACATTGGACATTGGGAAGTTTACCCTTAGGCACTATAGATATATTTTTCTCTAGCTATTACATTTTTATGTACTATGCTTTTTTTGTTAAACAAACTAGCTAGACCAGATTTTTCTCGCTTTCACAGGAGGCCTTTCACAGTTTTCGTTTCCCTGAACTGGGGCTCTTCGAGATACCCCAGTTCTGGAAACTTGTATGGAAAAAAATAATGTAAAAAACTTGTATAAATGTCATTTATGACCTCATGGGGGGACAGTTTAGTAATACATAACATTTAGAAACAACATATCGTCACATGCTCCTCTAGGTTGAGCTCATGTCGAATCTCCAGGCTGGGCGTAATCTTCCAGCTCCCTCTCAGGTTTGAGCATAATATCTTGCATAGGTTCCTCTCAGCTCGATTTTAATCTGTACACAGATTCCTCTCAGTCTGAGTATTATTCTTGTGTACAGGCCTCTCTCAGGTCTGAGCAGTAATCTTGCTAGGTTCCCTCTAGCTCTGAACAGTAATATGTGCATAGGTTCTCTAGGTTGGAGCATAACTGTGACAGGCTTCTCTCAGGCTGAACCAGTAATCTGTGCATAGGATTCTCTCAGGTCTGAGTATTGATCTGTGCACAGGCTCCTCTCAGGTGTGAGCAGTAATCTTGCATAGGTCCTTCAGGTCTGAGTATTAATCTGTACACAGGATTCTCTCAGGTCTGAGTAGTTATTGTGTACAGGCTCCTCTCGGGCCTGGAAGTAATCTGTGCATGGTCCCCCAGTCATGAGCAGTTACTGTGCACCAGACTCCTCTCGCTCTGAACGTAATAGCTGTGCATAGGTTCCTTTCGGTCTGAGCACGTTAATGTGTCCTTAGGTTCCTCTCAGGCCTGAGCAGTAATCTGTGCAAGGCTTCTTTCAGGTCTGAACAGTAACTGTGCACAGGCTTCTTCTCAGGTCGAACAGTATCTATGCGCAGGCTCCTCTCAGTCTGAGCAGTAATCTGTGCACAGGCTTCTTTGATTTGTCTGAGCAGTAATCTGTGCACAGGCTTCTCTCAGGTGCGAACAGTAATCTGTGCAACAGGCTCCTCTCAGGTTTGGTGAGCAGTAATCTGGTGCAAAGCTCCTTTGAGGACTGAGTAGTTATTTGTGCCAGGCTCCTGTCAGGTCTGAGAACAGTAATCTGTGCAAGGCTCCTTTCAGGTCGAGTAGTTTTTTGTGCCAGGCTCCTTTCAGGTATGAGCAGTAATCTGTGCAAAGGCCTTCAGGTTGAGTAGTTATTTGTGCACAGGCTTCTTCAGTCTGAGCAATAATCTTGGCACAGGTCCTCTCAGGTCTGAGAAAGTAATCTGTGCACAGGCTCCTCTCAGTTGAGGGAGTAATCTGTGGCACAGGCTCCTCTCAGGTCTCGAACAGTAATCTGTGCACAGGTCATCTCAGGTCTGTGCATAATCTTTGCACAGGCTCCTCCAGGTTTGAGCAGTAATCGCGCAAAGGTTCCTTTCGGTCTGAGCAGTATTGTGTACATGCTCCTTTGAGGTCTGAGTAGTTATTTGTGCACTGCTCCTTCAGGTATGAGCAGTAATCGTGCAAAGGTCCTTTCTGTCGAGTAGTTATTTGTGCACAGGCTCTCAGGTCTGAGCAATAATCTTGCACAGGCAATCTTGTGAGAGTGGACCCTACCCTCATATGAGCTCTCACTCCTATCCATATTGTGCCTCTTATCTCTTCCCATATTGTGTCATCTCTCATATCTCGTCATATGTGGCCCTCTATCTTCCCTCAAGTTATGACCTCTCATTCATTCCTCCTGTTGTGGCCACTCTCATCTCCCCCAATGTGGCCCCCTCTCATCTCCACCTCAATTGTTCCTACTATATCCCCCTCATTGGTTCCCATCATCTCCCTTTACCATTGGAACCTCTCATCTCCTCATTTGTGACCCTCTCTTTTGGGTCCCCTCCTCTTGTGGCCTCTCATGTCCACCTCAATTTGCTGGGTCCCGTCTTACATGACGGCCCCTCCACTCACTCTCTAATCTACCCTCAACGTTGGGCCCCCTCATCTTGTCTGTAGGCCCCTTTAATATTTTGCCCCCAACCTCCTATCCGGGGACCCTCAGGTCGATAGTGATCTGTGCACAGGTTCCTCTCAGGTCGGAGCAGTAATATGAAATCATGGCAAGGTCTTTCACTTAGGTAGAAATAGTACCCATATGTAGATAAATCTTTCCTAGGCCAAGCTGATTGAGTGATGAGGAGTTAAGCAACATTTTTTTTTTATTTTCTAAGCTCCCCCAGTTTGGTTTATAGTTTTTGCAAGCCCTGACAAGCCATTAAGGTTTGTCACAAATTGTTCATTTTTTCAACAAGGTAAAGGAGGCCATTTTTCCTGCATAACAGTGGGTATGGAACGTTTTGAGACCCCCTTTACATTTTCACTCGTGGTTTCATTGCAGCCAATTGGTAAGATCAAAAAAGTTCTTTTTTTCTCATTAACCCCTAATGACCAGACCCTTTTCATTTTTGCGTTTTCATTTTTCACTCCCAAAAATCTATACATTTTTTACTTTTCCATGTAAAGAGCTCTGCGATGGCTTATTCTTCATAACAAATTGCAATTCATAGTGACTGTATTTAATATTCCATGCAGCGTACTGAGAAGTGGGAAAAAAATTCTGAATGCAGTGAAATTAAGGAAAAAAAAACCTTTGTGCCATTTTTGTGGCTTGGATTTTACAGCTTTACTGAGTGCCCCAATGACATGTCTACTTTATTCTTTGGTCCACGTGATCATGGAGTACCAAAGTTGTATAGGTTTTAAATGTTTTCATACATTACAAAAATTAAACTCCTCTACAAAAAAAACCTTGTGGTGCTAATAACTTTTTCATCTTTAGTGAACGGAGCTGTGGGGGGGGGGGGGGTGTATGTTTTTTGTGTCTTTGATGAATTTCATTCGACTTAGCACTTCCGTTACAGGGTTAAATGACAGTAGACGTTTCTATATTGTGAGGAGATCAGACATTTTGGGATGGGGCCTTGATTTTTACTATTTATGTTATATTATATCAGTTCTACGGAAAGGGGGTGATTAGAATTTTAGGTTTTTTTTAAATTTAATTAAATTTTATAACTCTTTATGACTGAGGCTGTCTAGCAATGGATCACTGCTCCTCGTGACGTCACAGGGGGCGACTTTCCGAGCCAAGGTGGTGGCACCCACGAGCCATAGCTCATAATCCCACGATCAAAGGGTAACCCCGATCGGTGCTAGCTGAGTATGAAGAGGGCTCAGCCCATGAGCCTCTGCATACTCCTCCCTCTGCTACGGATGCAGTAACGCCAAATGCGTAAGGGGTTAATGTACACCCACTTTAAAAGAAAAAAACTGAAATGTTGATATTTTGCTAATTTATTGCTCGGTATTGCTCAGTTCCGTGAAGTTGAAGGGGAGTAAAAACATTTTAGGGGCTCGAATACTTTCCGTTCCCACTGTACATTAATATCCAACATATATCCTTAAACTGTTAGGGGCACATTGTGGTCTGAAATGTGAAAGTGTTCTGTGCTTTTGAAGTTAGTTCTTAAAGATTTTTCAGTTTCTTTGTCCAAAATAAATAATACCTGAGATTACAAAATAGAATAAAGGGTGATACCCCACTATAAAATACACTTTCAGTTATTATTATGATGTTCTAGCAACCATTTTTAACACTGCGGAGCTTTAACAAAGTGAAATTTGTAGTTTTTTGACAAATATGACATTTAGTGCCCAATATGTTAGATTTAACCTGTGCCAGGATAAAAAAATCCTCTCTCTAGTTGTTATACTGTTTTTCGATTAAAAAAACAGCAAGGGCTACAATAATTTACCGGAAAATATAGGATGTCAGACCATGCACATAATGTATGGTACAATAACAGATGCCTTCTATAAACGGTGCAACGTTAAAAAGTGATATTTCTACAAGATTTTTTACTAATTATTTATTCCTCTCAAAGGCTATGAGATTTGACTGCCAATGCATTGTAAGGACAACGCTATGCCTAAAAGGGGAATGGCGTTCTATTTTCTCTGAAACCTTGGCTACATGCACACTGCCCGCGGGTACAAGCGCGCAGGGAGAGGAGGAGGAGGTAGCGCAGCGCATCCCCACCCCTCTCCATAGCGATTATGGCCGGATGTAGTCCTATCTTTTCCCGAGCTCCGGAGCGGACGGTGCCGACGGTGCTGCACCGTACCGTTCCGTGAGGAGCCGCAAGCCCATAGAAGTGTATGGGGGACGTATATCGCCCGCATATACGTCGCCCATATATACACCCCCCATACTGTAGTGTGAATGCAGCATTAGTCTTAGTTTCTGGACATAAAATTAGGTCAACATGTAGTGGGATGTTTCAATGAAAATTCTGCACACTAGACCACACTTAATTCACTGCTGACTTTACACACAATCTAGGTGGAAATGGCCAGTTCACTTAGGCAAGTGTGTAAAGTCAGCTCTTAATCTGAATTAACAGATGTAAATAACTCCTAAATGTGACCCTTAGGCTAACATTCACACTTCAGTGCCTGGGAAAAAGGGCCCCTCTCCATGGAATATGGCATGGCACCGTATTCCGGAAAAAGATAGGACTTCTATCCGAACGGCGCCGCGGGCCATGGCGATGTATGGGGGACATATATACGCCGTATATATGTCGGCCATATATACAGTATGTCCCCCATACCTTCTGTGTGAATATAGGCCTGAGTATACCTGAGTGTATCTTAACCAATGATATATAATTATTTTGGGCATAAAAGCTTATGATGAGAATAAAAACTCCTTTGGGTGGAAGAAAATAAAATTATGATGCTGCTTTTCAATTTTTATCATTTTTGGGCTGCTCACCGTATCATCAAAATAATATCTAAATCTTCTTTATTCATGGGTCACTACAAATACATTGATAACTCATTTACCCTTTAACCACCCGTGACGTAATAGCACGTCACAGGTCGGCTGCGGGTGGCAGAGAGGGCTCACGCGCTGAGCCTCTCCATAGCCGGTAAGTCTTTGCTGCATATCGCATCATGACATCATCGTGAGCAGCCATCGGTTTCCATGACAGTCGTCTGATTTAACCTATTCATTACTATGTGCTAATTGCACTTTGTAATGAATGAGGAAAAAATTCCATATATACCATACAGAGTATGGAAGTTAGGGTATATCAATCAGCAACCAAGGGTTAAAGTACCCGGGGTCTGAAAACTATAAAAATAATTTTAAAAAAAAAGTAAAGAAAAATTATCACAAAAAAACTAAAATTCAAATCACCCCCATTTCCCTAGAACGATATAAATAAAAAAACAGTAACAAACATACAATAAACAGTAAAAATCATAAACATATAGGTATCACCCTGTCCTAAATGCTGGATCTATCAAAATATATAACCGTTTTCACTGCGTTTAACCCATATCGGAAAATAGCGCCCGAATTTGAAAATGACACTTTTTTGCCATTTTCAGAAAAATATAAAAAGCATCAATGGGGAGGGAACAAACTAAAATGCAATGGGAAAGAAGAGAAAACAATGAATATACAGCATTGACCAAAAAACCAATAGCAGGAACAATATAATGCAAACATGCATACATTAAGTAGTCAAAAGGCTCCGTAAAAAATAACTTATGTGAAACCGCCCTAAGGAGTAGCTGGGAACCCATAAAACCCTCTGAAGTGAATAATAAGAAGAAGAGGACAAAGGGGAGGCACCAAAAGGCATCTACCTCACGAATGGGAAGGATTGAGAGTCCTGAAAATCATGCTAGAGCTGCAATGAGACAAAAAACTGTTGGAATACGCCCAACTCAGCTGCAATTACTTCTCCAATCACTGAATGGCATTAACCTGTGAACCTTCTCCACCACACTCAGAGGTGCAGACAACGCCAGCGTCTGTGGATCCTGCCCTGATCCAGTGGCCGCAAGAAATTCAGGATTTCCTGTTTTACTAATTTTAGGGGGGCAGGCAGGAAGACACAGAAGAGCAAGCTGCGGGGCTCGCAAAAAAACCATCATTGCCATTTATTTGGAATACAATTCCAAACCCCTTACCTAAAAAAGGTTTCAGGTTTCTGGCCACCCAAATAGTGCTACCATTGTTTCCTTTGGTCAGTTTCACAATGGCCAGACTATCTGGAGTTTTAGGATAGGGAGAGAAGGAGAAATGCTCACTTAGTGCGCATTTTAAAGTTCTTTTGGGTGCCAGGGCAATGGCAAGTTATGAGACAACATGAATGCCCTACACAGTTCCTCATTGGTGATGGGGAGATGCAATTTTAGTCCCGTATCAACGGAAGCTTGATAGGCCCGAGTTATAAGCATTAAGTATATCATCTTAATTTTTAGATAGAGGGTCAAGAAGGGGGGTGCGTTTACTCACAAGGACCTCAAGGGGCCATGCCATACGAACACTGATAACCCACATTATAAAAAAAAAGTGATAACTGATACGAGGCCCAACCCACGGACAAAAACAGTGTCAGGACTGTGCTGCCTTCAGTTCCAGCACTGTAGGCAGGGAGGTGTTTCTGCAGAAAAGTTAACCCTAACATTCTCAGAAGACAACCATCGCGCATAAGAAACCTATTGATGTTCAGGCCAAGTTGGAAGAAAAGATATCTTGACACAGTCATTTTTCCCAAAGATTAAAAGTTTTCCGTACGGAATATCCTGGGTCTGCCTAGGTGGCCTGCGGACAAGCCAGGTCAAAATGACCTATACTTTAGAAGCTCAAAGAGCACGCTTCAATTATGACCCAACGCTGAGTCCATGGCATTTCTCCAGTCTATATTCCTTACAGAAACCATAGGCAGTAATAATCGCCCACAGAGAAAGCAATTGAAAAAAAAAGGAATTTGAGGCGAGATCAGGCAGTGCCTGAGAAAAAAATATAGAATACTGCGGAAGATATCACTCTTATATCCAAACAGAAGATGACTCCCTGTCTTGAACAGGCCAATGGTCCAATGCTTTGTTCAACTCTTATAGCAGTACTTATGTTAAAGATTAGATAATCTGTGTACCTCAAACATAATAAAAATGCAGTATACAT
Source organism: Engystomops pustulosus (assembly GCA_019512145.1). Classification (NCBI taxonomy): domain Eukaryota; kingdom Metazoa; phylum Chordata; class Amphibia; order Anura; family Leptodactylidae; genus Engystomops; species Engystomops pustulosus. The sequence goes on along the minus strand of WNYA01000233.1, from coordinate 21,016 downwards.
TAGGAAAAATTATGCATAATGGCGCGTCACTAAACTATCAAGTGTATTAGAATATTCTTGTAACCAATACAGAAGTTGGAGTGAAAATTAACCGAGTGGTTATTATTTATAGCCAATCATAAGCTATTGTTCAAATGTATTCAGATACACCAATCATGCTAATAGTTAAGAAGTACACCCTGCTCAAACATTATAAATAACAGGGGTTGGACTGAGTTCTACAACGCCTTTTGATGCTCCCTTATTTCCGCCGTTTGTGACATAATTCACTACAGCACAGACCATACCTGTGTGGGAACAGACCGAACCTCTTCAACACGGTCATCCATCAGCCTAATGTTCCTGTGGTGGAATGGTTAACCGCAACACCTAGGGTTCCCTCTCAGCCACAGACAGATGGTTCCCTAGTAGGACGTAAAGCATGGATGTCTAGCCAGCGACATAGTGAAGGGTTCCAAAAAAGGCATTTTTCCAGACATAGCAGTAAGGTTGTTGACGAGAGATAGTAATGATGATAAAAGGGACCAGGCAATTCTGTTCGAAAGGTTTGCATTCGAAACCCCTAGAACACAGGCTGACGCTTATCAAGATGAATAAAGCCTGGATTTCTCAGGATTTCCATTCTCCACCAGGTGAAAGAAGCTCAACCTGAATAATGTATGCACTCCTCCTCCTCATTGCCCTTCTTCTCCTCCTCTTTGTACACTAAAGCAGAGGAAACTGGCTATTTTTGCCAGGGCCAACTGGCTCTAGCTATAGTACTCTATGTATTTAATTTTTCTGGAGGGCCACCTACCTGGTCCTCTGTTTTAAACAATTTTTGGGAGTGCCACATACAGGTACTCAATCTATTTAATTTTTCTGGAGGACCACCTACCTGCTCCTCTGGTTTGAAAACTTTTTTGGACTGCCACATGCAGGCACTCAATCTATTTAATTTTTCTGGAGGACCACCTACCTGCTCCTCTGGTTTGAAAACTTTTTTGACTGCCACATACAGGCACTATCCAAATTAAATTGTCTCCATAGCTGCCTCCACATGTCGTCTTTTTAGCTGCCTCCACACGTTGTCTCCATTGCTACCTCCACACGTCATCGCCATAGCTGCCTCCAAAAGTCATCCATATAGCTGCCTCCATACATCGTCCCCTTAGCAAACGAGCTGTGTCAGGCAGAATTTTGGGTTGTTTTCATGGCTTCCACATCAAACTTGTTAACTTTGTCGCCACCCTGCTGTGTTGTCCACAAAATATACTGGCAAACTTTTATCATTTACCGATATTATTTCAGCGTTTCTTGCGCATCTGTTTACATTCCCCTCACCCGTCATAACCCAAACTTATAAGAACACTACTACACTTGATCTTATACAAAAGGTTCTTAGAAGTGCTGTTTGGGGAGTAGCCGAGAGACAGGGGCTTGGATTGGCGAAATCTCGCCTGGCAGCGGAGCGCCAGCTCCATCCCAAGATCTAACTAACATAGTTTTAACTGCAGCACCTTTAATCTACTACTAGTTCACTGCCTCCATACATTGTCCCCTTATCAAACGAGCTGTGTCAGGCAGAATTTTCAGGTGTTTCACCAGATACACAGTGGAACTTGGCCAATCTGTCGCCGCCATGCTGGAGACCTGAAGTTGCAATCATAGCAGCACAATATGGATGCCCCATACTGTCGCTCATGGAACCATTTCCGAAAAAACAATTAAAAATAGAACCACTATGCTATTCCATTATTCCTAGGTGAAATATTCAAACGACCCGGCCTGCTTTGAAAATTATAATTTTTTCAAAGTAAACGCTTTTGGGTGGGGAGGAGCCGAGAGACAGGGGCTTGGACAGGCGAAAGCTCGCCTGGCAGCGAACCGCCAGCTCCATCCCAAGATTAGGCAGCCTCAGAGGCATCCATGCATGCTGCCCCTGCTGTTTCCTGTCCATTTTGCCTCCACGATCCTCCACAGCGTCCACCAATGTCTCCATGCACAACTTTCAACTCTCTATACCCCAGACGCTGGAGCACGAGAGGATATGCAGCACATCATCCCCTTATCAAACAAGCTGTGTCAGGCAGAATTTTCAGGTATTTCACCAGATACATAGTGGAACTCGGCCCATCTGTCGCCGCCATGCTGGAGACCTGAAGTTGCAATTATAGCAGCGCAATATGAATGCCCCATACTGTCGCTCTTAATCATGGAAGTCGTCTCCATGGCTGCCTCCACATGTCGTCCCCTTATCAAAAGAGCTGTGTCAGGCTCATTTTTCGGGTGTTTCACCAGATACGTTATGGAACTTGGTCATTATGTCGCCACCATGCTGTGTTATTGACTAAATATACCGTCAACCTTTTGTTCACATAGGAAATCATTTCAGCGCTTCTTGCTCACCTCCTTTGGTGAAACCTGAGTCCATTTAGGGTATGTCACCATGACACTCTCTAGCCTGCCACTGCTGCCGCTGCCTCTGCATGCCGTCCCCTATAGTGTCAGGGTCAATTATTGCGTGTTTTAGATGCTATCTAGCCTCATTTGGTCACTCTGTCATGGCCATGCTGTTGCCCATAATTTTGGCATAATGGTGCGCTTAAGCAGCCTCAGAGGCATCCATGCATGCTGCCCCTGCTGTTTCCTGTCCATTTCCGTGGTGTTTCCATCCTTTTCTGAGGTTCCCAGGTGTTTGGCCAAGCTTCCCTGTGCAGAGCCTTGGTCCCCTTGATAAATGCTCGAGTCTCCCATTGACTTCAATGGGGCTCGTTATTCGAGACGAGCACTGGAGCATCGGGAAAATTTGGTTTGAATAACGAGTACCCGAGCATTTTAGTGCTTGCTCATCTCTAATGCATAATAAGGGGTTAAAACAATGTTAAAATGTTCAAGTGTAAACAATATGCTCCAACTAACAACAAACTCCGTGTTACATAAATGGAGTTACTTGCTCTGAAATTCTACAATTATCCAGCGATTATTGATGTATGTGTGTAGGATAGAGTTTCCAAGTGATTGTACCAAACCAAAGAATTAAGAGAGGTGTCTGGGGATTTTCCCAGTTTCATGCCATGTTCCTAGTACATGTTTTTGTATTGCCTTTGTATAAAGAGAAGATCTATTAAATGACGTTTCTTTGTTTTTTGTAGCATGTCATAGGTTTTCTCATTTACTTTGAGTAGTTCTGGTCCTAAGCTTCTTTATTCTACAATCTTCCCAGAACATGGAATGGAAAATAAAAGTATTGCAATAGGAAGTACAATTCGTTATGCAGGAAACATCATACAGTTCTGTACATAAAATACAAAAGTTATAGATTTTTAAGGTGTTAAAGGCATGTACAGGGATAATTATATGTGTAATAAAAAATTCCTAGAGAAAAGCTTACATTGGACATTTGGAGAAGTTTACCCTTAGGCACTATAGATATATTTTTCTCTAGGCTATTAACATTTTTCAATGTACTGCATTTTTTTGGTTAAACAAACTAGCTAGACCAGATTTTTCTGCCTTTCACAGGAGGTCCTTTCACAGGTTTTCGTTTCCCCTGTAACTGGGGCTCTTATAGATACCCCAGTTCTGGAAAACTTGTATGGAAAAAAAAGTAAGTAAAAAAAATTGTATAAATGTCATTTATGACCTCATGGGGGACATATTAAGTAATACAATAACATTTAGAAACAAACATAATCTGTGCACATGCTCCTCTCAGGTCTGAGCATCAATCTGTGCACAGGATTCTCTCAGGTCTGAGCAGTAATCTGTGCACAGGCTCCTCTCAGGTTTGAGCAGTAATCTGTGCATAGGTTCCTCTCAGTCGTTATTAATCTGTAGCACAGATTCCTCTCAGGTCTGAGTATTATTTGTGTACGGCTCTCTCAGGTCTGAGCAGTAATCTGTGCTAGGTCCTCTAGCTCTGAACAGTAATCTGTGCATAGGTTCCTCTAGGTCTGAGCATAACTGTGCAGGCTTCTCTCAGGTCTGAACAGTAATCTGTGCACAGGATTCTCTCAGGTCTGAGTATTGATCTGTGCACAGGCTCCTCTCAGGTTTGAGCAGTAATCTGTGCATAGGTTCCTCTCAGGTCTGAGTATTAATCTGTACACAGGATTCTCTCAGGTCTGAGTAGTTATTTGTGTACAGGCTCCTCTCGGGCCTGAGAAGTAATCTGTGCATTGGTCCCCCAGGTCTGAGCGTTATCTGTGCACAGACTCCTCTCAGCTCTGAACAGTAACTGTGCATAGGTTCCTTTCGGTCTGAGCTAATGTGTCCTTAGGTTCTCTCAGGCCTGAGCAGTAATCTGTGCACAGGCTTCTTTCAGGTCTGAGCAGTAACGTGCACGCTTCTTCTCTCAGGTCGTAACAGTTATCTATGCGCAGGCTCCTCTCAGGTCTGAGCATATATCTGTGCACAGGCTTCTTTGATTTCTGAGCAGTAATCTGTGCACAGCTCTCTCAGGTCTGAACAGTAATCTGTGCACAGGCTCCTCTCAGGGTGAGCAGTAATCTGTGCAAAGCTCCTTTGAGGACTGAGTAGTTATTTGTGCCAGGCTCCTGTCAGGTCTGGACAGTAATCTGTGCAGGCTCCTTTCAGGTCTGAGTAGTTTTTTGTGCACAGGCTCCTTTCAGGTATGAGCGTATCTGTGCAAAGGCTCTTTCAGGTTTGAGTAGTTATTTGTGCACAGGCTTCTCTCAGTCTCGAGCAATAATCTTGGCACAGGCTCCTCTCAGGTCTGAGAAGTAATCTGTGCACAGGCTCCTCTCAGTAGGGAGTAATCTGTGCACAGGCTCCTCTCATGGTCGAACAGTAATCTGTGCACAGGCTCATCTCAGGTCTGTGCATTAATCTTTGCACAGGCTCCTCCAGGTTTGAGCAGTAATCGCGCAAAGGTTCCTTTCCGGTCTGAGCAGTATTGTGTGTACAGCTCCTTTGAGGTCTGAATAGTTATTTTGCACGCTCCTTTCAGGTATGAGCAGTAATCGTGGCAAAGGCTCTTTCGTCGAGTAGTTATTTGTGCACAGGCTTCTCCAGGTCTGAGCAATAATCTGTGCACAGGCAATCTTGTGAACGTGGACCCTACCCTCATATGATGCCTCTCATCTCCTATCCATATTGTGACCTCTTATCTCTTCCCATATTGTGTCCATCTCTCATATCTTCGTCATATGTGGCCCTCTACATCTTCCCTCAAGTTATGACTCTCATTCATTCCCCTGTTGTGGCAACTCTCATCTCCCCCATATGTGGCCCTCTCATCTCCACCTCAATTGTTTCCTCATATATCCCCCTCATATGTGTTCCCCATCATCTCCCCCTTTACATTGTGACCTCTCATCTCCTCATTTTGTGACCCTCCTCTTTTGGGTCCCCTCCTCTTGTGGCCTCTCATGTCCACCTCAATTTGCTGGTCCCGTCTTACATTGAGGCCCCTCCACCCACTCTCTAATCTACCCTCAACGTTTGGGCCCCCTCATCCTTGTCTTGTAGGCCCCTTTAATATTTTGCCCCCAACCCTCCTATCCGGTGGACCCTCAGGTCTGATTAGTGATCTGTGCACAGGTTCCTCTCAGGTCGGAGCAGTAATATGAAATCATGGCAAGTCCTTTCACTTAGGTAGAAATAGTACCCATATGTAGATAAATCTTTCCTAGGCCAAGCTGATTGAGTGACTGAGGAGTTAAGCAACATTTTTTTTTTATTTCTAGCTCCCCCAGTCTGTGTTTATAGTTTTTGCAAGCCCTGACAAGCCATTTAAGGTTTGTCACAATTGTTCATTTTTTTTCAACATAAAGGAGGCATTTTTCCTGAAACAGTGGGTATGGAACGTTTTGAGACCCCTTTACATTTTTCACTCGTGGTTTCATTGCAGCCAATTGGTAAGACTCAAAAAAGTTCTTTTTTTCTCATTAACCCCTAATGACCAGACCCTTTTCATTTTTGCGTTTTCATTTTTCACCCCAAAAATCTATACATTTTTTACTTTTCCATGTAAGAGCTCTGCGATGGCTTATTTCTCTCATAACAAATTGCAATTCATAGTGACTGTATTTAATATTCCATGCCGTGACTGAGAAGTGGAAAAAAGTTCTGAATGCAGTGAAAATTAAGGAAAAAAAAACCTTTGTGCCATTTTCTTGTGGGCTTGGATTTTACAGCTTTTACTGATGCCCCAATGACATGTCTACTTTATTCTTTGGGTCACTGATCATGGAGATACCAAAGTTGTATAGGTTTTATAATGTTTTCATACATTACAAAAATTAAACCTCCTCTACAAAAAAAACCTTCTGGTGCTAATAACTTTTCATCTTTAGTGAACGGAGCTGTGGGGGGGGGGTGTAATTTTTTTGTGTCTTTGATGAATTTCATTCGACTTAGCACTTTCCGTTACAGGGTTAAATGACAGTATGACGTTTCTATATTGTGAGGAGATCAGACATTTTGGGATGGGGCTTGATTTTTACTATTTATTTATATTATATCAGTTCTAACGGAAAGGGGGTGATTAGAATTTTAGGTTTTTTTAAATTTAATTAAATTTTTATAACTTCTTTATGACCTGAGGCTGTCATAGCAAGGGATCACTGCTCCTCGATGACGTCACAGGGGGCGACTTTCCGAGCCAAGGTGGTGGCACCCACGAGCCGATAGCTCATAATCCCAGCGATCAAGGGTAACCCCCGATCGGTGCTAGCTGAGTATGAAGAGGGCTCAGCCCATGAGCCTGCTGCATACTCCTCCCTCTGCTACGGATGTGCAGTAACGTCCAAATGCGTAAGGGTTAATGTACACCCACTTTAAGAAAAAAACTGAATGTTGATATTTTTGCTAATTTATTGCTCGGTATTGCTCAGTTCCGTGAAGTTGAAGGGAGTAAAAACATTTTAGGGGCTCTGAATACTTTCCGTCCCACTGTACTTAATATCCAACATATATCATTAAACTGTGTAGGGGCACATTGTGGTCTGATGTGAAAGTGTCTTGCTTTTGGAAGTTATTCTTTAAAATATTTTCAGTTTCTTTGTCAAAATAAATAATACCTGAGATTACAAATAGAATAAAGTGTACCCCACTATAAAATACACTTTTCAGGTTATTTATTATGATGTCTAGCAACCATTTAACACTGCAGGAGCTTTAAAAAGTGAAATTTGTAGTTTTTTGACAATATGACATTTTAGTGCCCAATATGTTAGATTTAACCTGTGCCAGGATAAAAAAATCCTCTCTCTAGTTGTTATACTGTTTTTCTGTATAAAAAAACAGCAAGGGCTACAATAATTTACCGGAAAATATGAGATGGATCAGACACATGCACATAATGTATGGTACAATAACAGATGCCTTCTATAACGTGGTGCAACGTTAAAAGTGATATTTCTACAAGATTTTTTACTACATTATTTATTCCATCTCAAAGGCTATGGATTTGACTGCCAATGCATTGTAAAGGACAACGCTATGCCTAAAAGGGGAATGGCGTTCTATTTTCTCTGAACCTTAGGCTACATGCACACTGCCCGCGGGTACAGCGCGCAGGGAGAGGAGGAGAGGTAGCGCAGCCATCCCCACCCCTCTCCATAGCGATGTATGGCCGGATGTAGTCCTATCTTTTCCCGAGCTCCGGAGCGGTACGGTGCCGCACGTGTGCTGCACCGTACCGTTCCCGTAGGCGCCGCAGCCCATAGAAGTGTATGGGGGACGTATATCGCCCGCATATACGTCGCCCATATATACACCCCCCATACTGTTAGTGTGAATGCAGCCTAGTCTTATTTCTGGACATAAAATTAGGTCACATGTAGTGGGATGTTTCAATGAAAATTCTGCACACTAGATTACACACTTAATCACTGACTGACTTTACACACAATCAAGGTGGAAATGCCATTCACCTTAGGCAAGTGTGTAAAGTCGCTCTTAATCTAGAATTACCAGATGTAAATAACTCCTAAATGTGACCCTTAGGCTACATTCACACTTCAGTTGCCTGGGAAAAGGGCCCCTCTCCATAGGAATATGGCATGGCACCGTATTCCGGAAAAAGATAGGACTATGTCTATCCGCAACGGCGCCGCGGGCCATGGCGATGTATGGGGGACATATATACGCCGTATATATGTCGGCCAATATACAGTATGTCCCCATACCTTCGTGTGAATATGAGCCTTGAGTTACCCTGAGTGTATCTTAACCAATGATATATACATTATTCGGGCATTAAAAGCTTATTGATGAAATAAAAACTCCTTCTGGGTGGAAGAAAATAAAATTATTGATGCTGCTTTTCAATTTTTATCATTTTTGGGCTGCTCACCGTATCATCAAAATAATATCTTAAATCACTTCTTTATTCATGGGTCACTACAAATACATTGATAACTCATTTAACCCTTTAACCACCCGTGACGTAATAGCACGTCACAGGTCGGCTGCGGGGTGCATGAGAGGGCTCACGCGCTGAGCCCTCTCCATAGCGGTAGTCTTTGCTGCATTTCGCATCATGACATCATCGTGGAGCAGCCATCGGTTTCCATGACATGCTGTCTGGATTTAACCTTTCATTACTATGTGCTAATTGCACTTTGTAATGAATGAGGAAAAAATTCCATATAGTACCATACAGTAGTATGGAAGTATAGGGTATTATCAACATCAACCAAGGGTTAAAGTACCCGAGGGTCTGAAAATAGTAAAAATAATTTTAAAAAAAAAGTAAAGAAAATTATACAAAAAAACTAAAATTTCAAATCACCCCCATTTCCCTAGAACTGATTATAAATAAATACAGTAACAAACATAATAAACAGTAAATCATAAACATATAGGTATCACCCTGTCCTAAATGCTGGATCTATCAAAATATATAACCGTTTTCACTGCGTTTAACCCTATATCGGAAAATAGCGCCCGAATTTGAAAATGACACTTTTTTGCCATTTTGAAAAATATAAAAAGCATCAATGGGAGGGAACAAAATAAAATGCAATGGGAAAGAAAGAGAAAACAATGAATATACAGCATTGACCAAAAACAATAGCAAGGAACAATATAATGCAACCATGCAGTACATTAAGTAGTCAAAGGCTCCGTGAAAAATAACTTATGTGAAACCGCCCTAAGGAGTAGCTGGGAGACCCATAAAACCACTCTGAAGTGAATAATAGAAGAAGAGGAACAAAGGGGAGGCACCAAAAGGCATCTACCTCACGAGATGGGGAAGGATTGGAGTCCTGAAATCATGCTAGAGCTGCAATGAGACAAAAAACTGTTGGAATGCCCAACTCAGCTGCAATTACTTCTCCAATCACTGAATGGCATTAACACCTGTGAACCTTCTCCACCACACTCAGAGGGTGCAGACAACGCCAGGTCTGTGGATCACTGCCTGACCGTGGTCAGAAATTCAGGATTTCCTGTTTTACTAATTTTAGGGGGGCAGGCAGGACAGACAGAAGAGCAAGCTGCGGCTCGCCAAACCATATTGCCATTTATTTGGAAGTACATTCCATACCCCTTATCCTAAAAAGGTTTCAGTTTCTGGCCATCCACCAAAATGTGCAGCATGTTTCCTTGGTCAGTTTCACAATGCCAGCTTATCTGGGAGTTTAGGATAGGAGAGAAGGAGAAATGCTCCCCTTGTGAGCATTTTAAAGTTCTTCTCTTGGGTGCACAGGGCAATGGCAATTATGAGACAACATGAATGCCCTATCAAGTTCCTCATTGGTGATGGGAGATGCAATTCTTATCCACGTCTCAGTGAAGCTTGGATAGGCCGAGTTATAGCATTAATTATCATCTTAGATTGTTAGATAGAGGTCAAGAAGGGGGGGCGTTTTCACTCACAAGGACTCAAAGGGGGCCAGTTCCCTGAACTGATAACCAACATTATAAAAAAAAAGATATGATATAGGCCAACCACGACAAACAGGTGTCAGGTGTGCTGCCTTCAGTTCCAGCCTGTAGGCAGGGAGGTGTTTCGCAGAAAATGTAAACCCTAACATTCTCAGAAGACAACCATCATATGACAGAAACCTATTTGCTTAGGCCAAGTTTGGAAGAAAGATATCTTGACACAGCATTTTTCCCAAAGATTAAAAAAGTTTCCTACGGAATAGTCCTGGGTCTGCCTAGGGCCTGCGAGAGCCAGTCAAATGACATACTTTAGAACAAAAGAGACGCTTCAATATGACCCAGCTTGAGTCACCATGGATTTTTCCAGTCTAATATCCATTACAGACCATAGGCATATAATCGCCCAAAGCAGAACGCAATTGAAAAAAGAAGGAATTTGTAGGCGAGATCAGGAGTGCCTGGAAAAAATATAGAAACTGGGAAGAATATCATCTTATATCCAAACAGAAAGATGCTCCTGTCAACAGGCCAATTGTCCAATGCTTGTTTCAACTTTACTAGCGAGTAGCTATGTTAAAGGATTAGATAATCTGTGTACCTATCACATAATAAAAATAGCAGATATACATTGGGAAAAGTATGCAAAGGCGCTGATCACTAACCTATCAAATGTATTAGAATATTCTTGTAACCATCAGAAGTTGGATTGAAAATTAACCAGTGGTTATTTTAATAGCCAATCATAAGCTATTGTTCAAATGTTAGATAACCAATCATGCTAATGTTAAGAAGTACACCCTGCTCAAACATATAAATAAGGGGTTTGACTGAGTTCTACAACGGCCTTTTGAGCTCCTTATTCCGCCGTTGTGACCATAATTCACCTACAGCACATACCAGTACCTGTGTGGCAGACATACCTGCTTCAACACGGTCATCCATCAGCCTAATTCCTGTGGTGGAAGGTAGACCGCACACACTAGGGTTCCCTCTCAAGGCCACAGACAGATGTTCCCTAGTAAGGACGTAAAGCATGGATGTCTAGCCCCTGGACATAGTGAAGGGTTCCAAAAAAGGCATTTTTTCCAGACCATAGCAGTAAGGTTGTTGAGAGAGATAGTAAATGAGTGATAAAACGGGACCCAGGCCATTCTGTTCAAAGTTGCTTCCAGAAACCCCTAGAACATCTGTGCACAGGCTCCTCTCAGGTTTGAGCAGTAATCTGTGCATAGGTTCCTCTCAGGTCTGAGTATTAATCTGTACACATGATTCTCTCAGGTCTGAGTAGTTATTTGTGTACAGGCTCCTCTCAGGTCTGAGCAGTAATCTGTGCATAGGTTCCTCTCAGCTCTGAACAGAATCGTGAAATAGGTTCTTTCAGGTCTGAGCAGTAATGTGTCCTAGGTTCTCTCAGGCCTGAGCAGTAATCTGTGCACAGGTCTTTCAGGTCTGAACAGTATCTGTGCACAGGCTTCTCTCAGGTCTGAACAGTTTATCTATGCGCAGGTCCTCTCAGCTCTGAACAGTAATCTGTGCATAGGTTCCTCTCAGGTCTGAGCAGTAAACTGTGCACAGGCTTCTCTCAGGTCTGAACAGTAATCTGTGCATAGGATTCTCTCAGGTCTGAGTATTGATCTGTGCACAGGCTCCTCTCAGGTTTGAGCAGTAATCGGGAAAAGGACTCCTTTGAGGACTGAGTAGTATTTGTGCACAGGCTCCTGTCAGGTTGAGCAGTAATCTGTGCAAAGCTCCTTCAGGTCGAGTAGTATTTGGCAGGCTCCTTTCAGGTATGAGCAGTAATCTGTGCAAAGGCTCCTTTCAGGTTTGAGTAGTTATTTGTGCACAGGCTTCTCTCAGGTCTGAGCAATAATCTGTGCACAGGCTCCTCTCAGGTCTGAGAAGTAATCTGTGCACAGGCTCCTCTCAGGTCTGAGAAGTAATCTGTGCACAGGCTCCTCTCAGGTCTGAACAGTAATCTGTGCACAGGCTCATCTCAGGTCTGTGCATTAATCTTTGCACAGGCTCCTCTCAGGTTTGAGCAGTAATCGGCGCAAAGGTTCCTTTCCGGTCTGAGCAGTAATGTGTGTACAGGCTCCTTTGAGGTCTGAGTAGTTATTTGTGCACAGGCTCCTTTCAGGTATGAGCAGTAATCTGTGCAAAGGCTCCTTTCAGGTCTGAGTAGTTATTTGTGCACAGGCTTCTCTCAGGTCTGAGCAATAATCTGTGCACAGGCAATCTTGTGAACGTGGACCCTACCCTCATATTGATGCCTCTCATCTCCTATCCATATTGTGACCTCTTATCTCTTCCCCATATTGTGTCCACAGCGTCCCACCAATGTCTCCATGCACACACTTTCACTCTCTATAACCCCAGACCGACGCTGGAGCACGAGAGATATGCAGCACATCACCCCTATCAACAACTGGTGCAGGCAGAATTTTCAGGTATTTCACCAGATACATAGTGGAACTCGGCCCATCTGTGTCCGCCGCATGCTGGGACCTGAAGTTGCAATTATAGCAGCGCAATATGAATGCCCCATACTGTCGCTCTTAATCATGGAATCGTCTCCATGCTGCCTCCACATGTCGTCCCCTTATCAAAGAGCTGTGTCAGGCTCATTTTTCGGGTGTTTTCACCAGATACGTTATGGAACTGGTCATTATGTCGCCACCATGCTGTGTTATTGACTAAATATACCGTCACCTTTGTGCACATAGGAAATCATTTCAGCGCTTCTTGCTCACCTCCTTTGGTGAAACCTGAGTCCTTTAGGGTATGTCACCATGACACTCTCTAGCCTGCCACTGCTGCCGCTGCCTCTGCATGCCGTCCCCTATAGTGTCAGGGTCAATTATTCGCTGTTTTGATCTATCTAGCCTCATTTGGTCACTCTGTCATGCCATGCTGTTGCCCATATTTTGGCATAATGGTGCGCTTAAGCAGCCTCAGAGGCATCCATGCATGCTGCCCTGCTGTTCCTGTCCATTTCCGTGGTGTTCCATCCTTTTCTGAGGTTCCCAGGTGTTTGGCCAAGCTTCCCTGTGCAGAGCCTGGTCCCCTTGATAAATGCTCGAGTCTCCATTGCCTTCATGGGGCTCGTTATTCGAGACGAGCACTGGGAGCATCGGGAAAATTTGGTTTGAATAACGAGTACCCGAGCATTTTATGCTTGCTCATCTCTAATGCATAATAAGGTGTTAAACAATGTTAAAATGTTCAAGTGTAAACAATATGCTCCAACAACAACAAACTCCGTGTTACATAAATGGAGTTACTTGCTCTGAAATTCTACAATTATCCAGCGATTATTGATGTATGTGGGTAGGATAGGTTTCCAAGTGATTGTACCAACCAAAGAATTAAGAGAGGTGTCTGGGGATTTTCCCAGTTTCATGCCATGTTCCTAGTACATGTTTTTGTATTGCCTTTGTATAAAGAGAAGATCTATTAATTACGTTTCTTTGTTTTTTTAGCATGTCATAGGTTTTCTCATTACTTTAGTAGTTCGGGTCTAACTTCTTTATTCTACAATCTTCCCAGAACATGGAATGGAAATAAAGTATTGCAATAGGAAGTACAATTCGTTATGCAGGAACCATCATACAGTTCTGTACATAAAATACAAATTTATAGATTTTTAAGGTGTAAAGGCATGTACAGGGATAATATATGTGTAATAAAAAATTCCTAGAGAAACTTACATTGGACATTTGAGAAGTTTACCTTAGGCACTATAGATATATTTTTCTCTAGGCTATTAACATCATTTTCAATGTACTGCATTTTTTTGGTTAAACAAACTAGCTAGACCAGATTTTTCTGCCTTTCACAGGAGGTCCTTTCACAGGTTTTCGTTTCCCCTGTAACTGGGGCTCTTATAGATACCCCAGTTCTGGAAACTTGTATGGAAAAAAAGTAAGTAAAAAAATGTATAAATGTCATTATGACCTCATGGGGGACATATTAAGTAATACATAACATTTAGAAACACATAATCTGTGCACATGCTCCTCTCAGGTCTGAGCATCAATCTGTGCCAGCGGATTCTCTCAGGTCTGCAGTATCTGTGCACAGGCTCCTCTCAGGTTTGAGCAGTAATCTGTGCATAGTTCCTCTCAGGTCTAGTATTATCGTACACATGATCTCTCAGGTCTGAGTAGTTATTTGTGCACAGGCTCCTCTCAGGTCTGAGCAGTAATCTGTGCATAGGTTCCTCTCAGCTCTGAGCAGTAATCTGTGCATAGGTTCCTCTCAGGTCTGAGCAGTAATCTGTGCACAGGCTCCTCTCAGGTCTGAACAGTAATCTTGTCATGGATTCTCTCAGGTCTGAGTATTGATCTGTGCACAGGCTCCTCTCAGGTTTGAGCAGTAATCTGTGCATAGGTTCCTCTCAGGTCTGAGTATTAATCTGTACACAGGATTCTCTCAGGTCTGAGTAGTTATTTGTGCACAGGCTCCTCTCAGGTCTGAGAAGTAATCTGTGCATAGGTCCCCCAGGTCTGAGCAGTTATCTGTGCACAGACTCCTCTCAGCTCTGAACAGTAATCTGTGCATAGGTTCCTTTCAGGTCTGAGCAGTAATGTGTCCTTAGGTTCCTCTCAGGCCTGAGCAGTAATCTGTGCACAGGCTTCTTTCAGGTCTGAACAGTAATCTGTGCACAGGCTTCTCTCAGGTCTGAACAGTTATCTATGCGCAGGCTCCTCTCAGGTCTGAGCAGTAATCTGTGCACAGGCTTCTTGATTTCTGAGCAGTAATCTGTGCACAGGCTTCTCTCAGGTCTGAACAGTAATCTGTGCACAGGCTCCTCTCAGGTTTGAGCAGTAATCTGTGCAAAGGCTCCTTTGAGGACTGAGTAGTTATTTGTGCACAGGCTCCTGTCAGGTCTGAGCAGTAATCTGTGCAAAGGCTCCTTTCAGGTCTGAGTAGTTATTTGTGCACAGGCTCCTTTCAGGTATGAGCAGTAATCTGTGCAAAGGCTCCTTTCAGGTTTGAGTAGTTATTTGTGCACAGGCTTCTCTCAGGTCTGAGCATAATCTTGGCACAGGCTCCTCTCATGTTGAGAAGTAATCTGTGCCAGGCTCCTCTCAGTCTGAGAGTAATCTGTGCACAGGCTCCTCTCAGGTCTGAGAAGTAATCTGTGCACAGGCTCATCTCAGGTCTGTGCATTAATCTTTGCACAGGCCCTCTCAGGTTTGAGCAGTAATCGGCGCAAAGGTTCCTTTCCGTCTGAGCAGTAATGTGTGTACAGGCTCCTTTGAGGTCTGAGTAGTTATTTGTGCACAGGCTCCTTTCAGGTATGGACAGTAATCTGTGCAAAGGCTCCTTCAGGTCGAGTAGTTATTTGTGCACAGGCTTCTCTCAGGTCTGAGCAATAATCTGTGCACAGGCAATCTTGTGAACGTGGACCCTACCTCATATTGAGCCTCACTAATACATATTGTGACCTCTTATCTCTTCCCCATATTGTGTCTCTCATATCTTCGTCATATTGTGGCCCCTCTCATCTTCTCCTCAAGTTATGACCTCTCATTCATTCCTCCTGTTGTGGCCACTCTCATCTCCCCCTCATATTGTGGCCACTCTCATCTCCCCCTCATATTGTGGCCCCCTCTCATCTCCACCTCATATTGTTTCCTCTCATATCCCCCTCATATTGTGTTCCCCATCATCTCCCCTTTATATTGTAACCTCTCATCTCCTCATTTTGTGACCCCTCCTCTTTTGGGTCCCCTCCTCTTGTGGCCTCTCATGTCCACCTCAATTTGCTGGTCCCGTCTTACATTGAGGCCCCTCCACTCACTCCTCCTCTCATTGTGACTCTCTAATCTACCCCTCAACGTTTGGGCCCCCTCATCCTTGTCTTGTGGGCCCCTTTAATATTTTGCCCCCAACCCTCCTATCCTGTGGACCCTCAGGTCTGAGTAGTAATCTGTGCACAGGTTCCTCTCAGGTCTGAGCAGTAATATGAAATCATGGCAAGTCCTTTCACCCAGGTAGAAATAGTGCCTATATGTAGATAAATCTTTCCTAGGCCAAGCATGATTGAGTGACTGAGGAGTTAAACATAACATTTTTTTTTATTTTTCTAGCTCCCCAAGTCTGGTTGTATAGTTTTTGCAAAGCCCTAACAAGCCATTTAAGGTTTTGTCCCAAATTGTTCATTTTTTTCAACAGGTAATGGAGGCAATTTTCTCTGAATACAGTGGGTATGGAACGTTTTGAGACCCCTTTACATTTTTCACTCGTGGTTTCATTGCAGCCAATTGGTAAGATCAAAAAAGTTCTTTTTTCTCATTAAGCCCTAATGACCAGACCCTTTTTCATTTTTGCGTTTTCATTTTTCACTCCCAAAAATCTATACATTTTTTATTTTTCCATGTAAAGAGCTCTGCGATGGCTTATTTTCTTCATAACAAATTGCAATTCATAGTGACTGTATTTAATATTCCATGTCGTGTACTGAGAAGTGGGAAAAAAGTTCTGAATGCAGTGAAAATGAAGAAAAAAACGCCATTTTCTTGTGGGCTTGGATTTTACAGCTTTCACTGAGTGCCCCAAATGACATGTCTACTTTATTCTTTGGGTCACTATGATCATGGAGATACCAAAGTTGTATAGGTTTTATAATGTTTTCATACATTTACAAAAATTAAAACCTCCTCTACAAAAAAAACCTTCTGGTGCTAATAACTTTTCATACTTTAGTGAACGGAGCTGTGGGGGGGGGGGGTGTAATTTTTTGTGTCTTTTGATGAATTTCATTCGACTTAGCACTTTCCGTTACAGGGTTAAATGACAGTATGACGTTTCTATATTGTGAGAGATCAGACATTTTGGGATGGGGCATTGATTTTTACTATTTATTTATATTTATATCAGTTCTACGGAAAGGGGGGTGATTAGAATTTTTAGGTTTTTTTAAATTTAATTAAATTTTTATAACTTCTTTATGACCTGAGGCTGTCATAGCAATGGATCACTGCTCCTCGATGACGTCACAGGGGGCGACTTTCCGAGCCAAGGTGGTGGCACCCACGAGCCGATAGCTCATAATCCCAGCGATCAAAGGGATAACACCCACGATCGGTGCTAGCTGAGTATGAAGAGGGCTCAGCCCATGAGCCTGCTGCATACTCCTCCCTCTGCTACGGGATGTGCAGTAACGTCCAAATGCGGTAAGGGGTTAATGTACACCCACTTTAAAAGAAAAAAACTGAAATGTTGATATTTTTGCTAATTTATTGCTCGGTATTGCTCCAGTTCCGTGAAGTTGAAGGGAGTAAAACATTTTAAGGGCTCTGAATACTTTCCGTACCCACTGTACATTAATATCCAACATATATCATTAAACTGCTGTAGGGGCACATTGTGGTCTGAAATGTGAAAGTGTGCTTTGCTTTTGGAAGTAATATTTCTTTAAAATATTTTTCAGTTTCTTTGTCAAAAATAAATAATACCTGAGATTACAAAATAGAATAAAGTGGTACCCCATTATAAAACTACACTTTTCAGGTTATTTATTATGATGTCTAGCAACCATTTTAACACCCAGGAGCTTTAAAAAAAGTGAAATTTGTAGTTTTTTGACAAATATGACATTTTAGTGCCCAATATGTTAGATTTAACCTGTGCCAGGATAAAAAATCCTCTCTCTAGTTGTTATACTGTTTTTCTGGATTAAAAAAAACAGCAAGGGCTACAATAATTTACCGGAAAATATGAGATGGATCAGAGCACCATGCACATAATGTATGGTACAATAACAGATGCCTTCTATAAACTGGTGCAACGTTAAAAGTGATATTTCTACAAGATTTTTTACTACATTATTTATTCCATCTCAAAGGCTATGGATTTGACTGGCAATGCAGTGTAAAGGACAACGCTATGCCTAAAATGGGAATGGCGTTCTTTTTTCTCCGAACCCTTAGGCTACATGCACACTGCACGGCGGGCACACGGCAGCGCAGTGAGAAGAGGAGGAGGTGAGCGCCATGTATGGCCGGATGTATGTCCTATCTTTTCCAGAGCTACGGAGCGGTAAGGTGCCGCACGTGTGCTGCACCGTACCGTTCCCGTAGGGCTCCGCGAGCCCATAGAAGTGTACGGGGGACGTATATCGGCCGCATATACGTCGCCCGTATATACACCCCCCATACTGTAGTGTGAATGCAGCCTTAGTCTTATTTCTGGACATAAAATTAGGGTCACATGTAGTGGGATTGTTCAATGTGCAATTCTGCACACTAGATTACACACTTACTTCACTGACTGACTTTACACACAATCATGAGGTGGAAATGCCATTTCACCTTAGGCAAGTGTGTAAAGTCAGCTCTTAATCTAGTATGCAGAATTAACAGATGTAAATAACCTCCTAAATGTGACCCTTAGGCTACATTGACACTTCCGTTGCCCGGGGAAAGGAGGCCCCTCTCCATAGGAATATGGCATGGCACCGTATTCCGGAAAAAGATAGGACATGTCTATCCCGAACGGCGCCGCGAGGCCATGGCGATGTATGGGGGACATATATACGCCGTATATATGTCGGCCATATATACAGTATGTCCCCATACCTTCGTGTGAATATAGCCTTGAGTATACCCTGATGTTATCTTAACCAATGTAGATATATACATTATTCTGGGGCATTAAAAGCTTATTGATGAGATAAAAACTCCTTCTGGGTGGAAGAAAATAAAATTATTGATGCTGCTTTTCAATTTTTATCATTTTTGGGCTGCTCACCGTATCATCAAAATAATATCTTAAATACATATCTTTATTCTATGGGTCACTACAAATACATTGATAACTCATTTAACCCTTTAACCACCCGTGACGTAATAGCACGTCACAGGTCGGCTGCGGGTGCATGGAGAGGGCTCACGCGCTGAGCCCTCTCCATAGCCGGTAAGTCTTTGCTGCATATCGCATCATGACATCATCGTGGGGCAGCCATCGGTTTCCATGACAGTCTGTCTGGATTTAACCTATTCATTACTATGTGCTAATTGCACATTGTAATGAATGAGGATAAAAATCCCATATAGTACCATACAGTAGTATGGAAGTATAGGGTATTATCAATCAGACAACCAAGGGTTAAAGTACCCTAGGGGGTCTGAAAAATAGTAAAAATAATTAAAAAAAAAAGTAAAAGAAAAATTATAACAAAAAAACCTAAACATTCAAATCACCCCCATTTCCCTAGAACTGATATAAATATAAATAAACAGTAACAAACATAAATAAACAGTAAAAATCATAAACATATTAGGTATCACCCTGTCCGAAAATGCTGGATCTATCAAAATATAATAACGGTTTTTCACTGCGTTTAACCCTATATCGGAAAATAGCGCCCGAATTTGAAAATGACACTTTTTTGCTATTTTGAAAAATATAAAAAAAGCATCAATGGAGAGGGAACAAAAATAAAATGCAATGGGAAAGAAGAGAAAAACAATGAATATACAGCATTGGCCAAAAAACAATAGCAAGGAACAATATAATGCAAATCATGCAGTACATTATGTAGCCAAAAAGGGCTCCGTGAAAAATCACTTATGTGAAACCGCCCCTAAGGGAGTAGCTGGGAGACCCATAAAACCACTCTGAAGTGAATAATAATAAGAAGAGGAACAAAGGGGAGGCACCAGAGAGGCATCTACCTAAGGAGAATGGGGAAGGATTGAGAGTCCTGAAAATCATGCTAGAGCTGCAATGAGACAAAAAACTGTTGGAATAGCCCAACTCAGCTGCAATTACTTTCTCCAATCACTGAATGGCATTAACCTTGTGAACCTTCTCCACCACACTGAGAGGGTGCAGACAATGCCAGTGTCTGGGGATCACTGCCTGAGCCATGGTCAGGAAATGTCAGGATTTCCTGTTTTACTAATTTTAGGGGGGCAGGCAGGACAGACAGAAGAGCAAGCTGCGGGCTCGCCAAGGTTTCAGTTTCTGGCAATCCCACCAAATGTGCAGCATTGTTCCACAGTGCCAGCTATCTGGGAGTTTAGGATAGGAGAGAAGGAGAAATGCTCACCTTGTGAGCATTTTAAAGTTCTTCTCCTTGGCTGCACAGGGCAATGGCAATTTATGAGACAACATTAATGCCCTATCAAGTTCCTCATTGGTGATGGGAGATGGCAATTCTTTATTCCACGTCTCAGTGAAGCTTGGAAAGGCCGAGTTATAAGCATTAATTATCATCTTGTAGATTTTTAGATAGAGGTCAAGAAGGGGGGGCGGTTCACTCACAAAGGACTCAAAGGGGGCCAGTTCCCTAGAAAACTGATAACCAACATTATTAAAAAAAGGAGGATAACTGATAATAGGCCAACCACGACAAACAGGTGTCAGGTGTGCTGCCTTCAGTTCCAGCCATGTAGGCAGGGAGGTGTTCTGCAGAAAATAGTAAACCCTAACATTCTCAGAAGACAACCAGTCATATGACAGAAACCTATTTGCTGTAAGGGCCCAGTTTGGAAGAAAGGATATCTGGACACAGGCATTTTTCCCAAAGATTAAAAAAGGCTTTCCTTACGGAATAGTCCTGGGTCTGCCGAGGCATGCTGAGAAGCCATGTCAAATGACATACTGTAGAAGCCAAAAGAGACGCTTCAATATTGACCCAATGCTTGAGTCACCATGGTATTTCCAGTCTAATATCCATTACAGAACCATAGGCAGATAAATCGCCCAAAGGCAGAACGCAATTGAAAAAAGAAGGAATTTGTAGGGGAGATCAGGAGTGCCTGGAAAAAATACAGAATACTAGGAAAAATATCAATTTTATATCCAAACAGAAAGATGCCTCCTGTCTTAACAGGCCAAATTGTCCAATGCTTTGTTCAACTTTACTAGCTAGTAGCTATGTTAAAGGATTAGATAATCTGTGTACCTGTCAGCAATAAATAAAAATAGCAGATATACATTAGGAAAAGTATGTATAAGGGCGCTGATCACTAACCTATCAAATGTATGATCTAAATTTTGCTTACCTGAAAATTTCTTTTCCTCGAAGTCCAAAGGCAGCACTGATGGGTAAGAGTCTGGAGTCCTAATTATGACAGAAGAACACAATAACAATGTTAATTAACAATAACTCAATCAACCGACTGCCCTATAAGTATCCTAGGAGTCAAGGAAGAGGCGTGTT